>PVJL010000538.1:0-394383 GCA_004026885.1 Lyroderma lyra | reverse complement strand
CAGTATGATGTTAGCCAAGGGTCTCTCATATATGGCCTTTATTATGTTGAGATACTTTCCTTCTATACCTATTTTATTTAGTGTTTTGATCATAAATGGATGTTGTACCTTGTTGAAAGCTTTTTCTGCATCAATTGAAATGACCATATGGTCTTTATCTTTGATTTTGTTTATGTGGTGTATCACATTGATTGATTTTCGTATGTTTTGTTTCTGCTGGCTGGGGTGAATGCTATCAAATCAGTCTTTCTTCCCAGCCCTAATTCAGCACCTGCTGTCTACGGGCTCACACTGCTTTCAGAACCCTGGGGTGCACGAGGAAGTGCCCGCTCCATAAGTCCAAAGCTGTGGGCCTGGCCTGAGACAGCAGGGTCACCTTTGCAGCATGCTGGGAACAGGAACTGCAGCCCTCTGTAGGTCTCCAGGGGGCTTAGAGCTGGGGTGTCATCTTTGCAGTTCAGAGTCCTCGCTCAGCCCTTCTACCGTTCTAAAGTTCCAAAGCTCGGCTCCCGTGTGGTCTCTCTCCTCCCCCGAACTGCGCCGCTCAGATCCTGTTGCAGTCTCTGCTTCCTTCTCTCTCCCCAATTCGACCCCTTCTCGCCAACCTTCAGATGTTTACTTGCGATTTGTGGATTTCTCAACAGCCGTTTTGTCACTCAGGGTCCTCTTTCTTGGCTCCTGGACGGCCGTTCAATTGTGTTTTCTGGGAGAGACTTTAGGGACCTCCTCTCCAGTCACCATCTTTTCTTCTCCCCCAACATTTATTTATGATGTAAGTAAAAATAGAAACCTGCTTCATAGGATAGTAATGAATAACAAATGGTTTCATAGAAATCAATTGCTGAGAAAAGAGCCCTACACAAAGGAAATGCTGGCTTAGTATAAATCATTAACAGGAATCTTATCTGAGGATTTATATATGCTATGTAATTCTCACAACAAACCATGAGTTATATATTATGAATTCCATCATGCATTAAAGAAGCCATCATTAAAACTAATTGGAGGCACAGTTCTATTAAAGCTTCTAAACCTAAGATCCTTCATCTCTACCACGTGGTCATGAAGAGAATATCAAAAGAGAGGTTTTTGAACATATAGTCTTGCCAAACACTATAGAGGAAGAATATTAAAATGTGAGAATTTACATTGTTGGATCAGTTTCTTATTAGAGGAGATTAGACACAAAAAATAACATTTTCCAAAGAATGGACTTGGTTGGTGGCAAATTGCAAAAGATGGTAAGCACATAGAAATAACAAACATGGACTCAAGATTTCGCATTAAAAGAAAGGAAGCAGATTTAAGAAGTTAAGAAATTTTTCTGTGGAATTTCTGTGAGTATATGCATACAATGCCCATGTGTGTGTTTATGTGTGTTATATTTTTACTTTTATGTATTTTTGTAAGGTGAGTGGGGCTTCAGCATGGTAGAAAGTTCAGAGGATGGAATCACTGGAAACAAAAATTATATGGAAAAAAGAAGGAAAAATTTATGTATCAAAAATTGGGATATAAAAGTGTATTTTTGGAAACAAGGAGAGATGCCTACTCTCCACCTGAAACAGGAGAGAAATTAAAGAATATTGTGGTCTCTATTAATGTCATCAGTAACATGCTAACATGGATCAGTCACACTTCCTGAATTTTTCCAGTAAACTGTGCACTCTTGTAAATGCTTTACGTGAATCAATTCATGCAATTCTTACAACAGCCTTTTTGAGGCAATTGCTGTTACAAAGAGAATAGTGAAGCACAGAGAAGTTCCTACAGTGGCAATGCTAGAACTTGAACATTTACAGTTAGACTCTAAAATGCTTGCATCTCACTTACCTACCCCAGTGTCCTACCCCTCTGCCTAAACCCCAATGTTGGCAGTTGGAAGTGGGAGCCTGGTTCAGTATCTTCAGATAGTCTGGAATGTACAAATATCTGAAAAGAGAGACATGGCAGAAAACTGAACCCTAGTGATAGAAAAAAGTGAAAAATGAGGAGGAGCCAGAATCCAAACAGAAGACGAAAATTTGCAGAAGATTCTAGAAACAAACCGGCTTTGAGTGAGGAAAAGAAAGAACAATGAAGTCAAATGCTAACAACTTTAGATGCCAAGTTAACTGTGTTATTAAAATTAAGCTACTTTATTCTTATCCAGCTCATTTATTTTTAGGATCGAATGAGTTATCATATTATTGTCTATTTCCTAAAAATTAAATTCAATGAGTGACTTCAACTACCTTTAAAAAAAAAATCCTCTCTTCTGCAATGCTGTCACTTCATGGTGTAGTTACACAGAAAAGATAAAAATATGGTAAAGAAGATCTAGCAGAAAAATGCTTCTTTGTTAAGGATGAAGACCAAGGATTATAATAATTAAATTTGAAAATTTCATTAAAAAATCTTTAATTCTCTTAAGTATCTTATATCTTTTTAAAATTACCACCACATTTCTTTTTGGGAAGGATAACATATTAATATCTTTTTAAAATTAAATTTATTGAGGTGACATTGGTTAGTAAAATTATATAGATTTCAATTCTGTGTTTCTTTTTTTTTTTTTCTTTTTCAATTGTGTGTTTCTATAATACATCATCTATATGTTACAGTGTGTGTTCACCACCCAAAGTCACTCTTGCTTCCATCACCATATACTTGGCCCTCTTTTCTTCTTACACCTTTCCCACTCCTTACCCTATGGTAACCACTAAACTTTTCTCCATGTGTATGAGTTTTTGTTTGTTGATTGGTTGGTTGGTTTGTCTTGTTTCTTTGTTGCTTTCAGTTTTATATTTTACATGTGAGTGAAGTTATATGGTTCTTAACATTTTCTGACTTATTTCACTTAGCATAATAATCTCAAGACCCATCTATGTTGTCACAAAGGGCAGTATTTCATCTTTTCTTATCGCCAAGTAATATGATTGTGTATATGACAGCTGTCTGGAAAAAATCCAGCTATAAATTCCTCTATTTTTCATATTACATGGCTAGATACTTTCCGGACAGCCCTCATATGTATCAAATTTTCTTTATCCAGTAATCTATCAAAGGACACTTTGGTTGTTTCCATGTCTTAGCCATTGTGAATAATGCTATAACGAACATAGGGGTATATATCTCTTTATGGATAAATGCTTTCAGAATTTTTGGATAGATACCCATAAGAGGGATTGCTGGGTTGCATGGTTAAAGTTACCACTACATTTCAAATGTAATATTGTACTTGCAATGGGGATGTTTAAAGATATTTGGACAAACCAAAAATATGAATGTCATTACTAAAGTACTTAATAATAAATTTACTTATAAAAATTATTAACTATTTAAATTAAATTATTTTTTTCTATAGAAAAAATAAATACAGTTTTAGGCTTTAAATAATCAATTTGGTGTATATAGTTGAAAGTGTGGCTTTTTAAAAAATACGTAGATATTATTTTCAGGTTTCCCTATATATACAATATGCAATTCATTGGAATACAAAATTTATCTTTCGGTACTGCTATATTCAAGGAAAAGTCTTATAAAAAGTATTGATCAACTATAAACATTTGTTTTTATTTTTGTTTTCTACTCACTGTTCTTAAGAACTAACAATTCTAGTTTTCATTCATTACTTGAAACTGAAAAGAATTTTTTAGATATAGTCATTCACGATACTAGTTTAACTGACTAAAGATTCCACTGATTATATTACTCTTAATACAAAATAATAAAAATATTATGACCTCCATTGTATCCAGACTTTTTCTCTAGTAATATGTTTATTTTATTTGGTTAATAAACAGCAAAATATACTCATATGTCATCTTTTCAAACTTCTGTTATCTTGGTTAATAAAAAGAAAAAAGTAATGAGTATTAAATTTTTCCTTTTCTTGTTTTTAATAAAACATAATTGAAAAAGAGAACATGTCAGTAGAAAAACAAAAACCATCCTTTTCGCCAGGAGATTTTTCTTATTTCAACTCAGTACTTCCTGTGACTTTAGTTTACTGAGTGAAGCCTGTGCATATATTTCACAAAATATATGAGTGACCTAGAAGATTTCAAGATCAACAATTAAAACAGCCTTTCTTTTCTAAAGTTTCAGCTTAACCCATGGTACATTTAGTGTGAAAGGGGTTTTGCAAACCTAAATGAAGAAGACTTTATCTTACTAAAGGAAATTATTCCAGGAAAATGGTAGGGAATAGCATTTGGCGTTCTCTGACATTTCCTGTAGCATAGCGCCTATGTATTCATATTTATGTATTACTGTACTAAGCGTCAGTCAAGGTAGGTTTTTCTTGTTTACTTCCTGCTGAGAATTCCATGCTACTACCTTCATTTATGAAAAATAAAAATACATTTGCTGCTATATGGAAATAAAGACCAATAACAAAGTAGTATATTAGAAAGTGGCACATGCTATGTGCACCCAGACATAAGACATGAGGCATTTTTTTAAATACTATTTCAGTTCCACCGCAGTTTTGTAGAGCATTTCCTTAGTTGTCAGTTATAAAAATTGTATTGAATAGGGCTTCTTTGGTGAGTATAATCTAATTGCATTACTGGCAGAGAACACCAACAGAATTTTGTTATATGAAATAGGCTACAGTTTTTCACTATCCAGTGTAAATTATCTTTTTTCATGATGAAAGAAAGACATATATAATTATTAAACTATGAAATGTTGAAGGATACTAAAGAAGGATATTTCATCACAGTTGATTAGGAATATTTTTTAATTTAAGATATCAATGTACTTGTGTAAACAAAAAATATCATAAAGTCTCAATTATGTAAGGACTAATTAGTTAGCTAGCTAATTATCTATATGACACTTTATTTCAAATTTGCCTTTAGTTTTCACTGTAGTGGTAATATTGATCATTATTTTTTCATCCTGAGTAGAAATAGAAGGAAAAATGAAACTAGTTAATGTCAACTTGTCTGTCTCTGTGTTTGGTGAGAGAAAATGTTGACAGTGGATTAAAGCAGAGCTGTTATTTATTTTGAGTCATTATTCATCCATCACTAATGAAAAGTTAGCTGTGGTTTACCCACCAACAGATCAATTCCATTTTAAGAGCAATTTATAAAGCTTGGGGACAACCATGAATATAAAATAGTACAATTTATCAGGTCTTAACACTGGTTAACTGAAATTGACTAATCAAAATTGATTTTCACCATTGGCCTAAAAGGAAGTTAGGATTTTCCAAATCTTCTTTTGTGTTGGATTAAATTTCTGCCAGTCTTATTATGTTTTTTATTTTGTATCTATCACAGTAGTATAACATCAAGAGAAAGCTAAAAATCCTAGTAAATCGTAGGAGACATTGTCATAAAAATGCTCAGGTGAAGGAAGGACCAATCCCAACTCTATACAAAACAGGCAGGAAAGGTGAAAAATCTGAACCAATTTCCCTTAAGATTTTATCCCAAAAGCAGAAAATACATATTGAATTGTGTTTTTTTTCAGTACGTGACTTATCCAGCTCAAAGAATTAAGTTCATTTTCACTAATATTGCAGTGAGAGAGCACTGCTGGGGAGAGCACCGCTGCAGTGTTCATCATGAAGTTCTTTGTGTTGATCCATGTTTTCCAGACTGAGTCCACTGCATTTTCTCAAGGACCTGCTGGTCTCCATAAGATTTTACTTTTAAATTATTACAGTCTGTACACACATCCAATATAACACAAACATGTACACACGCATATACTGGAAGAATTAAATCACAATGTTATAGTCAAGTACCTGCATGCATTTTTATTATGTAAATTGGTTTCTATGTTGACTCCAACTGATAAGTTAGTGTTTTTGTCACTTGTCAGTTTGAGAAATTCAAGGAAAATATCCAAGGACATATTCCTGGATGTAAAGTTTTCAAATGTAGGAAGGACTGGAATCGATGACCCTTAACCAATTGCTGCGATGAATTCTCTGATAGCATTAAGATCTGGGTGAACAACTGACATATAACAGCAGCAAAATAATCTGCATTTGGGTTATCATCATACTCTCTATGTTCAAATCTTTGTCCTTGTATAACACGTAGTCTTTAAAATAACTTAAAGGAGCAGAACATGTTCAGTCTAGTGGGTCCACCTGGCTTTTCAAGCCTCACTCCCACTACAGCTGCCTCTACATTAGTGGTCAGGAATACAAACCTAAAGCCTGAGATAATTCTCTCAGATCAATTCATTCATTCCCTTTGCCTCTCTTTCTTCTTTTCATTTACAAATGGGTTATTTTGAAATATAAAATCCAACATTTTCCAGAGAGACATTAAAAGGTACTAAATTATAAATAGTATATAGTTAGGCACACGTGTACTAGAGCCTGATTGCCTGTGTTCAGAGTCTTTGGTCTATGATTTACTTGTGTGTGACATTGGAGCTGACATTTGGCTTCTTTGTGCCACAATTCACAGTCTGTAAAACAGGGATGAAAATAGCATGTACCTTACGTGTATTACATAATGAATTCACAAGACATATTATTATGTAATTTAAATTAGTAAATATTAGTCATATTTAATATGTACCAGTAATTTAATATGAAACTAAAAGTTTTCTTAAAGTGATGTTTGGGTGCGATGTTGTATTGCAGTTATAACCATGTCTTCATGATAAAAGTTACGGTATGATGTTACCCAGGCTAAATGGTGGGTCTCCACAAATATCCCCGTGACATTTTTCTTTCCAAGTCTAAGAGATTATTTTCATTATGTATTAACCATAAAATTAAATCTTAAATTCTACTAAGAAGTGAAAAAGAATACTCTTGTTTGTATAAATATATTAACAATACCATTGTATGTCAACATTATTATAAGTTTTCATATGTATGCCATTGTAGCAAATGGATTTTCATTACTGAAAAGAAAAAAACTAATAACTGGCCAAGAACTTAGTTTTGTATAACTTTAGTGATCATGACTAGTCAAAGACTAAACTTTCAAATGTGGATTTAAAATGGAATTACATTTATTATTACCAAAGAAAATCTATACCATATGGCAGCCGTATTTTATATTCAGGGAAAACCTTATAACACATAAACTTTGTGATAACTTTTCTTCTTATTACACATCATATTTATTTGTATTGTTTGCATTTTTAAAAATAAATAGTTTGAGAAAATAAATCAAGACTAATCCTGTTATTAGAGGTCCATTATTAATTAATATTTGAGTTATTTTTGTAGCATTCTATTTATTTTATTTTGCACATTAAAACATAAACTTCTGGAAAAATTTATTTGTGAAAATACCATATTTTTCTGTGTATAAGACCCCCCCATGTATCAGACGACCCCAAGTTTTCTAACCCAATATTAAGACATCAGTATCAACTGGTTTCTCCTATGAATAAGATGACCCCCAACTTTTGGCCTAATTATTTTAAACAAAAGTATCATACACAGAAAAATATAGTAACTAAAGTATTCTTTAATAAGCTTCTTATATAATGTTTGTGTGCATTTCAAATGATAGTCTTATTAAAAATTCACAGAGGTTTGTTTAAAACTTCTTTGTTTGACAATGGAAAAATTCTCTTAGAAAAGAATTTGAATTCAAATTCAAAGAACATGTTAAGATATTTAAAATATCACAGTGTTAATAGGATTATTAACAACATATTCCTATTATAAGGGTAGATATTTAATAAAAAGTATGTATGAGAGTACTCAAGCTACTCGAGTTCGTTTTTGATAGCCTTTTGCAAAAGAGAAAAGAATTAGAAAACTTTTTTTCATAATAAAAATCTTTTCAAAAGTGGCTTAAACTTGCATGAAGCTACTTTTTCATATAAATTTGAAGATTGAGAATTTAAATATGCAAGAAGAAAATATATAAAGTATATTCTCCAATTAAATGGATGCCATCCAAAATATTTTCTTTGACTATAGGGTTTTTAAGTGAAAAAAAAAGAAGTCTGATGACATCTTACTGAGCTTTGTTTTATTCTCTTCTGTTCTCTGGGAGATGAATTTTGTTTCTGAAAATACGAAACAAATAAAGATGACAATAAAGGCTCAAAGTTAAATATATTGACTCAGACTTTGTCAAGTAGTCAGTTAATGCATTAATATAAAAAGTGAAATATCATCAGAAAAATATGGCAATCTGTTGATGACCATTTTCACCTTATTAGAATGTCTTTTGAAGTTTTCTTATCAGGCAATGTATAAGTCTTTCCCTTAAGTAATTTATAAATAATAGAATAAGAATTAATTATAAATTAAGATACCAGTTATCAGATTTTAATTAGTATACTTTATTTTGAATGAAGCACAGCCTTTTGAGCTTATTATTAAAACACTTTAAAAAAGATAAAAGAAAATGATCAATCAGTATTTGCTAGTATTTTAGTAATACAAAAATTGGAATTTGAAAGATAATGGAAGAGCGACACCTGACCTTTTTTTGCAAAAGATAAGAGTAGGTTAACGTGTGCATGTGTTTGTGTGTGTGTATGTGTGTGCAAATTAGCACAGTCTAAAAAGTAATTACATCAAAGATGCTAGTAAAAAGCATTTATGTGTACATATATATAACCTAATGTGAATATATTTTTCAGATTAGACATAACTCCAATCATGATTTTAAATACAAAATATAAAATGATTTCTACAGCAGAAGATGAGTGAGCTTTTCTTATAAAATGTTACAATCAGGGTTGTAAAGGACCATTAAGCTTTGAGGAAGTTTCAGATGATTTGCTCATTTCAACTAGCTGTTAGAAAAACTTTCTTTAGATAATTATTTCTGGCTCTTTCTTTTGTTCTTGTTATTTTGTTCTTCATTTCTTGATTCAATGTTATGAAATCATGACATCTGCTTTTACCTGGTTTGCCACAAAAGGTTCTGTAAACATCATTATCTTAGACATTACCTCACAGATAACTGATCTTTTATTTTTTTGCTTTATATTGATTTTTATGATATAACACATACTTATGTTTAAAAATCACAAGCAGTACAGAAATATAAAGAGAACATTCCTTCAATGCATTGTTACAAAGTGAGTATCACTTTGCAGAAGTTTATGTATTTTCTGTGCATGCTAAAGCAAATACATACAAGCATATGTGCATGTATGAATATGTATGCAAATATATATGTATATCTGTATATGTATATGAGGTCTGAGAATTAAGTTTGTGAACTCATCCTAGAAAAAGTGCTACATACCTCATTGCTGATCATCACTATGGTCACCTTCAAAGTCCTCCCCTTGGGAAGCTTATGCACCGATGCCAGTGCCCAGTTGGACCTCTTTTTCTGGAATAGCCATCAGAGCTGTCGTCGTATTAACCTTGATGTCCTGATTGTCATCAAAATGTATTCCTTTCAATGTTTCCTTTATCTTTGGGTAAATAAAAAGTCATTGGGGGCCAGATCAGGAGAGTAGGGTGGGTGTTCCAATAATTATTTGCGTAGTGGATAAAAACTCCCCCACAGACAGTGCCCTGTGAGCTGGTGCATTGTTATGATGCAAGAGCCATGAATTGATGGTGAAAAGTTTAGGTAGTTTTAATCTAACCTTTTCACTCAGCCTTTTCAGCACTTCCAAATAGTAAACTTGGTTGACTGTTTGTCCCGTTGGTGCAAATTCATAATGAATAATCCCTCTGATAACAAAAAGTTTAGCAACATCATTTTAACTCTTGATTTGGACTGAAATAATTTTTTAGACATCAAAAATTGTCTAACTTCCATTGTGCACTTTGGCACTTTGTTTCAGGGTTGTATTGGTACACCCATGGTTCATCACCAGAGGTAATATGGCCCAAAATATCATCTTGGCTCTCCAAAATGTCTTGGCAAACTTCGACTCTCCTTTGCTTTTACTCATTGGTGAGCTCCTTCGGGACCATTTTTGCACACACCTTTCTCATGCCAAGATTTTCAGTTAAGATTTTGCCTAACTATTTCTCTGCCAATGTTTTACTTGGTCTGTTATGCTTCTCATAGTCAACCAATGGTTTTGATGCACAATTCAATGAATTTTTGCAGTGTTTTCATCAGTTGTGCTTGTTACTGGCCACCTTGACTTCTCTTCATCAGTCATGCTTTCTCTCTCTTCAGAAAAATGTTTAATTTAATTCACTTGTATACTGCCATTATTTCCCTGGCATTACCTCCATAAACTTGGACTAACATGTCGCTGATTTCACTTCCACTCTCGCAAAGTTTAACAAGATATTTAATGTTTGTTCATTGCTCTAATTCAAGCTCTGACATTCTTGTGATGGTAGACAAAAACATGCAACAATTATAAATGCCACTCAGCAAGATACCGCCACACGTTGACATGAACACGGCTGTGAGACACAAGTATACAAAGGTTATGAAACCTTATCGAGTTGTTTGTACAGTGCTGCCAATGTAAGTGCGTGGCAAATTTACAAACTTAATTGTCAGACCTCATATATAGGCATGTATGTTTGCTTAAATATACGTTTGTGCATGTATATATAAATTCTTATGTATGCTTATATTTTCTTAAATATTTATATATGGACATGTGTATATAGAGGGAGAGTTAGCCCTCCAAAGATATGATTTTAAAAATTTTCTGTTATAACAACTCAAATAATCCTTGTCTTTTTGTGCATTTAGTCTTACAGATATATGCACGATAATTTATATGTCCATTCATCTATTGCTCTACTTTTAGTGTTTTGTTTAATTTAAATGATCTTGATTGTTTGCATGCTTGTTGTCATGAACAATGCTCTATTCAGTGTGTTAGACCACAAATCTTCACAAAATTTTCCAGGAATGCTATTTTAATCAACATATTTCTAGTCAAAGAAACATGCATTTTAAATTTTGAGAAATATTGCCAAATTATAGTCTGAAATTTTTGCATCAAAAATGTTTTCACCACATTGTATGAAATTTACCCTTTGCCACCATGGTCATTTCAGAACTTTAACTCACTGCCTTTCTTTAGTTGAGTATCTATGAACCATTTGTGTTTCCTGTTTTATCAAGTGCTGCTCCATGTCTTTTATTTATATTTTTGTTTTGTTCAACTTTACTTACTGACTTTCAAAGATATTAAATGGTAATGAAGTTTTTAATCTCCTGTTACATGTTTCATAAATATTTCCCCATTGGTCTTTGAAAAACAATTTTTAGGGTTTTCTTCCAATAGAGAATTTAACATTTTAAAAATACACCTTTAATGGTAAGTATAATCTCATCACACAGCTATAACCAAATACAAAAGCTAACAGAATATGTTGATACTACTTATGCATTAAAATAAATCTAGTGCCATGTTTTGAAACATTTAATTAAGAGATTAAATTCTATGTCCCCAAAATTGTGTGTGTGTGTGTGTGTGTGTGTGTGTGTGTGTGTGTGTTGCTATGTATCTTTGGAGATCAACTATTAGTGGGTAGAAATAGCTGATTTTAACATCTTTTCTGTTATATTGTTGCTTATAGTTTGTCAAATGGTATTTTGTATAGTAGGGTGTTTCCAAATGTTAAAAAATATTCCAAGAAAAGAGATTTCAATGGTGAAATATTTGGGAAAGAACTGCATGACATATTAATCCCTTTCAGGTACACAGTAGGCCATTAGATATCTGAAGAAGGCCTACCACAAAAAAAATACATTTAATTTCAGTGTTTCTCAGATTAGTCAGCTGCATATCCTTTTTCTATGAAACATCTTTAGCAGTACTCTGGAGGGAAATTTTAGCAGAACTAATAGTGTTATTTTATCTGGAAAAGGAGTTAAAATCTACATATTTGAAAAGAGCAGTAAATAACATAGTTCATAAAGTAAATATGAACTTAATTTGTCATTGATTATCCTAAGGCTTAAAAATAGTAGTATACAAGGTCTGTCCAGAAAAAATTCAGCCATGAATGCCTCTATTTTTCATGTTTCATGGCTGGATACTTTCCAGACAGCCCTCATAGGTTTTATGAAGGGTTTCTAGACAGTGATGTAAGAGCCCCACATATCTCAAACTGAAGTCTTCAGTTTGAGATATGTGGGGCTCTTACATCACTGTCTAAAAACCCTTAGTGAACTAAAAGTATATGAGGCTATGATGTATGGTATTTTCACTCTTTAGATGTAAAGACATAAAGGGAAATAAGGAATGTAAAGTATGTTTACATTATTTTAAACAAAGGATTAATAGACTAACTATAGTTGTCTTTTGTAACAGCAGTGTCCAACCTTTTGACTTCCCTAGGCCACACTGGAAGAATTGTCTTGGGCCACACATAAAATGTACTCACACTAATGATAGCTGATGAGATATTAAAAAAAAAGGCACAAAAATTTTTCATAGTGTTTTAAGAATTTGTGTTGGGCCACATTCAAAGCTTTCCTGGGCTGAACGTTGGTCATGCCTGCCTTATAGCAATCAGAAAACTTTAACTATATAAAACTTTCTATAGTTCACTGAAGCAGAATTGAGTGGTAAAAAGTGTGAAATCCATTTTTTGTTTTCTGACTTTCTTCCACCAGCTCATTTTCTAGTAGGAAGAAAAATAAAAATTATCAATAACAATTTACAAACCATCTCAATTGATTCTTAATTTAAAGTGTTCCTCTTGGTGCAAAATAGAATAAAAAGCCAGTCTCTGAATTATATTCTGTGCCTCATTAATTCAAAACCTTCCATTTCTTTTTATAAATGCCATAATTTCAAGATCTGCTAAGATCATTTAGTCCCCTAAACCCTCTTTAATGAAACTTCAAAATGTATTAGGCACACAGGATCTAATCAAATGAGATCTGAATGTTTCTAGGAGAAAAATACATAGCAATTTATGTTTATAATATGCAATAGATTTATAAGGATTTTAATGTTAAGGAATGATCTTGATTCTTACAAGTCTTAGGACATAGCCCTTAGGACATTAGTAATAAATTTATATTGTAGAATTTATTATGAGAACTTAAAAATACATCAGGTTACTTAGTTGTAAATTCCTTTACTAATAAGGATATAACATTTTCTTCTAAAATTAAAAATTTTTTCATATATAATTTATTATAAATCTTAAAAACTTCATAGCTCAGCACAAAGCATGAAGACTTTCAAGAAGGTATGAACACTGCAAAAGCTCACACTAATTTATTATGTATTTTAAAGTTACTTTAGTTCCATAATTCGATTAAAGTGGTGATTTCACTGGCAGAAGCAATTGTCAGAATTAATGAACTGAAACACTTAGGATTTGTGCATATTGTTGTATGTAAATTAAACTTCAATTAGAAAAATAGTTTAGTTACTATTAATTTGTTTGTCTCTCTGTGTTTGATGTCCAACTTTCCATCCACCTACTACTATACTGAAATCAAAGTATATGGATGACATTAATATAGCTTATTCTTTGTCAGTAGAGATTAAATTTCTTATATTGCAATGCAATAAGGAAGAGAAAGAGAGGGGGAAAATGGAGAGGGTTCAAACTATTTTATCTCTTGGATACAGAGAAATGATAACTAAAATGGCCATTGGCTCTATTTGATCCATATCCTGTAAATAGGCATTAGAGTATATTGCTTACTAATAATGTGCCCTGCAGTCCAGGCCTAGCTTACAGTATGTCCTCAGTAAATATCGGCTGATGGTTAGATGGATGAGTGGATGGATGGGAGGAAGAAAGGAAGGAAGAAATTTTAACCCAAGACTAGAAAATCATTTGAAAACATTCAAATCTAAGTATATCTCTGTAAGAGAAAGAAAACTTCTGTGTGCGTTTATGCTGAGCAGCCTTGCTCACAGATGCTCTATGTTTATATTCTTCAGGATTCAATATTAATTTTAACAGGTATTTATTAATTTCTTGATGTATTATAGGCCCCTATTCTAGAATTAGTGTCATTAGCTGGTAATGTAGTTCCATATAATCAAGCATTCCCTTCGACTCGTAGATGTTTTAAATTATTCCTCCTACATTTTTCTCATCACAAAATCAAGTTCCCTCATTGTCAACTGGGATGGCACAGATGTTCTCTTAAAGTGGATTTGATGATTTAAGTTCAACAATATCAGATAGGATTTATATATAGACCGTTGTTTTATGTGACCCAATTTGTACTGTTTACCAATTATAATATTAAAATATTTCCTTTTAAAGTCTCTAGTATTGAGACTTAACATACATTTCAGTAATAATAGGCTTAAAGAAAAGTGATAAATAAGTTTAAATATAAGTATTTTAGCTAAGTAACATGGTTCTAACATAATAGCTTCCCAGAGGATTTAGATAAGCAAGCATGTGCTGAAATGTGAAACATAATATCTTTGTCAACTTATTCTATATTTATTTTTTTAAAATTGTGCTCTTGGTTAACTCCCACTTCTCCAAATTGAAATATTACAGGTTCATTTTGAATTATAGAGATGGAGCCATGTTAATTTGGGAAAAAAATCAATATCTAGACATTAAGCTTGGCAGTTGTGTTGGAAAACATGTTATATATATATATATATTTCTTAGAAGAGAATGAAAAGTAAGGAAAGCGAGTCATTTAAAAATTCATTTCAAAAAATTCCTTCTGGATTTTCCTTGCCTTTCACTCAGGGAAGTAGTGAAATGGCAAGAAAATAAGTATATTCTTGATCGACAAAATGTGAAAAGAAAGTTTTCTTCTCTCTTTTTCCATAATTAGTATCTTCCCTTTCATCAGTTATAATCAATTAGGATATAATGGGGATGTATGGTTTTAGTTATAATCTGTTTCTGCTTTATTTAAATACTTTCTGAGATTTGCATTGTAGCTTATGTTATTTTTTTATACATTAAGCTCATTATAAAATGATTTAGGCTACATTTGGCCCCATAGTCTACTTTAAACAGAAGATAACCTATGGCTTATCAGATAATAATTGGTATATTTGAAGATAAGCATGTCTCATCTGTATGGAATCAAGTATATATGAAACATCTCTATATTACATGCTTGACTTTTTTTCTATCATCATGAATATTTGCCATTTATAGTATGTGTCAAAAGTCACTATATACTGTATTTTCCCATGTATAAGACACCCCAATGAGAAACACTCTCAACTAGTTATTCCCATGTATAAGACGACCCCCAATTTTTTTTTCTCTATTTTTTTTTCTTTTTTTTTTATTGGGGTGCCATCTGTTAGCAAGGATTACAGCAATATTTGATCTAACAATTTTAGACAAAAGTATCATCTTAGGCATGGAAAAATATAGTATATTATAAAGTTTGAAAAATTTTATTGTATTCTAGTGTACAAATATTTTAAGATTTACTTTAATGATACATAAATAAAATAGTGTAGAAAAGAGTATTCATAAGAGTTGCAATGCGTGTGTGTGTGTGCATTTAACAGCATTTCTATCCTTTGAAAATTAACCCCCAGCCTTCTTCTGCCCCTACCTCATCACTGTTTCTTGAATCTTTTATGTTGGATGAAGCACATTTTTGAATACCAAAATTTAAGAGTGGATCATCTAAAATTTGTTTTGACTTTTGGTATACTATTTTTAAAAAGAATATATGAAATTGTATTCATATTTGTATATGTGGTACTGGTCCACAAGACCAAATTAAATATAATTCATTTGTAATTTTACACCCACATTATTGTCCACATTATAACTTGCTTTCTGTTTGAAAATTCAGAAAAACAGGCAATGATCTGATAACTTCTCATTTTTAGTAGATGAGACCAAGACTACACAGGCCCTGAAAATGAATATTTGTATAGATGTGAAGTGCGTATGTTTCTTATAATTGTAAAAAGGAAAAGGGAGATAAGAAAATTTCCACTAGAACACACTTTGGAAAATCAACTGATGAATGCAATCAACAATTTTTGTTTGTTTTATATATATATATATCTTTTTGTTTAGTTCTTCTGGAACTATCTATATGGAAGCCATACATTTGTTGTAATGGTGATTAATTTGTTTTCATTTGGCTACTATTTATGTAAGATGACATTATTAGCTCTTTATCACTGGTTAGAACAGTCATATAAATTCTTGGTGTCATTGTCACCAGTGTCTTAGTTTGTTTCACTAGTGCACAATAGGTAGGCATTCTATTTTTCACATATTATAACTAACATTAACGTTCACAAAAGAACTACTGAACAGAACATTGAAGTGGTATAGTACAATATCTCAGCATGCTTAGGAAATTAAAATTAGTGAGTAGTATCTATCACTGGGCAAAGGATGAGTGTGCTAATGATGATATTAAACAACATTCTTTTTCCTGGGCTTTACCGAGGATGTCCACAGGCAAAATTTGATACTTCTTCCTACCAGTCTTGCATTTTCACAGAAAATGTTCACTAATTCAGAACACATTCATATACTATTATGTTATTTCTGGAATTGAGGCAAGACTTGGATAAGTGTTAAAATATGCACTGAATTTTATAATGAAATTCAGAGCTTAATAAACATTTTTCCAATCTTTAAACTCTTCTTATTGAAGTTAGATAACAGTATATTTAAATATTTATGTTAGCTTATATTATTGTGTTAAAAGAAATAGTTAAAATACAAATTTAAAGTATTAACAGTTTTTATTTTTCCAAGTCAGGTTGTTAATAGAGAAATTATTTTAAGGAGCACAAAACATACCTATTAATAAGAATGGAAAATTGTTATCCAAATCTATGTAATCTAAGTAATTATTTTATTTATAATATTAAAATAATAATATTGTTTTTAAGTTTAGTAATCTCTATTCCTCATTTTCAACGAGGAAATATGAGGACACAAAGTCAATGTAGTGTCAAATTCACACTTGGAAAGATTTCTGTATATACCATCTATTTAAAAAGAAGAGAATCAGGCTCTTCCTTAATTTATTCATCCAAAAAATATTCATTTATTATAGTACCTATACTTTTCCAAGTACTGTTTTAGGCATGAGAATAATGAATAAATTAGACAAAATCATGAGTTCATGAAGCTTTTAGAATAATGAGGAAGATAGGATACATCAATAAACACACGAAGATATAAAAGATAATGTCAGCTAACGATAAGCAGTGCTGATTTTGATAGTGTTTGTAAAAGACATTTGGAGCAGCATCTTGAATGAACTGAAAGTGTAAAAATGACAAGTGCCAGAGGCACTAGAGTGGACAGCACCACCACTGAATAGCAACACCACCAGTTGGAGGACTGGGAGTGAGTACCAAGGCAGTAGGAAACGAGACTGGAGAATTTTCTGAAAGGTAGGAGTCTTTCTAATAAGTGACATGGTGAATCATGTTGTATAAGGCAGACCATAGAAACTTGGACTACTGTGATAGCATTAGATATGCAAAGAAAATCTGATTTGGAAATTATTTTTAAAGCATAACCAACTGCATTTGTTGATAGATTTGGATGTTGGCATTGAGACAAAGATAATTTTCTCTGATATCTGGGGTTTAGGACAGAACAACCCCTGGGCTAAATGGAGTTATCAGGTTTGGCAGAAGAAGTAGTAGGAAACCAAGAGTCCCATGTTGCTTGGTGGTGTTTTGATGGTTTTTAAAATATGTATAATTAGAATAGACTAAGTAGGCAATTGGATGTCAGGGAGACATTTTTAAGAGAAAAATTGTGCTGGATGAAGTTAAGCAGGCAAGGAAGTCTTTCTTCAAGAATAGTGTAATAGGGCACAAGATTATTTCAATAAGGAAGAGATATTAAACTCAACTTCCCTGAAACAAAAGGCGGAAGAATTTTTAAATGCCAGGGAGATCGGTCAATGTAATTAGGCCATCTGTGTTTGCTAAATGGAAGTTAGTCCCCTATCTTCCCATAGAGACTGGGAAGTAGGAGCCTTATCTATTTCAATGATGAAGACTCTAAGGGATGGTTCCCAGGTCTTTGAGAAAGACATTCCTGACTGGTAAAACTGAAGAGGGGCTGGGAGAAGATTTACATCTCAAAGAGGCAGAAAAAGAATTTATAATTGCAAACGATCTGAAATAAATGCTCTAAGAGAACTGAGGTCAGGAAGAAACCTAGCTTAACTTTATTTAGCTGAGGGGAACTTTAGGGCCATCTTGGTCACATTGTAATATTATGATAAACCATATTGTGATCATTTTTGCTTTTCTTGACACATTCAATTAAAAAAAACTACAGTATTCAAAGAGAGAAACTTTCACCAGGTGAATTTTGAATTATAGGCATCTCTCAAACCCTTCCTTAATCACATGTCTATCTCCAGCTACCTATCACTTTATGTCTCATTCCCCCATCCATCTATAACCAGCTTTGTTTTCTATCATCTCACAAACCCACTTGCTACCATTGAAATGTTATCTTTCCAAGTTCTCAGTGTTTCTGTTATCAGATCCAGGAATTAACTTATAGTTGTCACCTTAATTACCTATAATATTGGAGCCAGTTCATCTCTTTTTCCTCCACATCCCCCTTTTCTTTTTTAATTGACATCCAAGATCCAGTCTTGCCCAATTTTCATTTACCTGAATGATCTCCCTTTCTCAGTCACCTTTGCTTGTTTCCCCTCAACTCCATGACCTCTCAATACTGGGGTGCTCTCTACATAAATTCATCCCTAGATACACTTCAGTCTCACAACTTTAAATACCATCATATACTGATGAGTCTGACATTTGCAATGACTGTCTCAACCATGACCTCCAAATGCCAGACTCATATGTCTAATTGCCTATTCTGAATCTCCACGTGCCTACTTTAAATCTAAACTTTTAAAGTCCTAAAATAAACATCTGAGCTACACTCTCTAAACTTGGTCCTCTCAGATCAATTTCTGTAAAGGTAACTATACTCTACTGCTTGCTCAGATAAAAAAGTCTTAAAATCATCCCAGACCTTTTTTTTCTGTCACATATTATTATATGTCCAAATATCACAATGCTTTAAAAATCTCCCCCAGAATCTCATTATTTCCAAAGCCTCCACCAAAGATTTCCTGACCCAAGACTCCATCCTCTTCTTCCTAGATGAAAGCAGTAGCTTTCTAACTGTTCTTCTGTCATCTGACCTTGTTCTCCTGGTGTTGTGAATGCATAACAATAAGAAACAAACTTCCTGAGATGTGAGATCTTACAGTCATCTACCTAAATCCTCCGATGGCTTCACTTTTTACTTCACATAAAAGCCGGCATTCGTACAATGTCTGTAAGACCATGAATGATTTGCCTTCTTTGGTTTTCTAATCTTAGCCCTCAATAGCCTCTTTTTTTATCTTAATATTCTAGCCATAGAAACTTCCTAGTTGTTCCTCCAGCAGCAAGCCTAGTACTAGCCTGCCTCAGAACTTTCAAACTTTCTCTTCTAGTTTCACTTCCCAGCCATCTACATGGCTGTTCTGTCCTCCCTCAATCCTCTCCTCCAATGGGTCTGAAAGGGGAACCCTCCTTTAGCACCCGTGTGCAGTAGCAATTCTTGCATGACTACTAAACACTACTTCTTCCTCCTTCCATATACTTTATTTTTCTATGTAATACTTTCACCACCTGACGAATACTTATTCTGCTTATCTATTTTTTAATTGTCTATCTTCCACTCTGTATTCTTCCAACTATACAATTCCTGAAGGCAAATACAGGGTCCAGCACAATTAGCACCGCTTTTATATGAGCTGGTAATATACTGAATCCTTTATTACAAAATCATAAGCATGTAATTCTGTAACATAACAATATAACACTCAATCACACTTGAGGTGACTTTTTAGGTGAAATGTTCAAATTGCTATCCATCTCATGCCAGACCTTGTATAAGAATCTCTTTAATTCGTTGTAGCATCCCCAGCACTTAAAATAGGGTCTAGCATATAGTAGATGCTTGAAAAATACTTGTAGAATCATTGAAGAGAATTCGTGAGGTTGAGTTTTATGTTTGATGAGCAATCTTGTTTTTATTATCTCACATTTATTATTGTTTTTCATTGTCTTTATTTCTTCATTTCTTCTACATGGAATTGTATCTTAACCCCAACTCAAATGTTTCCCATGTCCTTTAGGAATGCTGCATTATCTTTTCTTAGACCACCCAAAATATTTTAACCTAAACAACGAACTAACTAGTATACACTGGACAACGGTCAGGTGACTAATACTGTTGGTACACACAGAGTCTTCATTGGTAAGTCATTTACCAATAATTGAGGGCAAATTTCAAAAATTCATTTAAAATTCCACAGTTCCTTCATATAATTTTGCATAAACCACCCAAATCTATAGTTATATCAACTAGTAGATAAATTCTTGCAATCTACTGGAGAAATTTCTGATATTTCCCCTTGACTCCCCATTTCTCCTTTGCTTTCCTTCCTCTGCTCTCTGCTGGAGCTGCTATCGGGTGTCTGACCTAGGCAGTCTCACTACACCTAACATTTAGAAGGTTCTGTGTTCGGTCTCGTGCACTACTGTTACCATACTGAAATGCTTAATAATTTTGAACAAGAGGTTTTCACTTTCATTAGACCTTAAAAATGATGTAGCTGACCCTGCTACCTGCTTTTACTTAGAGAATCTCCAGAACAATAACATATGTAAATGATCCAGTTAAAAAAAAAAAGTGACTTTCGATTTAGGAAGCCCAGAAAAATGATGAAGCCATTATTAAAAGAAAAATTTCCTGCACGTAAATATAATTAGAGCGGGAGAATAATGTGCTCATACAGTGAGTTTATTTTGTGAAGAGATTAACTGAGTGGAATTTCTCACAATTTTAGATTAACATTGTGTTATTAATCTTCATATATATCACATCCTGAGCTCCCATTGGGTGGAAAGGAAAGCACTTACAGGTGATTAACATGAGGCATGAACACATAAATTACAAACTTTCCAAGGAAGGACCAACTCAATGTTTTAAACTAAGAAAGAACAAATAGAAATAAAGAGAAGCTTTACTATGCTTTAATCAGGATATAATTTAAGATGTACCACCTTCAGAATATTTTCTCAGATTTAAACCTATCCTTTTCTCAAGGAGATATATTTTTTATAAATATATTTTTACTCATATTTTAATACAATACTTTCACTAATATGTGTTGATTTTGAATTTGAAGACAAGCTCAACATTTGAAACTGTGGTCTTCTTAAATAATATCTTTTTTTAATTGTTACTACGTAGTAATATACTATAATGCCACATGTAATCACTGTATTGTCATTGTGTTAATATTAAACTGTTTGTTTTTAAATACCTCCTTCTATAGCTGTACATATAACATATAAAGTACCAATGCTTTGGAGTATTCTTTCATACTAAAAATTAAAAGATACAATATTTATATTTCCAAATGAAGAAATAGAGCTGATGAAAATGTTATTAATAGAATAACAAGGAAAATAATAAAATAGAAAGACAAAACTGTGAACAATTATTTCACAGAAGAGACCACTGTGTCAATATTTGACAACTTTAATGGAATTTCTATTACCTCTGATTATTCATATGCCTTTTTCTCAAATTAAATATATATGTGTGTGTGTGTGTGTGTGTGTGTGTGTGTGTGTAAATAAAATAAAATCAAATCTGGCATTGAAATATTTTCAACCAAATATTGGTGGCCAATATTATATGTAGTGATAAAGACTTATGCACATTAATTTGCCCCTGTGGAGAATTATGATCAACTTTGAATTATTAGAAAGCAACTTTAAAAAAAATTACCTCCCTTCTGCCTACTCTTTTAAAAAAAAGAAAAAATTTAACTACCAGTAACATGCTGGAGGGTGCAGTGAAGAAGTGTGTTTTATTCATGTGGTAGCCTGCTCTTTCTTGGAGATGCAAATAGGACTGCATGTTACTAGCAGCTGCTGTTAGAGCACCACGTGTCCTCGTCAGCTAAGGCAACACAGCTGGAGGAATGTGTAGAGCCTTTTCATCTATAAATCAAACCCAAGCTAAGAAGACATCTCACTACACATGTAACACAGCTACTACTGACTACATGGAGTTTCTGTTCTTTCTTCTTTTCCAGTACCCATTTTAAGCTATGCCTCAACAATTCTTAGAGACGAGCTTATACAATGCATAACTATTTTATTTGCATTTATTCATGAAATCTTTGTAGAAAATTTTTATTTTTCCTATCCTTCCTTTCTTCATTACTGATAACATTTCTTTAGTGCCTATTAAATTTTAGACCCTGTTCTAGATACTGGGGACAATGTGGTAAAAAGTTGATGTCACTGCTCTCACAAAGCAGGGAGTCTAGTGGGCAATAGCTTTATCTTTCAAGGCCATAATGACATCTGAAGAGGAACCTTTTAAATGAAAGATGTGAAAATTCATAAGATGGGAAAATTACAACACAAAATGAAAAGGAGAGGAGAGAAGGAGAAAGTGTGGATGAGAGAGAGAGATAAGAAAGGAATGGGGAGAGGAGTAGAGGGAGGAAAACAAGTTTACATACATTTCTTAGATATTTGGGGATATAGAATGGAGATTTTGGAATTCCCTGTTATGAGCATTCATTATCATGGAATTTTAATGACTTTAAAAATCCTGCTACTAAATGTTTTATGTGATACACTATCTTACATATTTAATTTAGGATTCACAATTATCAGAAAGTCAGCTCTCAACACATCTTTCCTTGGGAGCTGTAGTTAGTACCTAACACCATGGATATTTTCTAGACATCTTGGCTCTCAGTAGATTAAAGTTGTACTCACTTCAGAAAAAACGAAACGAACAAACAGAAAACAGAAAACTGATCTCTTCTACCTCTATAAATATTTTAGAACTATTTACAGAATTGTGAAATAGTTCCATCTGAAAATTTGCCAGATTTTGTGTTTCCATCTAATCATAGTTGCAGAGTTAGTATTAAAAAGAGATTAACCTAAAGCAATGTAAGCTATTCCAAGAGTTCCAGTCATCTATATAGTTCTATAAGGAAGTAAGAAAAGCCTGATCTCAGAGAGATAGAACTTTCTAAAACACCTGGGTAAAAATATACTCAATTCAACCTTCTTTTAACAAGTCCAGTCATACTGTAGGTTATGATTATGCATGCAGACTATTTTTAGCTAGAGGGTAGCTTTGATACTTTATCCCATTTATAAGTTACATTTGGAACATGAGAATAGAAAAATTCAGAAGTCAGGGCCAAAACCAAAAGATAATTTGAGTTGGTTTCTAGAGGTCTTTTGACTGATCTTAGGAGGTCTAGATACATGAAGCAAACCCTGGCCCTAGGTCATGTTGTGTTTCTGGCATAATCAGCCCCTACCCTAAATAATATCTGATGTGGCCAATGCTTGCTTTAAATCACATTATTAGCTTATCCAGCAAGACCCACAATCCCCAGGAGTTAAAGACTTTCCAATCAGACATCATATTCCCGGGGTTGAGTAATCATGTCTAGTAGCAGAGGGCAAAGGCCAGATCTCACTTGGGGAAAGGATGAGTTTTTTACTGCAAAGGCCCCTAAGATCAATCTGCGCCAACAGAGTACCTGGACTGCTAGCCAGAAAGGTTTACAAGTTTTAGATTGCATTAATTGAAGTAATGGTCACTCTATTCTGATGGATAAGAACCTATCTGGAGTTGTAAATTGCCACACATTGGGAAAAGAAAAACAAAAGAGTTGGAGAAGAGTCTGAATTTTATGTCATTTATTTATTCATTCATTATGTATTGACTCCAAAAATACACGGGTTGTCCAGAAAGTGTCCAGCCATGTAATAAGAAAAATGGAACCATTTATGGCTGGATTTTTTTCTGAACAGCCCTCATACTTTGCAGCACAATTACTATGTGTCAAACCCTCTGCATATTGTGATTGATACTGGACATAGACAAACAAATTGTCATAGAATAGTATGATTGGTACTGTAATGGCAATAAGAGCAAAATACCTATCCAAGGTGAGTGAGCAGTTCTGCCTGGAAGTCTTATTTTGACAGAGGAGAAAACCTTTGAGCTGCCCTTGAGCTGGTCTTGAGAAATGTTTGGGAGTCTTCTGGGTTAATACTATGTTAGAAGGTGTGCAGGGCTATCACAGCAGAGAAACTGCATTGGGAAAGAAGAATGAAGCAACATAACACATTTTCAGTAACATTTTTATAACAAAATGGGTATAGATAAATAAAGAGAAAAGTCAGAGGCAAAAAATAGTATTTTCAAATAATAGATTGCAATAACGTGGGCAAAGCCATTTGTCCTGTGTTGTTGCAGAGTTGTTTTTACGTAAGCTCTATGTGTCAACACGCTATTTTTCTAAAACCAAGCTTTGGTTCTACAAACTTGAGGGATTAAAAACTCAGAATGGTAGTAAACAAGCCAGCAGTAGTAATAACCTGATCACTGGCACACAATACAGTGGTATTTCACTCTGCCAGGAAAAGCTTTCAGAGTTGTGTTACTCATTGAGCACAACTTTTATAATGTGTGGCTATTGGGCTTGAACAGTTTTCTGTGCTAGCTGTGCTTCCTTATAATACTAACCAAACATGTCCCAGTAAAGGTGTGACCTTTATTTAGTTTGACATTACATTTCTTATTTCTTCCCTGGGCAAACTTTATCCCACTGAATATCAAGGCACATAACTCACTCAGTCCAGTATTTCGACAGAAAAAGATCACCAGAGACTGTCCTCCCAGTGAGGCCCACCATGGGTAGGATCATTTCCATGCTCACTCACATGGCGGTTGGCAGGCCTCAAATACCTGCTAGCTGAAAGAGAAAAATCAGGTCCTTGCCACATTAGCCCCAAACAGAAGTCATGGTACTGTGATGTAATCCTGGGAGTGACGTGCCAACAGTGTACTATTCATTAGAAATAAGTTATTAGTTTCCGCATGTTCTCAAGGGGAGAGACTAACACAAAAGCATGAATACTACGAGATGGAGATCATTGGAGATCATCTTAGAGGTTGCCTACCACAATCTCTCTGGACTCGGAAGCTTTTAAGAGATGATTCTTTGCCTGGTTGGGCACCTATGTGGGCCGTTCCAAGATTCTTGTCACTGGAGACCTCTTTCTTGTGGTTATCTTGACCAAGAAATGAATCTGTATTTCAGGTGGCCATGTAGATTTCTCCCTTAACGTTACAGTCAAGGTGTCCTTAATAGTATTCTTAGGATCTATAATAAAGTGCCTTCTTTTCGCCTAGTAACATGCTATCTGGTATACCAAAAATCTTCTATGAATATATTTCTTATTTCTACAAACATTAGGAGTGCAGATTGATTCCAGCACAGCAACTCTCTAACACATATACTATTATGACACATATTTACAAACAGCCATATAATTTAGTGTGGGTCTCCTATTTTTCTGTTACACATTTGTGCACTCTACTCTTATATCTGTTAGTAAAACATCCCTTATTAAAAAAAAAAAAAAAACAAAAAAAAAACCTAAAAACTAATGTGTTTTAGTATAGAAACAAATACCTAAGGAAATTCAGTTATATACATATATTAATGGAAATCAAAATCATTTTAAATATAATCATTGTTTTCAGTGAATAAAATATTTTTTGTTATTTTCCTAAGTCATAATGAGATGGGAAATTAGCCAGTAAATCCAATAAATTAACCAAAATATGTAGAAAAACTTAGCTTTTAAATGCCCTTAGCTGTTACCAAAATTAAGTGTAATTTACTTCTCTTAGGAATTGTTAGTGATACTTCTTTTATAATTCTCTAGGGTCTGAAACTATTCAGTAATTTCTGTATTTCTTTAGACTCGGGTTATTGTACAGTGGTATTGCATTTTAACACTTTCGTAGTATGGGCATGAAATTATACTAAAAAATAGTGGAAGACTGAAAAGGTCATTATCTCTCATTCTGTGTAAGTAAATAAGTAATTTCTACTTTGTTTTATCTAATCACTGGATAACATGGGATAAGGTTTACCAGTTTAATTAACTGAAGGTTATAATGAGTAAAAAATTCACATTTGCAAAAGTACAAAGAACTATGTCTACAAATTGTTGGTCCTAAGCTATGTAGCTCTTTTAGTTATTGTGTCACTTCTGAAATTTTTTAGTTTTTAGCCCAATTTATGAAGAAAATACTTAAATTATGTTATTTTAATTTGAATAGCAGCACTTATTTGAGCATCTACAAAATAACAAATTTCTCTGCAACTTAATTTCCCTATTTATATAAGAGGAAGATAGATTTGATGACCTCTCAAGTCTCTACTATCCCTAGAATTCCATAATTGTATTAAAAGTATTGGAATAGTCACTTCTCAGGTAAAAAGAAAGAACAAAAGAAGTGCTCTCATGAACTCTTTTCATAAGGGTTATTCAGGCATTAAAGAAAAGATCACTAGCAATGAAAGCAGTAACTAAAAATCATAAAGGGCTTTGAATGGTGCAGTGCAGTCTAAAATTTTAAAGGTGACAATGACCAAGTTAGTGACAGAAATTTTGGGACATGAATTTGGCCTTGAAGTTTGGTAAGATTCCAATAGAAGTACATCATAGAAATAGTGTTCTTTTCCTAATCCTCTCATTCATACCATATCAACATAAGTGATGTGCAATTATCAACTGGAACAATTATACCCACAGTCAATAAAATGTATATAGTTTTAATTCTGTCCTGGTAAACTGTGATAACTTAATCCTTTTAGGTATTGTCACTAGATTAATGACCCAATTTGTGTATTTTGACAACAAAAATGCACAGCATTGTTATACCAAGAGTGAGCATTTTTTAAAATAATTACATGTATAAAAATTTGGATTGTTTACTTCAATACTTTATTCTTTTTAGAAAATTTCACTTGTGTCTGTTAGGAAATTTGAATTTTTGAGGTTGGTGTAGCTGTAAATGGATGGTATCTTTGTGTGTCCTATTCTGCCATTATATTTTTCTCATTCTGTTTATTAGGATTTTCAGCAGAGAAAAAAGATTTTAAGAGATTACATGAAAAATTTAAAACTATGAAATAAAGGTAGAAAACTAAAGGTAGACATTTCAAAATTCAGAACAAAAATCAGGCTTCACACAACAGAGCTTAAAAGTTTGAAATAATAGATAATTTGGAGTTTGGAATGAATGAGATACTGTTAGTGAAGGAATTAAAGAGTTTGACATGACCTTGATGAATTCAAGATACTTTAAATTAGCAGTCTGACTTTGTCAGCATGATGAAAGTATGTCATTCAGTGAGAGACTCAAGTTAACTAAACTCTCAGAGAACTATATATACATCAAAGTGTAGAAATGCTGTTGTGGATCACTTGTAAGACACTGCTTAGGTGTTTTCTCATGATTCTCCCTTCTCCACATTTTTCAGTTGACAGTCCTCTCATACTTTTGAACTTCTAACATATTTCTTCTTTGCATTTAATGCCATTAATGAGATTAATGCAAATATCATTGGCTTAGGAGCCCTTCTATATCTAGAAATTGACATCACAGATTTATAACCTGAACTATTGATTTTTAGTTTAACTTAAGGGAAACTTTCTTTATCTTTTATTTTTAGAAGGAATCTCCCAGATGCCAGTCACTATGTACAAACTATAAAGTCTAATTCATGTTTTAAATGGTGGCAATATTAATAGCATAAATCTACATTAGCATATTTTTCATAACTGTTATTTTTAACAAAACTCATAGAAAAATAATATTTTCACATAATCAATAATAATATATCTGAGTTGATATTTCTGTTATCAGATAGTCTAATGTGCTAAGACTGTGTTCAACAGAGTCATTAGATCTGTGTGGAATTGTGGAAGAGAGTGCCTTTATCTTTATAAACTCTACCTTTATACTTGTTTTATAATTTAAAAATCTTGATTTGTCTAACTTACCAGGCATCTAAAATTATTTTCATATACAAAATATAATTAAAATTAAAGTGAAAAAGATTTTGTTTTACAAATATGATAATTCTTATGATTTCTATTTGAAACCTAAAAAGGGAGATTCTAGAAATTTCTCAAGAAAAATATATGCAGTAAAGAAAAAAAAACATTTAATTAAATGGTAGGGACAATAATATGTTCAAGAGACTGTAAGAACATACATTGAAGAGAACTTAAGAGTATAAATAAGATATAAATGTAGTTACTTAAAAGAAATCTCTATTCAGAGATAAAAGAAATGCTATATAAAATTATTTGTGTTTATACATTTTTCTCCCTTTTAACTGAATATTTTTCATACCTTATTCCCCTTTTGAACATATAAGATGACTTTACAAAATCTTATTATATATAGAAATATATTTCATCGATCTGTTAGGGAAAATGTGTTGCCTGTTCAACAAGTTCTTAGTAATGGCTCATAATTTTTTCATGAGGGAAAAAAGCACATATATATAAAATAGGAGAAATCATATTCTTAGCAATTGTTTTCAGCCCATCAAGGTTCTTTTGTGAACAAACCATTGGTTTTGTTTGTCACATGAAAGAGATCATTGTATAACTATGTTTCACATTTATCCCAAACAACACTAGACATTAGGCCAAAGCTACCCTAGACATTAGGCCAAGTAGCTACTTTTGGAGAAAGAGAAAGTAAGCAACAGAGGCCATTCTTACTAATTGTTGCAAAAATACAGTTACAGGATTATGAGGACTGTCATTAGCTGCCAAACAGAAAGGAAAAAATAGAGGAGTGAGAAAAGAAACAATACTTCTGAGTGTCTGGTAACAAGAGATAATAATAAGCACCCATACCAGCAAACAATTCCTTTTTTTTGGCTAAGCAAGAAGTGAATGAGGTTAGCTGGAGTTAGTAAACTTAGGTATAATGACTACAGTTCTCTTATCTAAATTTATTGAAAATGAGTTAAGAATTTAACAATTGGGTGTCTTTTGGTGACATTCAGGCTCATCTAAATATCAAATCAAAGTTTTTGTAGACTAGCGTTAAGTGATTTGAAAACTTTAATATCTACTTACTGGACTTCTAGCATGTACGAGGTACAGTTAACAAAGAGATTGAAAGAGACAGTCTGCGCCCTCAGTAAACTTAGAGCTCGTGAGACAGAGAGACAAACACAGATGGCGCCGTATGTCATACAGAAGTGTTACACAAAATGTGAAAAGATAGCAGCGTTGGGAGCACATCAGCCAACCTGAGAGGGGAGTGCAGGCTCCAGACTATTCTTGAACCCTCACAAAAAAAGAAAGAAAGAAAAAGAAATGTAAGCTTGCTTCTCATAAGGGGTAGAAAAACGTTCATATAGGAAAGGTAACAGCAGGTTCATAGAAGGTTCATAGAACACATAAGAGGCTCACATAAATAGCATGGTGTACGTTCCAGAAGGTTAAGTTTAAAAGGATGAGTGGTATGAAAGAAGACCAGATATAGAATTGGAATCTGCTTCTCATAGGTGTGTGAGGAAGAAAAAAAAGACTATTGTTACTAATCTTTCATAATTTATAGTTTATAAGAAAAATAACACTTTATATGAAAAAAATAGTGTGGAAAAAGTAATAGCATGAGAAGAGTATTCTTAACTTCCAGAATTATTTAGATAACTTCAGGAAACCAGGAGGCATTTCCCCCCTCTTAAACCTCAATTATCAAATCTTACCTCCCAAAATGAGCCTCTTGTATTAACATGGAAAAGCGTTGTCAAATTCAGATAAAATATCTGAACTTCACCTCTTTAGTTTATCTATTACTAAGCATTGCATAATATTCAAGAACAAAAACTTAGAAATACATGTTGACATATCTTTGGATAATATCAAGCAACTTGTAAATTGTATTTGAAAGGAATGGGCTATAGATGACAAAGTCTTTTTAGTTAAGAAATCTCATTTTTCTTTCCAAAAACACTTAGCTAAAGGTCACTGCTGTCCTTTAGGTTTGGAAAAGAGACCTTTCAGAACGTCTTTCAACTAAAGGAATGAAGAAATCTATTGAAAAGCGTGTAGAATTGGCATTAATAGGTAGAATGCATAGAATTAGGAATAAATTTTCAAGTCTACCTATAATAAATCTGAAGTGATATTTGATTTTGCATCATCTACATTAATGTTGAAAAATCAAAGAAAATAAAGGAAATTTGATTATTGTTGCTGTTGCTTAAGCATGTTTAACCACCCTGATTAATTAACCATGCTCCATCATATCACAGTAGTTCAAAAGTTTTATTTAACTTGACTTTACACTTAGATCTTCTACTGTGTACACCATCCTGTGTCTTTCTCAGTCCAGCTTTTTGTTATCAAGGGACCATTTACAAATGGTTTCTGTCTACCAACGTTCCCCATATTTACCATGTATGCAATTGTTTCTTCTATATACCTTACTTGCGCATTTTTACAGGATGCATTAATGATCATTTAAATGTATGCAAGCCATAATCATGTAGATGATAACCATGTGGCCTGAAAGAGCTTATGTCACACTTATGCATGCTCCTGGGCATTTCTGATCACTGCAAGTTGTCATTAGCGTTAGGGGAAGTTAAACTCTGCAGCATATATCCTGAAGACTCACATTAGTAGCCTCCTGGGTCCCAATTATGTTATGTCTTTAGGACACTCATAAAATAATTTTAATTAAAGAAAAGCTAATGAACATTGAGAGAAAATAGCTAATAATTTAAGCAAATGCATTTCATTATTTTATAGTTATTGAGAGACTGTATTTGTTGTTTCCAGTTTTCTGGGTTAGATTTGTCTGTATGCCATGAAGGTGGTACAAACTGATGTTTCTGTGCTACTACTCATAAGGCACTATACACAAGCTAATGAGGTTCTGATAGATTGTAGATTGTGACCATGTCTCATTCTTCTGCATGTTTGCCGCTGTCTGAACTCTAAGGCCTCACATACAGCCCCACGGAAATACCTCGAATAAGGTGATTATAAAACTTGTGTCTAGTTAGCCTTTGTCCATGTACCCTCCTTATCTCTATCTTCTTTGTTCCTAGTGCCTCTAGCTTTTGCATCCCTGTTATACATCTGCTTCTGTGGTGTCCGTCTCATTTCCTCCAAGTTCATGACTTAGCACCTCCATTATATCACAGTGGTTCAAAACTTCTATTTATCTACTTCACTTTGCAATTAGAATCTTCTACTATGAAGTGTTCACTATCTTAAATCTTTGTCATTTCTCACTCTAGCCTTACAGATCAGGGGTCTATTCTACAATTAATGCCTGCCTACCAATTTACTATCTGAAACCATATTCTCTTACATTGTAATTTTTTTCACTTTTAATATATATAATAAATATATATTATTATACACACACACACACACACACACACACACACACACACACATATATATATATATATAAGTACAGGCTTTCTGAAGAAAAGAAAACCATTGAAATGAACTCCATGCCATAGGTGGTTATACCCTAAGCCCAGAAGTTCTTGGCACTGCATACTACACCAATGCTTTAGAATTTAACACGATACCAGTAAAATAATTGTTTGAATAGAATAGGCTTACTTCTCCAATATCTTAGAAAATGTTTTAATTGGTAAAAAATGACAGAGATACAAACACATGTAGAATGCTTGGAAGTCTTATAGAATATAAGGTAGGAAGTAACAAAGGCATTGCATGTTTGTTTTGTTATTTGAATTTATGTAATAAACAATCATTGTCATGAACTTTATATAAAAGTAAATAATGTTTTTCCTATAACTGTCAAATGCTCTTCTAATACTTGCAGTTTCATATATATTTTTTCCTCTTTCCTTCATGGTATTACATCTTTTCCACATTTAAGCCATGACCAATGATGACCAATAACAATCTCTGTCAGTCACTCTTTAGTTATCTGGCCTTTGTAATAAAAATGCCAGGGTTCCAGTCTGAATTTTTTTTAAGTTCAAAAATTTTTTTAACCTTAAGTGTGGTGTACAGTGAGAAAAAGAGTGAAAGATTCCAAGATAAAAAATTAGTGCTGAAGAAATTTCAACAAATGAGCCTCTCATAACCATCTGAGGGTTTAGAAAACTTACAGAAATGAATTTAAATGTTTATTTAAAATTGTATAAATTGTGTTCAAGATCTCTTTTAGTATATGAAAGAGTATTCTGAGGAATTGCCCTGCATTAATATTTTAATCAGAGTAGATTTCAAAAAGAATAATCCATTGATTTTCCTCATTCTTCCTATGAGAAAACACCTCCTCATCTCCAAGTTCACCCCTCATTGCCAATTGATATTTCTTCATCAGATTTATTCAGATTACACCATGACATTATTTTCATATTAAATTAAATCATTTTGCTTTGTCTATTTGCCTTAAGTCTTATAGTGGAATCTATTAAAATTTTATTGCCTAAGTATAAAATAAATATCCATGAGTTGATACTATATAAGTAAATGATTGAATAAATTAATAAATGGGAGGAAAGAGACAGATTTCCCAAGCAGAAGAATCCCAAATAGTTTTGTTGCTACTCCACTTTCAAGCAGAGGGAGCATAACTTCCCACTCTTTAAGTGTGTTTTGCACATAGTACCTGCTTTTCAATATCTAAAGTGTGGGGAAAAATAACTTCATAATAGAGAAATGTAACAAACACTATCTCAGCCAAGTGATCAAGGCAGACATCAGCAGTCATAAATCATGTTAATAGCATGTACACTTGATAGAATGATGGGATGGAAATCACACTTCACCTCTGTGCTCTGCCTTCCAATAACCAATAAATCTTATCAAGAGAAAAATCAACAGAAAAATTCCAGTAGTGAGGTATCCTACAAAATACCTGACCAGTACTCCTCAAAGCTGACATGTTATCCAAAATAAAGAATGTCTGTCTGGCCACCTGCCACAACCAAGAGAAGCCTGGAGAGACATGGAAGCGAAATGCCATGTGATATCCTGGTTGAGATCCTAATACAGAAAAAGGACATTAAGTTAAAAGTAAAGAGCTCTAAATAAACTAATAAAATATAGACTTTAGTTCATAATAATGGGCCAATATTGTTTCATTAATTATTATACAAGTAAGATATTAATAGGAGAAATTGAGCGTTGGATATATGGGAACTCCCTACTCTCTCCTTAAAATTTCTGTACATCCAAGGTCATTCTAACAAGTAAAGTTTTTTTAAATAATAAAATATAATTTATATTTAGTTGCATATGTATCATTAGATTTGATCTACAGTGCTTTTCTACCATACAGTTAGTGCATTCTTACAAGAAATGTAATGGCACTGCTGGCAATAACTCACTAAATCTTCCCCCACCTCAAAAACAATCAAGATTGTTTTACTTACCATAGAGTGATAATAATAAAATTCATCAATACAAAGCAATATTTAACATTAGTTCAGTCTAGTTACAGGAAACAAAAACAATCATTTTTTTACTAATGGTTAAGTCCTAGTTTAAATCATCTAGATGACTGAAGAAACCATATTTTGCAATGATTTTTAATACCAAACAAACCTTATGAGTGATCCCAGTTGGCTATTCTAATTTTTCCCCTGGACATGCATATGTACCTTTAAAAAATAAAAATAAAAAACTCTCATTTGTTGTAAGGAGAAAATGGCTCTGGTACCAAAGACTTCTCCAATCCAGCTTAGAGGTGAAGTTCTGGGAATTGAGACTTAAGGGAAGGAAACGGAGTAAAATTTTTTACACTGGAAATCCAAGGCTCCAAATACGCTCGTCATACCTAGGCTAATAGGTTAAACACCGTGGGCTTTTCAGTAAGGGGTCTTTGCTCTGTATGTTAAGTGCTGCCGCACTCACGATGGTGACCTTCCTGTTGTTTTCAGTAGGTCGTGAGTGCACCAATCAGCTGGCTAGAGCAGCTCGTGTCAAGACTCAACACCTGAGTTCCAGCTAGTTTCTATTCTAAATTTTTGATTCACACTGGAAGCACTTACCATTTCACAAGCAGGAGAAGTTTCTATCCTTTTGGTATCCAGCATTTTTCTGCTTTCCCATGTACCTGTGACCTTTAAGTTTCTTTAGTTTTCCTGCTGTTTTTCAGTAAGTCTAGCAGTCTGCCTGCAAGGGTAAGTATCTCAGTTAGATATTAGTCCCTTCTCTGTGGGACTTCATGACAAACTCCTACCTATGGCAAGCCACTGGCTTCTAGAAATCATGGTTGATTGACCTAATGCTTGAAAGTGAAAGGTGACCCCTTTCAGAAATACCTTTCTCTCTCCTGCCAAAAAGTGTGTGTGTGTGTGTGTGTGTGTGTGTGTGTGTGTGTGTGAAATTTGGAGAAAATGTTCTTGGCTACTTGGTATAAACCTTTCCAGCTGAGAGAGACAAAAGAGACAATAGGAGAGATGAGTTATAAGTTACAGCAAGATAAGCAGGGGAAGAGAAAGCAAATACTTAATTTTTCCTTGAAGGAGACTTAGGCTGCGCTTACGGTTTTGGAGAAAGACAGTCGTGAGTCTGATTTCTAGGGAGCCTTGACACTTTCTCTCCTGGATCATAGTTTTATTTGACTAGAATTAAGAAGAAATAGGAAGAAAGTTTTGATGCATTAACATCCTGTATGATAGGGAAAACCCAAACTTGTTGAGAGAAATGTTAAATGTGACCCATGTGTTTATTTCCTTAGATGCTAGTGGCTTCAGAGAAAACTCTAGCATTCTAAAGCAGGACACACTATCTGGTTGAAGATCTCTGTATTACAAGGCAAGTTGAGGAGCAACATCTCTAATAGTACTAATTTATTAAAACACTAAAATGATGGCATTAAAAGCTCTACAATGTAATTGGGAGTAAGTTCTCTTTTAATTCTGCATTACATTAGCATAGTATAGAAAATTCTGTTTTAATTAAAAAATTATAGTTTTCATAAGTAGAAACATTAAAAATACAGGAAATTTCAGAATAATACATGAGTAGTGTGGTTTTGCTACCCAATAACATTCTCAATTAGTTATTGAACACATAAAAAGCTTCCCAAAAAGTAATTAAATATCTAATTATCTAGGATGTATACATGTTTATATGTACTTCATTTCAAAATAACAAAAGATAATAATTTTCATATATTTCATTTAGATTTTCTGATTTCCTTACTCCTTCATCGATTGCAATTCAAAATATTATTTCATTAATTTGTATTTCATTGGTATAAAATTAACAAATGAGAATCTGAAAATATTATCTAACTATGTCATTAACATTTTGAATATATTTGTCCAAAGACAAAATTTCCCAGCAGAATAAAATAAAATAATTATTAACTATGTATTTATTACTATTACACAGAAAATAAAATATTTTTAATTATATCAAGGCAACTCTGGGAGATGAACATATTTATGACTTTTAAATGGTAAAATGAAAAATATTTTTATCCACAATTTCTTTGCTCACTAATATAAAGGTATGTGGTTCTCTTCATTGTTTTACATTTTCTTCACCAGGAGGACATACAAATGCTCAAAGGTAGTATTTCAAAATTGTGCAGTCTTATCAGATAAAGTTCTATGTTTCCAGAGTTGTCTTTCTGTTTATTCTCTAAAAACAATAATAATTATTGTACTATCTCTTTCTATATTACAATTGATGAAATAATTTTTTTCAAACAGAAAAAGGCCAAGGGTAAGTGACATTTAGTATCACAGAGCATCCTTTCTGAAAACACTTTGCAGGATTTCAACAAATTATACTGGACTAAATATTTTTGATCTTTTAATCTGGTCCTAGAACAGAAATATGTGATTATTTTCTGAAAGCAGGGAGACCATTACTAGAAAACAAAACAATCTATATGGTCTTTGTAACTAATGTGTACAGCCTTGCAAATTGCAAAAGTTCAAGATGGTAGTGCCGTCTTCATTTAATATTGTTGCAATAGCCAGTCAACCATTAAATAAATGTTTCTGAAATTTTGGTATCTCCTATTCTTTTACTTTTAATTAAAACTGCAGAGAAGCATTGATTGAAATGTCTTTTATCCTCTTACTGCTTTTAAAAAAATTTTTTACCTCAGTCTTTTATACTTCTTCTTAATCATGAATGCAAATAAAATTCAAAGTGTAATCAGCAGCTGCTGAAAGAGAGCACTGAGCAAACTGGGTTGCCATGGGAACTGTGAAGTCAGTCCTTGACCAGACAAAGAATAATACCTGATGTGTGTATGTGTGTGTGTGTGTGTGTGTGTGTGTGTGCAAAATCCCTAACAACGATTTACAATAAACAACTGAAAATATGTCAAAGTTTTCCCCCCCAAATAAATTGTTCATTTTTAGATATTTACATTAAAGGTAAATGAATAAATTCAAGTATTGCATTAAATTAGTAAGAGGTTGCTTCTCATTTGAGACTGGATAGTCCTATACTGGATGAAGCTACAGGTATGAAAACTATTAGACCAAAATTAAACATCATAAATACTGAATGTCCTCCTTTGGAAGCAAATAAACAATTAATGTAATTACTTGGCCTATTATTCCTGTCATTATCCTTGCCTTCACCTCTCCAATAGGCATTGCAGCATTTTAACTTTATTTTCTCTTGGGAAAGAATTATTTCCTACTCAAGGCTGCCAGGGGAAAGTATTGTTAAGCTTTTTAAATGTTGAATAGAAAGGTCATACCACTGAGGGATTTTCAGCTGGGAGTAAACACAGTCAGAGGAAATAGTGCTCCACATCACTCTTAAGCAACAAATGTAGTTTTAAACTGACTGCCACCGTGTTTGAGTATCTTCATTTGGCATTAGTAATGGCCATTGATGGCAATAGCGTTAGAATCTAACTGTTACAAGGGCCATATTAAAACACATTAATAAGTCTGTATAAAAAATAAAGACAGTTGAATCCTGTGGCTTTATATCTGTTCTACATTGTCTATACCTGAGGAGAAAAAACATTCTTGATTAGTAAGACATGAAAGCAGTCGTCTTTGCAGGTGGAGATTCTGAATTTAAGTTTAGGCGTGCAGACGGATCATGTACTACTTGCCGAAGGCATTGGGAAGGTTTTTCATCTTTTCTCTTGATCCCCTTTGCCAAGAAGCATAGATGCTACCATTCTTTTTGTACATAGTAACTCCTACCTGGAAAAGTGTCTTTTATTCATCAGGTGCTGTATACATCCATGGTGTGGAATAGAGCCTTGTGATTCAGCTTTACGGTAAAGATAAGCATAGAAGTTCAGTGACTTGTCTAAGATGGATGAACAAGTTACTGACAGAGGAAAAATTAGAATTTACTTCTAAATAGAATGAATTTCAAAGAGGATTGTACTTTTTTTCTGACTTAATAAATTTAGACTCAAGAGTAGGCATTGGGAAGATGACTAATTAAAATGTGTAGAATATAGAAATAGCATTGCTACCGGGTTGTAACCTAACATGCTTCAATAAAACCATGCGTTCTTCAACTACCAAAGACAGAAAAGGTGGTTAGCAACTTCCTTACTCTTTTTTATGAGCTTTCTTTTATTTATCCATCCAGTTTCTTTTTATCCTGACATTTTGCAGTGTACTTTTTTGTTGTATCCATCAATTTTCCCTGGTCTGTTACAAGCAATCATTGCAAACTCGTTTTCTTCCAATAGTACTAAAAATGGCAAAGAATTGCTCTTACCTAGAAAATAAACATTTCATTTTATCAGGGTTTTTAAACAGATATGCTTATTTTTTATGTCTTATTTGCAGGACAGTTTAATTTATTTGGAATTGCATCATTATACTAAAATTTTTAAAAATCACTGTGATGATGGAATTTACATCACATTTCTCATCTGAGTACACTCCTACTCTATTCATCACTTAATCTGATGCATGGAGAGTATAACTATTCATAATAGCATACTTATACATTAATTGATGTATATTGCAATATGCTCATAGAATGACAATTCTTTTAATGTTCAAGTTAATATAATTTTGATCCTCTGACTTATAAAATGTCAATTCTTCTCCTGGTTTCTCCTCATCAGATCTTCCAAAGAAATTCCAGGACTGTTTCTTCACTCTCAGTTTCTGTCTTGAGATCAGTCAGCCTAAGTATTCCGTTGTCTCCTCCGTTGCTGTTGTTAATGAGCACTGCATAGGGTCACTCACCAAATCCAGGACTGTTTGGAAGTGTAGAAATAATGCCCATTAACCTTTACTGTTTTCACTTCTTTTTAGCACTATCTCACCTTACGGGTTCAGAGAAAGTAGCATTGGCTACCATTGGTAAAAGGAAGGAACCTCCCTACCAAATTTCTACAAGTAACAGCACAAGCTCCTCCCACTGTACTATCACAAAAGACAAATTGCATAGCAGTAGGTGTGTTGGATAGTATCTAATTGTTATGACTGTTTAACAGGTCCTCAAGAAATGTGGCCAATCTGATTTAAGTTCCATCATCACAGTAATTTTAACCATATTCCCTTTTAACATTGTTTTTTCTTTTATGTTGAACAGGAAGTATTTTTGTAAATATCTCAAATCTTTACCTGAAGGAGGCAGATTGTAGATTTAAGCACTTCTTCAAAATTCTCTAAAAATGCTAACTGAAACAAAAAAGCATGTATGGATACTTATTACAACTATGAAAAAAATTAAAAATAACTGAATTATTCACAAAGTTAAGATTAGTTCTATGTAGCAATGAGATTATAGAAAATTTTTTTATTTCCAAAGTTTTTGTAATATTATTAAATTATTATATGTTGATTAAATAAAAATAATAATAAAACAATAAATGAATTTAAGGGATTATTTTGTCCAATCTTCATATGTTAGGTACAATAATAAACTTGACATTTAAGGAAGTAGTTTGTCTATTTCTATATATTTTTGGTCCAGCCTGGCCTCTATTTTTGATTTGTTGAGAAATTTGGAGAGCGTGGTATTCTTTCCTATCCCAAACTAAGAACAACAGAGTTTAAGTTACTTCTTAGAGCAAAATAAGAGGTCGCCCTTTGTGTTCAAGTTTTAACATACACCATGTTAGTTTTATTTTTTAATCACTTTTTTTTCTGCTTTTATTGAGTCATTCAATATTAGGTGATTTAATTGATCATTAAGATAATGTTTTAGAGAAAAACAAAATGCAATTTGAGTATGGAAATATAATTTATCTCATTCATTGAAATCAAGAAATCTAGTAAATTCAATTGCTTTAAAAAAATCGAAAGAAAACAAAAAATTTTTAAATCCAAGATTATAATAATAAGAAAAATTAACTTTGTTTTGAACTTGCAACCAAAAAATGTCTTTTTCTTTTAATAAAATAATGTTACATTTTTTCCTTTATTCCCTTTTTATTTAGTTGTTAATCTCAACTTTATTGAGGTTTGACATAAAAATTTTAAGATATTTAAAGAACACATTGTGTTGACTTGATGTATGTATACATTGTGAAAGGATTCCTCCATCTAGTTAGTTAACACATCCATCATTCCAGCATATTTACCTTCTTTTTGTAAAAATGTTTAGGTTCTACTCTCTTCAAATTTTGAGCATGCCATACAGTGTTATCAACTGTAGCCACCATGTTTTACATTAGATCCTCAGATATTATTCATCTTATTAATACATCTGGAAGTTTGTACTGCTTTCGTTATCTTCTATTTCCTCCACCTCCAACCGTTGCAACCACTTCTCTACCCCCTGTTTCTGTCCCACCTAGCATGATGCCCTCAAGATCTATCCATGCTATATCAAATTGCAGTTTCCTTCTTTCTCTTGGTTGAGCAACATTCTATTGTATGTAATACTCATATACACCACATCTTCTGTACACAGTCATCTGTTGAAGAATACTTAGGTTGTTTCCATATCTTGGCTATTGTTAATAATGCTGTGATGAACATTTGAATACAGATATTGCTTCAATATACTGTTTTCATTTCTCTGGATATATATTCAGAAGTGGAATTGCTAGATCATTTGATATTAATAATTGTGTTTTTAATTTTTTACAGAACTTTCAGAATATTTTCCATAGTCACTGCACCAATTTACATTCCTACTGACAATGCACAAATGTTCCCTTTTCTCCATATTCTTGCCAAGCCTTATCTCTTGTATTTTCAATGATAGCCATTCTAACAGGTATGAGGTGGTATGTTACTGTGATTTGCATGTCCTTGAGGATTAATGATGTTGAGCACCTTTTCATGTACCTGTTGGCCATTTATGTGTCTTTAAAAACCTATCTGTTCAGATCCTCTGCCCATTTTTTAAACCAAGTGGTTGTAACTATTGCACTGAGCCCTGTGGGGATAGTCGTAGTGAGTCCTTTCAAGTCAGTTAAGAAATATTTCTTTGTTTACTATACTTTTTTTGGTCTTACAATTTTTTTTCCAATTACAGTTGACTTACAATATTAATTTCAGGTGTTCAGTATAGTGATGAGACATTTATATAACTTACAGAGTCACCACCCTGATAAATCTAGTATCCATCTGAGACCATACATAGTTATTACAATATGAGTGTTGTTTACTCTATGCCCCCCACTGTACTTTACATCCCTGTTACCTTTTCATAACTATGAATTTGTACTTCTCAATCTTTTCTCCTTTTTCTCTCCAACCCCTCTCCCATCTGACAGCCATCAAAATGCTCTCTGTATCTGTGAGTCTGTTTCTGTTTTGTTTGTTCATTTATTTTGTTCTTTAGATTCCACAGATAAGTAAAATCATATGACATTTGTCTTTCTTGGTCTGACTTACTACACTCAGTGCGATACTCTATGGGTGTAACATAACAACTCTCTAGGTTATTACTGATGGCAAGTTTTGTTTTTTTAATGGCTGAGCAACATTCCATTGTGTGTGTGTGTGTGTGTGTGTGTGTGTGTGTCTGTGTGTATTTACATTCAGTGTTAATTTTTATTAATTTTAGGTGCACAGCATAGAAGTTAGATATTTATATAATTTAAAAAGTGATCCCCTGACTAGTCTAATCCCCACCTGGCAGTATTCATAGTTATTTTCATATTATTGACTATATTCCCTATGCTCTACGTCCCCATGACTGTTTTGTAACTACAAATTTCTACTTCTTAATCCCTTCACCTTCTCATCCTGCCCCCTGCAAAGTTTCTGTTGAGAAATCAGCTGACAGTCTTATGGGTGTTCCCTTCTAAGTTACTGGTCACTTTTCTCTTGCTTCCTTTAGGATTCTCTCTTTGTCTTTAACCTTTATTATTTTAATTATAATGTGTCTTGCTGTGGGCCTATTTGAGTTCATCTTGTTTAGAACTCTCTGTGCTTCTTGAGATTGTACATCTATTTCCCTCACCAGGTTGGGCAAGTTTTTAGTCATTATTTCTTCAAATATGGTCTCAATTCCTTGTTTCTCTATTTTCCTTCTGATACTTCTATAATGCAAATGTTGTTACACTTGATATTGTCCCAGGGGCCCCTGAAGCTCTTCTTTTTTAGATTCTTTTTTCTTTTTTGCTATTCTGATAGTATTTTCTACTACCTTGTTTTCCAAATTGCTGATTTGATCTTCTGCTCCATCTAGTTTGCTGGTGATTCCTTCTATTGCATTCTGAATTTTAGTTATTGTATTCTGTATTTCTGATTAGTTCTTTTTTATGGCTTCCATGTCCTTCTTTATGCTTGCTATCTCTTTGTTGAAGTTCTCACTAAGTTCCTTGAGTATCCTTATAATTACTGTTTTGAGCTCTGTATTGGATAGGTTGCTTGCCTCTATCTTGATTAGCTATTTTTCAGGAGTTTTTTTTCTACTGTTCTTTCATTTGGTATGTATTTCTTTGTTTCCTCATTTTGGATGCCTGTCTGTGCTTGTTTCTATATAGATCACTATGTCTCCCAGTATTGCTGGGTAGTCTTATGTAGTGGGTGTCCTGTGGGGCCCTAGCATAGTCTTTCTGGTTACCTATAGATCCTGTAGATTCTGGTTTGGTGCCAGTACTGTGCCTGGAGCTACTCAGCAAAAGTCTCAGAGCACTCCGATGCTGGTCACCACTTGCCTGGGGTCTGCGGACTTAAATAGTTTTCCAACCAAGATTGCAATGTGTCAGGGCTCATTCCCCAAAGAAAATACCTCTGGCGTTGGGGGAGTTGGGTGGGGTCAGGTCCCAGTGGGTCGACAGACCAATCAGGTTCAGATTTGGCCATATATTGGGAAGGAAAAACACAGAAAAGATGGCCCCTGCCAGCTCACTGCAACAAAGGAGGACCCCATTCAGGAAAAGTGGTGACTGTCCTCTAGCCATTGCCCAAAGCCACACACTTCATTCTGCCCCCAGTATGCCTCCAACAACCATCACTTTGCTGAAGCCCAGGGTTAGTGCCTGTGAGTGATTAGTCAGTGCAGATACTTTAAGAGGACATCTGGGTTTCCTAAAGCCTTCCATTTCACCCAGCCAGTCAGAGTCCCCACTGATTTTCATAGTCAGATGTTGTAGGGCTTCTCTTCCCAGCACAAGTGCTTTGGGCTGGGGATCCTGGTATGGGGTTGTGATCCCTTGCTCCTCTGGGGAGAACCTCCATGGCTAAGACATGCTTCCTAATTTGCTACTGCCACATGGAGGTTTAGGGCCAGCCCTTTTCACATCCCCACTCCTTCTACCAGTGTCAACTTGGCTTCTTCTTTATGTCATTATTTATAAAACTGCTGTTTAGCTAGAATTCAGATGGTTCTCCAAGTTGGTTGTTCTATAATTTAGCTTTAATTTTAATGTGTTTATGGAACAAAGCAGGCACATTTTTTACCTACTCCATTATCTTGGATCTCCTCTTCAGAAAGCCTGTTTGCTTCTTGTGAGCCTTGTGGACACAAGCTCCATCGGCTTTCAGAACCAGGTGTTTTGGGAACCTCTCGCTCAGGTGGAATTTTTAAAAGTTGGAGTGCTGGACGTTGGGTCCAAAGCCTTCTTTCCTCTGGGAGAAGTTGGGAATTTTATAATATGTCTCTGTACCAGGGGTGTTGTCTATGGCAAAAGTGTGTCTCAACCTTTCCTATTTATTTTGATGTGGGTTTTTTTTCATGTGCCTACTGTATAGCAGTTATTCGATATCTTTTACAAGGAATTGCTCCAGGTATAGCTATAGGTTTGGTGCTTCTGTGGGAGGAGGTGAGTTTAGGAGCCTTCTATGTTGCCATCTTGCAACAGATGCCAGCTGTATCTTTGATCATTAACTAATTCTGAGATAATGTTTTTTACTAATAGTGAGTCATCATCCATGTAGGTAAAACAGTTTAATAAGACTTTCTTATGGTTTTATATGTTAATGAGTTTGATAAATACAATTCTTTGTTTACATTTAGAACAATTTTATTATTAATTTATGTTTTGTTTATTTTTGCTATTTCTGTGAGGTAAAGTGAGAGTTTTGTGGATGATAGTCAATAACATTACCTGGAATCATAATACCTTTATGACACAAAGTTCTATCTCCCGTTTTTTAGACCAGCAGTGCTGAGATTAGTGTTTATAAAACAGAGCTGGGTTTTTCCATACTGTGCTTTTCCTATTTAAAGGATCTTTACTTACCCACAGAACAGTAAGAAAAACTTAGAACTTAAAGAAACTGATAATACATGTGATTTCTTTCTCAATTTAATATTTAGTATTTTTATACATTTTTGCACAGAGAAAATTTTAAGAAATTTTACTTAAAACCACTGATTTACTCTAAATTTCAAATGATTTTAATTAATTGATTTTTTGTGTTGTATTTGTTGTCTCAGGAAGTTAACAAATAGTAAAGAAGACATGATTTGAGATTATAAGGTTTTAGGGCTTTTAAATTTTATTTACTAAAGAAGATATGTATTCACTGAAATTTTTTGCATTGTGTAGCTATAGGCTGTCCTTATAACTCATTTGCAGTATAAACTCCTTTCAGGTAGAATTATGGATGATGCTCCTTTAGTCTCCCCTTACCTATAATAATCATCTTTTGAATTCACAGTCTTACTTTATAATATACTACTTTTAAAAAATCTTTTGCTACTATAATGATTCCATCATCTCCTGAACTTATTAAGGTCCCACATAGGTTTCTATGTGCTGCTGTGGCATCTTTATCTTTCAGAGCAGTTTGGAAACCTGCAGGGGTGTAAAAATGGTACAGATGGACCTTATGCAAAACTGGGTATGTCAAGCTTCCCCAAACTGAAAAAGGAAAGTATTCTGGAATGTAAAAAAGACATATGTTCCAGCTGGAACAATGTTGGTTTGTAGAGCTCAAATCTGCACATGGATTGTTGCTATTAGCAGCTTACAGGTCTCTGACCATAGGATTTATTTAGGACTTCAAGAGGTCTGGGAGAAGAACCATGCTGATAATTTACCTGATTATAAACTGCCTGGTCTCAAAGGAAATAACAAAGAGATAAGAATCAGCCAATACTTGATTGAAATAGGAATGTAAATTAAGCAAAATGGATTATTATAATGGTGGGTGAACTGAAAAAAAAATATGAAAGAGTAGCATATCCAAAGATTCTAGTAAATCAAAATTAAGATCTTTGAATTGGAATAGTCTGAACTTCCAAAGTAAATAATGAGTAAAGCAACATAGCTTTCACCTCTCTCAACTTTCAAATACACTTTCCAAATATAAGTATATATACATTTTTTTTTATTTTAATGTAGTAGTCATTAAAAAGGATGTCTTCATTTTCAGAAGTTGTAACTTATAGAATGAACTGAATTGGGAACTGAGAGGAGTCACTTGTCACATATGACTAGTATGTAGTGTACACTAAGTGTGAAAATTCAAGTAGATAAACAATACAAGCTTATATAACCTAAATTATAAACGTAATCGAAATTAGGGAGCATTGCAGAGAGATGAAGACGATTGGGTTTCTTGGCTCCATGTTAGTAATTTTCAATCTGTAGTTCAATACAAAGTTCAGCAGAATAAGCCAGTAATAAAACACTCTTTTTGTTATCATTGACTACATTTATTTTAATAAACACAGTACAGCAAGCAGAGAACAAAGAATAGGTGTGCAAAATGCACAGGAGCCTTAAAAGAAGATACTTTGAATCTTACAAAAACTGTACTTGCTTATTTTGAGTATGTATTCGTTATTGACCTTCAACTATTGGGTACATTACTTTTATACAATCAAATAAGGATATAGTCAATGTAGTAAAGAATGTGTTGCCCTCAAATTTCCCATCTGTTGCCTAGATACTGAATCTTGCTGTGTTGCAGTAGTTTAAATTCAAGTATTCTAACGTATAATAATTAGAAACATTACATTTTTTTAAAAATTCTGTCAGATTAAACACAAGTATCTGCCACCAGGATGGATTATTGTGATAGAAAAGTGTTCTGGGTTTCACATATTGGACATAATTTGATAAGTCCTACAAAATTCTAGAAAGAGACATTTTTCAGTTTTATGAAATATTGATAGCAAGATTAAGAATGTAAATGAAAACAAGAATGAATTAAAAGAAGTGCAGTTCTATATACATAATTCAAGAGAATCTTGGGACTATAACAAAGTAAACTGGACCTGGCAAGAGTAAGTGGACCTGGCAAGAACTCGTGTGTGTGTATGTGTGTGTGTGTGTGTGTGTGTTTATGAGAGACAGAAGGGGGAGAGAAATTTCTTAACACATTTAGTCAGTATAAATTATTGCTTCCTAATGTGCAAATAGAATTATTTCTGCTTAATAGGTACAGTATTCCTGTTTCAGATAGTAAAGTTTTTGATAATAAGAAACAGAATATTTGATCTATAATGACATAAAGTATGAGAATGTGTATCGTTTAGATCAAAGTCTCAATATACTTGATCCCAGAACTTACTTGAATTGTCTTGTTCTTCCTCTCATGGTCACGGTCATGCTGCAGCATCAGACCTCACATCATCATGTGACCATATTTCCGTGCAGGAAGGATGAGGATGGCCTGGGAAACAAAGAGAAAAACATCTTCATTCATGACTTATTTATTTTATCAGGGGCCACTAACCTTTCTTCAGTGTCATTGACTGGAATTGTGTCATTGAATGCCCTTATCTTGAATGTGAAAGAAGATTTTTTTTATAGCCTCAAATGTGATAAGAAAGAAGACTAGTAGAGAAAGCACCATGGTGTCCAGTGAACAGGATTTTCCTCACATCTTATCTGCATGTAGTATGTTTCCTAGTTCACCTGTGTGTTGAACTCAGGAAGGATTTCTAGGCAATCCCATTAGGTTTTACTTTTTGTCAGATAGGCATGTTCAGAGTTGAGTTTTATTCAATTCACATCTATTTTTAAAATATATTTAAAATTACACTGAAAATGGATGTACGTAACAATTCAGATTTTGGTTATTTTTTTTCTTTCTCTTTAATCTTGCATGTTCTACCTTTGGTTTTATTCTTTAGACTATTTTGTACAAACAAACAAACAAACAAACAAAACAAGGTTGTTAGTGTTTTGTTGTGAACTAGTGCATTGAATTGTTAGACAATGTGCCTTCAAGGTTTACTTGAAATCCTATATGAAAATTTAAATTTAATAATATGAATAACTAGAGTAATAAGATAACAATAAAAGGTATATTTAGGTTGATCTCAATAACTTTTAATACAAAGTACATTAATAAAATATGTTTTCATGGTCAAAAGCTATTTTGTAAAGCATTTGCTGACCAATGCTGTGAATAAATTACTGGAGATCATACCTATATTTCACAGTAAAATCAGTACATCTATTATACTTTTCTCAGCAATAACTTTTGTGGAAATATTTTAAATTAAATTGGTTTACTCATTCATTATTCACAATTTTTCTACTCATTTACCTTTAAAATTAAGGAATGTCTGTATTCCTCAACATTTGTTTTTATGTGAACTTAAAATATTTTAACTACTAAGAGGCAGTGAATTTGCCCACAAAATCTTGGCTCTTTTCTTTGAAGAGGTGGTCTTCAATCCTATGTAACCAGGAAGCCCTCTGCTTTGTATGCCATCATAAATCCACATCTAAGGTAGAATTCTTGTTCTACTTCAGGAAATAGAAAAGTCCCCAAACCTCTCAATTTTCATATTGTACAAAATTTTTCTTGCTAGTACACACTGAGTTTTCTTGAAGGCCATTATATATGTATATGTCAATATCTAAAATGATTTAAAATATTCTAAATCAAAGTATCTTTCACTTTTCTCATTCCACATACCTGCTTTTCTTTACTCAATGAATTTAATACAGGTTCAATATATTAATATAACTGTGTTATAAAAGAGATTGATAGTGCTCAGTTGACTTTGGGATCAGAATGTGATCAATATTCATTGCAGCAAAGAGGCCATGTATTCAATCTGTTCTGACATCATATAATCATTTTGCATTGCACTTGATCACATACTAGAAGCACTGCAAAATTTCACAAAAAAGAACATTCTATTTCTAGAAACACCAGGAGCTCTCAGTAATTTGAGTTTGCTGAAGAGCAAGTACATATAACATAAGTTTATCAATTCCATCATGCAAGAAGCATAATTTCACTTGGTAACATTTGAAATGCATGTCTGAAATACAGGAACATGTTAATATTCTAATCTAGAATAGGAAGAGTTTTGCAGATTCCTCCAACTTTTACTAATGACTGAAATGAAAGTCATATTGTCTGGATAGATGAGTTGTTTTATTTCTGATGGGTTTCCTTAAATTCATCATGATTTATATGTTGGGCTGGATACCTGTTTGTTGCAGTGGTGAGCCTCTTTTGCATTATATGATGTTTAACAGCATTTCTTGTATATTCACTAGCCGCCAGTAACATTCCCCCAATTCTGATATTAAAAAATGTCCACAGGCTTATAGGAAAAGGTAACCTTAGTTTTGATTATATTAGGCAAGGTTTCATTCTAGATCCAGTGGGAACCGTCAACAGTTTTGAAAGAAATTGGGGATTTGATTGAAATGTTCAAGATCAGTCTGGGTACTGAGAGAACAAAGTTGAAATGACACAAAGAAAATGAAATTAAAATGACACAAAAAGTTACTTCAGTAGTATAGTTAAGAGATGATGAAGCTTGGACCAGAATAATGGCGAGGATGGTAGAGGTGAAGAAGAGGGAATGACTTCTGGGGTTTGAGTGGGAAACAATGGGTTCTGATGGGACCATTTTTATGAATGAGCAAGGTTCAGAGAGGGATAAAACTTGATTTTTGTTTTGGACATTGTAGTTTGTGATACCTGTAGGATAGTCATGTAAAATGTCAAATAAGCACCTAGATATACAAAACTTGAGCTTAGAGAGCATGATTGAGCATCACACAAAACACCAGAGAATACCATGTAAAATACCCCAAATAATATCTCTTCAGATATCTCAAGAACCACACACCCACACACACAAAATGTCCACAGACATCACTGAATGTCACCTGGGAGGAGGGAGGCAAAATTCCCCTCAGGAAAGACCTACCTGGCTAATAAGTGAATCAAATTATTTTAATTTTATGTTAGTCAATTTAGACACTTGAATGTTATGAAACATGATAAAATAGTATGTATTGATACTATCAATATGACAAATACTATTTTTGTTAACATATGTCTGTGAAGAAAAAAATTAAACACATATATTATACTACCTACCAAGATAAATGAGAGAAACAGTTCTATTACTTACAAAGTTCTTTAACCTTTTTCATTCTGTTTCCCAAATAGAATGATTTAAAAAGTATTCTTAGAATTTTTTTAAGCTATCTATTTATCAGTACTGGAAAAATATCAATAAATGTATAATATCCACCTGAAATGTCTGCCTATTCTATTGATACCTCCTTTTTACAAACTACCTAGACCACTGCCATCTTTAGTATTTTTCACATAGAATTCAAAGTGTTCACAAACTAAATTTTAATTTACTATTTTCTCAGCAATCCATTGCTTTGTCTGCTTCTAGTTTAAACTAAGACCAATAGGAAATCTATGTTTAGTCAAAGCACAGCTAGATGTTTTGATGGAGAGAGTTTGCTTTGGCATGAAATGCTGCTGTTTATTTGTAAACCTCACTGTGTATGTAATTTGACAGCGTTTTAGACTCCCCACTTAATGAGGTTAGCAGCAGCCTGCTTCCCCTGGGCCTAGTCAATTTGCTACCATCTCCACGTAGGTTGTCATAGCTATGTTTACTTCAGTTGCTTTATGGGGAAAATAAAAATCAGATTCTTCAAGTTGTAGGGAAATAATTATTTTGTTTATCTTTCTCTAGCTTCTCTAGTCATACATATGAGGTCTGTGCAGAAAAAATCCAACCCTAAATGCCTCTATTTTTCATAGTCTGTGGCTGGGTACTTTCTGGACAGCCCTTGTATAATAGATCTCTGACTACTTTCTATGTCTCTACACACTAATGTATTGAATAAATGGAAATATAAATAGGTATTTCCTTTTGAATAATCTAAGTAAGTATTTGGATACACATAATTCTCACCAAAAGTCCCTTATTTTCATTTCTAGCATCAATAAAAGCTTAATTATAAAATGAAAAGGAGCAGTATTTATGTTAAGTTGCTGGTCATTATAATTGCATGAGACCATAACTCCTCCTAAAATGAACCACAAAAGATAGGAAGAATTAATTGCTTGCTAATTTACTATATATATATATATATATATATATATATATATATATATATATAAAATAAACGTATTTTTACCCATGCCACCTTTTATTTCTAACCTCTTTAGTTAGTTTGTTTTTTCAATAGTAAATTCACAGAATTTCACAGAAGTCATTTTGTCTAGTTAATTTAAATGCAAGTTTAAAGTTATCATAGTATGCTACAGATATAATGCCATTTTAGAACTATCTCTTTTAATGCTATGTATTTATCAGTTTTACTCTATTTTTGTGTGTGGCTGTGCCATCTAACAAATACCTCATAATTTCAGGGGCTTACCAAAATGTTTTTCTTTATTTTGTTTCACTCATGTCAGTGAGTGAACTGTAGTGGTTCTGATTCAGGCTGTAGTCAGGTTCTTTTCATGATGGGTAGTAGAAGAAGCACAAGACCAGGCCAAATCATGGCTCTTAGTATCCATTGGCTATGGCAAGTCACATGGTCCAGCCCAAATCAATGAGCAGGGAAATCAATCCTGGAAATTTCAGTGTTAGCCTATGCAACAGCAATGGTGTGGATGTACAAATTCCATTAAGAAAGAGAGAAGACGTGGGAACCACTTGTACCACAAAGGACTGAAAACAGACTTATCAATTCACAAATATTACTCAACATCTACCTTTAGTAATGACTGCCAAGGAATGCAAGTGGACACTAGGCCCAGATATAGCAATCTTCTCTGACATGGGCTCTCCTAAATTGTGATAGGCAACTTCTGAAAGTATCTTTTTCTACCCTGGAATGCATTTCTATTTCAAAGTAAAAGCTTAGCACCCCCATATCTAACTTAGATACATAGATAACCACACTGTGGTAGACAGACAATCTGGAAACTTAAATTATTGATTTTAAGATCTCTGCTCTTTCTAATATACATATTCAATGCTATAATTTTTCCTCTAAGTAGAGATTTCACTCTAAATCACAAATTTTTGTAAGTTGTGTTTTTGTTTTCATTTATTTTTTATTTTTAAATTTATTAAGGTGACAATGGTTAGTGAAAATTACATAACACTGTCTGTGTTGCATTATGTGTTCACCACCCAGAGTCAATTTCTCTTTTCATCAAAAATTTAAAAAAAATTTTTAAATTCCTTTTGAGATTTCTTCTTTGACTCTTGTTATTTATAAGTGCAATGCTTAATCTTTACATATTTTGGGATTTTCTGGTTATTTTCTATTACTGATTTTTAATTTAATTCTGTTCTGGTCTGAAAGCAAAATTGTATGGTTTCTATTCTTTTATATTTGTTACTGGTGTTTGTTCACCCAGAATGTGGTCCATCTTACTGATGGTGCCATTTGCACTTAAGAAAAATGTGTGTTCTGTTGTTAGATGAAATAGTCTATAGAATTCAGTTATATCCAGTTGATTGAGGGTGATGTTGAGTTCAACTATGTATTTTTTACTGATTTCCTGCCTGCTGGATCTGTCCATTTCTGAGACAGGTATGTTGACGTCTAAAACTATGATTGTACATTTATCTATTTCTTCTTGTAGTTAATCCGTATTTGCCTCATATACTTTGGCACTCTGATGTTAGGTGCAAACACATTAAGGTTTCTTAGAACATCTTGGAGAATTGACCCTTTTATCATTACATAATACCTGTCTTTCTCCCCAAACTTCCCTTTGAGGTCTACTCTGTTTAAAATTAATATAGTTACTCCTGCTTTCTTTTTATTAGTGTGCACATGGCAATTTCTCCATCCATTTATTTTCAGCCCATATATGGGTTTTTTGTACACAACGTATATTTGGTAGTGTTTTTTTATTTACTCTGACAATCACTTTAAATTTATACCATTGATAGTCAAAATAATTATTGATATTTTTGTATTGATATGTAGCATATTTGTTACTATTTTCTATTTGTTGCCTTGATTCTTTATTCCAAGTCTTGTCTTCCACTCTTTTCTGCCTTTTGTGGTTTCCATTGAGCATTTTATATAATTCTATTTTTGATATACCTTATCAGACCAGTTATACTTATTATCATTATTGTTATTATTATTGTTATTATTATTATTTTGGTGGTTGCCCTAAATTTTGCAATATTTATTTACATCTAATCCAAGTTCACTTTCAAATAACATTGTACAACTTCATGGGTAGTGTGATTACCTTATAATACCAAAATAATTATTCCTTCCTCCTATCCCTTGTATTGTTACTGTCATTCATTTCACTTACACATAAACATTCATAAGCATATATATGTGTATTTACACATAAGATATATGAGTAAACATATATAATGGAATACTCTTGCTATCATTATTTTGAACTTGTTGTCTGTTAGATCAATTAAGAATAAGAACAATAAAAGGTTTTACTTTACCTTTTCTTTTCAACTCTCTTACTTTATAAGATCTGGGTTTCTGACCTATTTCCCTTATCTCTAAAAACTTACTTTAACATTTCTTTTAAGACAGAACTATTGGCAATAAATACACTCAATTTTTCTTTTTCTGAGAAAGTATTTCTTTTTCACTTTTGAAGGATAGTTCTCAGGATACAAAATTTGGGTTTTCTGTTTTGGGGGGAGTTTTTTCCTCATCACACATTAAATATTCCACACTACTCTCTCCTGGCTTGGGTGGTTTCTGAGAAGTCAGATATGATTTTCATCTTTATTCCTCCGTAGATGAAGTGTGTTTTTTTTCCACCTTTGTCTTCTTTTATTTTTTTTCTTTATGTTTGATTTTATGTAATGTGAAAATAATGTCTAGATGTAGTGATTTTAACATTTATCTTCTTTGATATTTTCTAAGTTTCTTGGATCTGTGGTTTATTATCTGCATTAGCTTAGAAATATGCTCAGTTACTATTATTTCAAATTTTTCTTCTGTTCTTTTTTGTTTCTTCCTTTCCTAATATTCTAATTATGCTTATGTTACACTGTTCGTAGCTATCCTACAGTTCTTGGGTCTTTCCTTCTGGGTTCTCTCACTCCTCCCTCCCTCTCTCAATTTGGGGGATTCTGCTCATATATTCTGTAACTCAGGGATATTTTTCTCATTCATGTCCAGTCTACTAAAAAGCCCATCAAAATCATTCTTCATTTTGGTTGTAGTGTTTTTTGTTTTTGTTTTTGTTTTTTCTTGGTTGTTTCCCTGAACAGAGATCGAACCCAGGCCACAGGGGTGAGAGCGCTAAAGCCTAGCCACTACACCACCAGGGAACCCCTAAGTGTTTTTTATGTTTAGCATTTCATTTTATTTCTTTCTTAGGATTTGCATCTATATACTTATATTGTCCATCTGTTCTTGCTTGCTCTTTACTTTATTCATTAGAGCCCTTAGCATATTAATCATAGTTTTGTTTTGTTTTTTAGTTGCTGTTGTGATAATTGTAAGATCTTTGCCACGATTCATTCTGATCCTTATTCCATCTCTTTAAATTTTCTTTGCCTTTTGGTTTACCTCGATATATTTTCTTGACTGGTGGACATGGTATACCAGACAGAGAAACTCACATAAGTTTTTAGTAATGTCCTTTGAGATTACAGGAGACAGGAAGCCTTGTCAAGTCCTATGGTTAGGGCTCATTATTTTAGTGAGCTTATGTCCTGGACTGTGAACTTCATGAGTCTCATTCTACACCCGCATCCTCCCACCCCACTCCCTAGGTGAACAAGGTGGCTAACCTGAGCCAAAGTTAGGTCAGTTGGGCTATAATTCCCCAGCAAGTGAGGCTCTTTAAGCAAATTTCCCTAATGGCAGGCCTTGTTAAGAATAGAGTGTTCTGGTGTATTTCAACATTGTTAAAGCTCCTGGAGGTAAATCTCACGATATTGAGCCCCACTAACTTCCCTGTGACTGGATCTTTCTGAAATTTTTAACTCCCAGAGTTGTCTGCACTGTGCCTCCAGCAGTTTATTCATTACACTTCTGTTTTTCCTACTCTGGGACTGGTTCTTCCGATGGTTCTGCTTGTGTTCTGATAAGCTGGTAAACCATTATGATCTGTTTTTGCCTGCCTTTCTCTCCAGTATTGGGGGCAGTGGTTTGTTGTCTGTCCTCCTCTCTTAAGATCCAAGAAGAGTTTTTGGTTTTTCCTTCTATTCAGCTTTTTATTTGTTATTAGGACATCATGATGACTTGTAAGCTATTTACTTGCAGGAGCGAAAACCAGAAGTCTAATACTATTTTTTAATGAAGTTTGGGTATGGTTTTCTCATTAACATAACATCCAAATTCTGCACACCTGAATATAAAATACAATTCTGTCTTTAATTGGGTATATACAGATAATATGTTCCATTAGTAGTGAGAATTACAGTGCTTGTTATTTCTTTTCACATTTTATATTTACCAAAATTAAAGCAAGGGAAGGAGGAAGAAGAGGAGTAGAAATGATCTACCATTTATAGATAAAATTATCCTCAGATCCATACAAAGATCTAAAAAATATTAACTGTTTCTGCTTCTTGTGTAGTGTCTTTCTGGCTAGAAGCTGAAGATAGCAGTTAATATATTTATAAAATTCTGGTTACAGATAAATATAAGCTGTTCTCCAGTAGTTATATTCCCTCTAATGGTGTAAACACAAATATCACATATCTTTTTTGACCCTAATCCCTCCTGATAGTTTAGTAATTAACCTAATCCCTTCATTCACATTCAGAAAGTGCAACTATAGTCTGTCAAAGTCACATTAGAGATACTATGTATTACATATTTTTTTAAATAAACCTTTATGTAGTTTCAGAGTCAATTCAATTCTTTTGAACTTTTGCAAGGGAACAAACATAGTATTGACTCTATAAAAGTATTCCTCTTATTCAGAAAAGGAGATGGTTTCCATATGAGTGCCACATTGTAGCAGAATGGTTGTCCTGATTTCTATTATTTGCTTGGAGATCATCGCTATTTTTTAAAAGAGCAAATTACAATTTTATGTATCTATCAATGAAACAGTTTCCTGGAAAAGTTTATCCTAATACAACATTGTCAATTGTGTTAAAGACATTATTATTCGAAATGAACAAACCCAAAGTTATTTTAGTGAGATGACTACATTCTATTTCAATGCTCTAATCTGGCAGCAGCCATGTTTTGACATTCTTTTCATTTTGAAATACTAATTTTTTTTTCACATGACAGGAAAAGTTGAAAAAAATACTACTATAAAATTTAACATGAAAGCATTTGCAGTTTGAAATTATGATATCATTTTATCCTTAAAGTATTTAACACCAAAAGGTTTATGTGTTTTCACTCACATCTTCTAATACTATATAGCAAAGACACTGTTTCAGTGCACAATTTGATGTACTGTACCCTAATCCTTGATCGATAGTCCATAGGGAATGTACAAAAGATACGTATTTGATAACAGTCAAGTTTTACGGTAAATTTTAAGATTATTTATTGAGGGCAGCAAATTTGTAATAAATTTCTTCTAACTTTTTATGAGCAAATCTCATTTTCTACCCACTTAGACAACCTAAACACTAATATATTCAAATTTACAGGGGAAAACCTAAAAGAAATGATCTTGACTGATGCTTAGGGTATAGCTAACGGTTTGTCGTCAGTTGTGAAAATTACAAATGATAGTGTCCATTTTCTTAAAGGTATTTTCCTGTTTGGGAATGCATACACTATTATTTTACATAGTTTACATTTCTTTTATTATTAATTTTTAAAAAGTTATTGGGGTGACATTGGTTAGTAAAACTACAGGTTTCAAGTGTACAATTCCATACTACATCAACTATATATTGCATGGTGTGCTCACCACCCAGTCAGTTCTCCTTCCATCACCGTGTGTTTCACCCCCTATACCCTCTTCTACCACCCTCTCCTCCTCTACCCTCTGATAACCACTAAACTATTGTTTATGTTTATGAGTTGTTGTTTCTTTGTTTGTCTTGTTCCTTTGTTGCTTTCAGTTTTATATCCCACATACTCATATGAGTAAAGTCATATAGTTCTTGACTTTTTCTGCCTTACTTAAATTGCTTAGCATGATAATATCAAGATCCATTTATGTTGTTGCAAGTGACAGTATTTTATCCTTTCTTATGGCCAAGTAATGTTCTATTGTATATATGTACCACATCTTTATTCGATAATCTATCGAAGGATATTTTGGTTGTTTCCATATCTTGGTCACCATGAATAATACTACAATGAAGATAGGGGAACATGTATCTTTATGAATAAATGTTCTCAGATTTTTGAGGTAGATACGCAAAAGAGAGATTCCTGGGTTGTATGATAATTCTAAATTTTTTGAGGAAACTTCATACTGTTTTCCATAGTGGCTGGACCAATTTACATTTCTAGCAATAGTGAATGAGAGTTAGTTTGCATTTCTAAAACAAATAAATAACTTATCTTTTAATTGCTGTATTAAGAGCTTACATCTTTCTCATATTTTATTGTTTCCATGCTTAATGAATATAAGCATTCAGTACTTTCATTTGGCAGATGAAGAAACTGAGACTTTTGGCTTTTAATTAGGAAGTTATATATCCAGTCTGCTTTTATCCCTGTATGAAATTTTTAAATATAAGAATTGCATTTTATTTAACAAAGTCCATCATATAGTTTCTTAATATGTATTTGCTTAAGTTGCCATTTCTCAGTGCCCCAGAATATATGAGTTTAAGTAATGTAAGTATAATGCATGTGTATGTATATAATATACAGTATGTATTTAATACATTAACTATAACTATATAGTATATAACACTATTATAATATTAAAGCAGTATAAGGCTAAATGTTTTTTACTTACATTTTTCCATCACTGCTTACAGAGAATAAAATAAAGAATAACATATACCTGTATAATTCTTCTCTATGTATTTTATTTCATTCTTTTTTAAAATTTTTTTATATTCATTTTTATTGTTAGACTTATTGGGGTGACATCTGTTAGCAAGGATTACATAGGTGTCAGGCATACAATTCTATAGTATTTTAATTTTCTGCTTTGAAATAGTAATGTAGGATGCCACCATAATGCTTGGACTTTGAAAATGTAAGCTAATTTTGTAATTTTGTAAATTATAACAACAAAATTATAATTTTAGACATTTAAGTTAATTTCCTATTAGCATTCACTAGCTTCTTACCAGGTCTATACTGGTTAAATTCAAGAGCACCACACATTATGGATAGTTACATTTCACTCTGTACACCCTACTTCATTTGTCTATGCTCTTCTTTCCAAGTCTAGTCTCCCTGACTAATAGGCAAACAAAAATCCTGTAGAGCGTAGCTGACACTGCACTGGCTTGCTCAAGGAAGAAGGCACTCCTGTGAATCACTTATTAAAGACTGGGTGTACCCAAACTTTCAGGTCTTTTTTCCCTGAACCAAAGATTTTTGTTTCTCACATCTGCAGTATTAAAGAAAATTAAATCAACATCATATCTAAAACATTTTCTACTGTATTCAAAAGTCTTTGGTGTCTCTTTTCTAAATACATTAGCATACATTTGAAGACATATCATTTTAATGATTTAGCTAAGTTTGTTTTTAGTCATTGTTTTAAAATTTTTTATAATGAACCAATAGAAGAATAAGCTTATCCCAAGTTGACTTTTCTACTTGTCTGTATATAGATTTGGTTAATCATTATGTTTGTTTTATGAATGAAACTTTAATCCCCAAAGCTAATTTAATATTTTAACAATGGTAATTGAATAAAACATAGATTATCACATATTTGTGGGATTTTTTAATACAAAATGGAAAAGGGGGAATATAGGCAAGAAAATCATGTAATAGTTTTTAAAAACGTATTTTAAAGATAATAATAATAAATTTCATTGCCTCTTTCACCTAACTGATGAATAGAGAAAGAATCCAGTGATTTCTAAGCATCATGAGAGACTCTGAATCTAGTCGTAAAATGATGTAAACCAGTAGATTATATTTAAGAGAAAATCTAATTTAAAGTCTAATTAAAAACAACTTACTATGAGTCATTGACTGGTTTATTGTCAATCCTGTCATACGGTCTTAGCAAGATATTTCAGGGACATACACAATTTGTACACGTTTATTTATTCACAATGAGAGGACATTTCAAGCCAATAGCTTTAATTATCTTAGCTGAATCCTGTGCTTGCTTTCATGGAAGGACCAAAAGAGGTTGCTGTCTGTGGTTAATCACTCTCACTCATAACTCACATGTAGCTCTGAGATATGGCTAGCTTGGAAAACTAATTTGACCTCCTTCAGAAAATGCTAGGCAAAAAAGACAAGTAAGAAATACAGGATGTGATTATTTTGAGAACAGTCAAAAACCTAAAATTCAGAATGATAGCTTAAGGTGCAAGAAGGGATTTTCATGGAATTTTTAATATTCTTGAATTATAACATCAAACACCGATTTGCACATAATAAGTATCCAGTAGTCCTCTTTTGCACGAATAATGAGTCAAAATTTCCTCTACTCTCTTAACAGTTCATTTTCCTCAGAGCTTTTTAAGTTCTTGTCTAGCTGTATCCCACTTGCCCTTCCTAATAGACTAGTTAATAGCCTTCCTTTTTGGAAGCATATTCTGTTAAAAATTAAAATTTAAAATAATAGCTAATTTTTACTGAGCACTTACTGTGCATCAGGCACTGCCCTAAAATGTATTAACTCATTTAATTCTTAAGAGAATCCTCACTGGTGTATATTGATATCATTTCCACTTTAGTAGTGAGAAAGTAAGACCTATACAGGTTAAATAACTTCCCTCAAGTGATATAACTAAAAAGCATAGGAAATGGAAAGAAAATCCAGGCACTCTAGTTTCAGAGCACACACATGTAACCAGCCCAGTAGAGTTTAGATTCTATTCTATCCTAAACATCTTTGAAATGGTTATTTGTTATCTCTGTCTCTCTTTGCATTATAGATTCCATAGAAATTCAAGATGTATTGGTACCAAGAAATATGAAGAAGAGTAGCATAGTAACATGACTACATTTGTTTCATTTCGTTACTATTAAACCTTTACTCAGTAAACAGGCCATTATTTGAAGAGTAAAGTGATTGTAATCACTATTCCTGGGTAAACATGAGCCTGAAAAAATTGTTACTTAATCAGCAGTTCTGTCTGCCTGACACAAATGACTATACTCATATAACATTTATAATTCCTACCACTCTCTAAAATTTTTCCTCTTAGCTAACACTGACAAGCCATTCTCTGATTGTTGCACTGTAAATTGAACTATTCTCAATGAGGTTGCCCAGGAGTCTAGAGGTAGTACATATTTTTTGAAATTAGAGTTCCATTAGTTGAGTTATCTCTTTCGCTGAGTTATTATGGAGGCCCTGCTTCAGCTCAACCTGAAAACAAGAGCAAGATAGTCTCACAGTGGTCTGAGGGGATTTTTTTTGTTTTGCTTGTTTGTTTGTTGGTTTGTTTGTTTCATTTTCTGTTGCCTTTCCCATAGGAAAGAAAAAGTTCATTATTTGGGTCTTTTCTCCACATTCCAGAATGCCTTTCTCCTTCTTCCTTGTTATCAAAATCAAATCTTTTTCAAGAGCCACCTTATTTTTGGGTCATCAGATATTTCTCAAGCACAGACTCTGTGCCAACAAAAAAATGAATACTAAAAGGGTAACTTTTTAAAGGACTTCAGATTTAATGTGCTTCTTCAGCAAAAAATTCTCCAACTAGGTCAGGCCAGATGGATTCAACTCACATTAAAATATGTGCTCTACTTGAACTCAAATAATGTTTGCATACTCAGTCATATGTTTTCGTTTAAATAAATAGCTGGCCTATATTTGATTAATACTGGGTGACATAGACTAGTCAAGGCAACTATAAGTTTCTAAAGAGCGTGGATACCTTGTATTATACTGCTTTGTATCTCTTTGGACATGTCCTTAATAGTTGATTGAATCAATTATTACAGAACTTAATCTCTAAGTGATTATTAGCTTTAATAATCAATTAACTCAAACTATACTTATGGATCCTTTAAGTAAAAAAATAGAGTCATGTGAATAAGAGTAATACAAATTGTACTAAAGTATAACTTTGCTGTTTAAAAAGAACTTTCACATACATGTTTTTATTTGTAATTAGCGAAAGCTTTATGAGGTAAATAGGGTATAATAATCACTGTTGGCTTCATAGATATTTGCAATGGTGAAAAAGATAAAAAGGGATTTGAAATGAAATCTCTAAAATAATGGAAAATGTCATTATGTTATTACTACTGTGGATAAAATATTTCTTGGCATGTGGACCACCTAATTGTCATTACAACACTTCCAATGGATATATTTTGTGGGAAGAGTTCAAGGTGATATGATGTAGAAGGTGTTATGAAGTATAGAATATTACAGTGTTTTCATGGCAAGATGTAAGGACAAGAATGTCATCATAAGAAATGATATTTCTACAGATTGCTTCCTTGATATAAATCCACATGAATCCTAATTTGTCTGTCTCTAAAAAAAGAAAATTTTTCAGTAACCAGAGTATTATGGTAGACCTTTCCTCTTTCTCTTATATGAGTGTAGGAGGGAGAAGGAGAAGCAGGTGTTAAATTTAGTGATACATATTTTAGACAGATGGTAGATAGGTAGGTAGATGTATATTCATAAATATATATGACGCACTCAGAAAAAAGTAATTTTGTTACAAATAGATAAACCTTTATTTTAAAAGGCCATAAAACTTTACATAGGGAAAAAATTCAAATGCCAAGGCATTTTAAAATAGGCATATTATAAATAAGATTCTTCATACTCTTTTCATTGTAAGCTTGCAAAAGTATACTGACTCACCAATCGCATCCAATCCCTACATGGAAACAAGAAAATAAAATGTCCTTATAAAGAATCAAAACAGAGATGTGTAAAGCCACCTTAAAGAAAAAGAGAACCTATTTCTATTTCTAGGCCAAAGTGTAACTAATTAAGTTAGAGTGTACCAAATAGAGGAAAGACTGGTTAGTAATAGAAGCAAGGAGAAAAGCAAGAGAGAAATGTTGGTATCACGTGCCCTGGAAAACCAGCAAGTCTAATCACACCACCTTTAACACATTAAAGAGAAACCCAAAGAGAAAAACTGATTTTTGCCCAAGGCCCAACACTGATTCGCATCTGAACCAGAACTAAAAATCGGATTCCTTACATACACCCTAAGTCTCTCGATTATAGAGTTAAAGTTTTCCCATGGTTTTTCTCTGAAAGCAACAGTTAGCAGGCAAAAACAGGAATAGAGGAGGCTTAGTTAGGTTTTTATTTTCCTCAGGCTGTTGTCAATGGTTAGGAAGATCATCATGTCAACTTAGTGTTTTGATTTTATATATTTCCTTGGAAGAAACAGTATCTTTGTATGTTTAACTGAATTGCACACAAAGAGAATTAGGGTCAAAGACTTACATACAGATCTTTTCAACAATTTGTACAATGCAATATATATATTTATATGTATATAAAAGGAGTCCATGGGAAAATCTGTCTTTTGAAAAAGTTGCCACAAATTTTATGCCCTACTTTTCAAGAATTATCTCCTTTCACTTCATAATTGCTACTCGCAGTGGCCAAATAACTATTAGTGTTTCTGACCTTATGCACTGTTCCATAGCTCTGTAAAGTACATAGGTTTTTTTCCTCCCCAAAATAGAAATGCACTGATACTATGTTGAAAGGCATTATTAGTGAAATTAGAATATGACAACAAACTGCAGATGGTAAAAGATTACTTCCTGGCAGAGAATAAGTCCAAGTGCATTTTATGCTAAGTGAAATGTGATTATCCATAAATTGTGACAGTGGTGATCGATTCATGAATAAGTAACTGTGATCTAACTCTTGCTGCCAATTATATGTCTCAATCAGATCAAGATAAAATCACAGATTAAAGATTGAGAAAAAATTAAAAGCACCTACAATGAATTAGAATATACTATACTAGAAAATCATGAGTTTTCATAGTTGCTATAATAAATCATACAAACAACCATTATAGTTCATTTGAAAATCAAAATGAATTGTTCTGCTTAGTTCAAAATCATCTAAAGCATACATAGTATTAAAAGATTATTTTAATCAAATAAAATTTTAAGTACTTTTAAAATGAATGTTTACAGAATAGAGATAATAGATTGGATTTTATATATTAGTACTGCAAAAGCATCCAAAGAGAATATTGTTTCTAAAGTTGATGTTCTAATCTATTACATATTATATTGTATTCTCATTTTTAAGAAATATTTACTGAAATCTCCTGTACATCAAGAACATCTATAAAAGATAGTATAACAACATCTCTGGTTTCATGGAGCTCATATCTCTTAATCCTATTTCAAAGGAATATCAGTATTTCTAAATGGTGCACATAGAGAATGCTAAAAACACTTCTGTTATGAAGGATAAATTCTTCTCATTTTGCCCTTCTTGCTATTGTCAATCCTATTTAGAATTATTCTTTATTAGCAGAAGTAGACTATTTCTGTGGAACAAGCAAACTGAGTAACATTAAAATGAACTACTAAGATTGAAAGACCATTTGTAGTGTAACTAAGCTACCTTACACTGTGTGTCTAGTTGGAGATTAGACTGCTATTATAAGGTTAATTCAATTATTCATTCATTCACCAGATAGTCCCTCAATGCCTACAATAAGCCAGTCTCTCCATTCTAGGTTTTGGGCATAACAGATTGAGCAAACAGACAAAACTCCTGTTCTGATATAGTTTATATTTTAGTGGAGAAGATAGAGTAAAAATACAGAAAGGAATAGATGTGTAAAATATAGTCAGATGATACATGTCAAAGAAAAAATAATGTAGGGTCATGAGATAGGGCTTAACAGGGATGTTATTGAAAAAGGGACTGCAAGGGCACAGGCCTAGCATGAGGTAATAAGACGAAGAAGGACACAGCTAAATGACCTCAGCAGAAGGAATACAGAAAAATGAGGCTGCACGGAAAAGCAATAAAACCAGTGTGGCCGAGCTAGAACAAGCATCTGACAGTAGTAGTTGAGGTCAGAGTTGTGGCTGGGCATGAGCTTATAGAGGGCCTATTGGTTAAGGTAAGAAAGTTCTCATGAAGAGGAGTTCTTTCTCTTCATATCATGTGTGTGCCTAAATGACATTGCTGTCAAAACAAAATATTAGTAATAGAAATGAAATCATTCACAGTGATATTCAGAAACAGTGCACTCTTTCTAGTCAAACATACTTAAAAAGCTGTCTAAATGGATTTAATAAACTGTGAATAGTTTCTAAAGGTCAAGGTACTAGCAAACAAGCATTGGGTTTCAAACAAGCATTGGAGAAGACTGTCTAATATCGAAGACGGGCACGTAAACAAGTATTTACAATGCAATGGGTACTTACAAAATATTATAAGACTGATCTGGGAGTGGGTGGACTTCCTTCTTTTTCTGTTTTGGAGGTAAAAGGTCCAAAGAAAGTTGTTCCAGCCTAAAAGTAATTTTCAAAATTGTAAATGTTTTTCTCAAAGTAGCCAAGGGAACCAAAATCTGAAGAGGGACAAGCCCCTTCATGGAGACTCAAAAAACACGAAGAGTTGGTCTTTGACAGAATATAAAAGAAAGGAGGTAAATTAAAATAGTAGTACATAAAGAGAAATTTATAGAACTAAATACCTATATTAGAAAAAAAAAGTTAAATTGATGATCATAGCTTCTGCCTAAGAGAAAGAAGAGCAAGATAAACTCAAATTAAACAGAAGAAAGGAAATTACGAAAGATCAGACTGGAAATCAGTGAAATAGAAAACAAAATAGCATAAAGAAAATCAGTGAAAACAAAAACTGTTTCTTTGAGAAAACTCATAAAATTGATAAACCTTTAGCCAGATTGATAAGGAACAAAAGAGAAATGACTCAAATAACAAGTATTAGAAATGAGAGAGGCAACTTTATTACAAATTCTACAGATGTTAAAAGGATTGCAGGAATTATTTAGAACATTTCCATGCCAATAAATTTCACAACTTAGATGAAGAAAACAAATTCTTTGAAAGACACAAACTACCAAAGTTTACTCAATAAGAAATAAATAAGCTGGCTATTTCTAAATTTATTTTTAAATTGATTTTATAATTAAAAAACTTTCTCACAAATGAACCTTTCCTTCCAAAAAGTTTTACTAATGAGTTCTAGTAAACATTTAAGAGAGAAATAACACTAATTGCACACAAATGGTTTCAGGACACTGAATAAATGTGACTACATTTGAACTCATTTATGGAGGCCAACATTATCCTTGCAAGGATGGTTTAACACTAAGAAATAAATCACTCTAATTATCTATATTACGAGACTGAGAAAATAAAAAAGCCATGTGATAATCTCAATAGATGCAGAACAATCTTTACTCAAAAATTCAACACCCATTCCTGATTAAATGACAATTAAAATAAACAAACAAACAAACAAAAACAACTCTTGAACTAGAAATTAAAAGGGAATTTCCTCCACTTCATGGAGAGCCTGGTCAAGAGAAAAAATCTTACATTTTACATCATATTTAATTTTCAAAGACTGTTTTCCTGCTCATTTGGGAACAAGGGAAGGGTAGCCATATATTTGACACTGGAGTGGTGCTAACCAGTGCAGTAAGGCATGAAAAGAGAGAGTACAGTTGCCTTCATTTGAGGATGATGTGACTATCTACGTAGGAAATTCTAAAGAATCTACAAAAAAGAAACTAGAAAAGTGAATTTAATATGATTTCATAATACAAAATGAATATACAACATCTGATGTATTTCTGTATTCTAGCAATAAAAAATTGGAAATTAAAATAAAAGAACCATTTATAATACAATATAAATATATAAAAAAACTTAGATATGACAAAAGTGCAAGACCTAGTCACTAAATACTACAAAATAAATATTACAATGATCAAGAATACCTTAGTATGTTATCATTAACCAAACTACAAGCCTTTTTCAAAATTCACCAATTGCTTTAAAAACTTTTTCTGTTCCAAGATCTTATCCAAGATCCTATATTACTTTTAGTTGTAATTTCTCCTTATCCTCTCTGATGTGTAATAGATTTTCATTCTTTTATTGATGGCTTTAAAACCCAGAAATGTTGTAATGGGATTTTTTTTAAAAAAAAATAGATATCCTCATTTATAATGTGGATGATTAGAGAAAGGTTAAGCTCAGGGCCGTGAAATTACACCAACTTGGGGACAGTTTTAGTAATTGTGTTAATGGTAGTGTTAATTGAACTACTATTCAAGAAGAGAATAGTTGTGAGAAACATTTAGGAGGTAGAGTTAACAGTATGGGCTAACCAAAGTTGATTTGAAGGATTATGAGGAATAAAAGAGGAAACACTTGAAGATGACTTCTGAATTTTGGCTTTGATACTCATGATCATAAATAAGAGAACAATGTAAAGTATTATTTTATCATTTCCTGTGTTCCTCTTACACAAACATAATTGCAGTTTCTCATATCTTTTTACCAAAATTTTATTTTTATTTTTACAAGGTATAATTTATTGCAGTGTATTAAATATTCTGTCACTCATCTTGAAAGAATCAGTTCTATATACTGGATGTGCCATACTACAAAAGGATAATCATTTTAGTAACTAGAATTTCTACAAAATGATGGGAAAAGTTTTGAAGACACATATAATATGATATGGCTATCATTCTTGTCACAATTATGTTTTAATAACATTTTTTAATCTTTCAATTACATTTGTATACAATATTATATTTGTTTCAGGTGTACAACATAGAGATTGTACATCTCTGTAACTTATAAGGTGATCAACCCAATAAATCTAGTACCCATCTGACACCATACATACAATTATTACAGTATTACTGACTACATTCCCTAAACTCTATTTTGCATCCCCATGTCCATTTTGCAACTACCAATTTGTACTTCTTAATTCCTTCCCCTTTTTCACTAATCTCCCCAACACCCCTCTCATATGGCAACCATCAAAATGTTTTTATGTATCTATGAGTTTCTTTTTTGTTTGTTTGTTTTGTTCTTTAGATTCCACACATAAGTGAACTCATATGGCATTTGTCTTTTCTGTCTGACTTATGCCACTCAGCACAATACCCTTTAAGTTCATCCATGTTGTTGCAGATAGCAAGATGTTATTCTTTCTCATTGCTGAGTAATATTTCATTGTGTACCAGGTCAGACAATTTTGTGAGCCCATTCTGGACAAAGTGCTACATATAGCACTGTTACATATCACTATGATCACCTTCAAAGTACTCCCCTTGGGAAGCTGTGCCCTGATGCCAGTGCCTAGTCCCCCTTCAAAACAATTTTGGAACTCATTTTCTGGAATAGCCATCAGAGCTGTTGTCATACCCATAATCTTGGCAAGCTTATGTCACCTTACCAAGTTGTTTGTACAGTGCTGCCAACATAAGTGCATGGTGGCAAGTTTACAAACTTAATTGTCTGATTTTGTGTATGGTGACAGCTCTGATGGCCATTCCAGAAAGAGTTCCAAAACTGCTTTGAAGGGTGGACTATGCACTGGCATCGGTGCATAGCTTCCCAAGGATAGTACTTCAAAGGTGACTGGAGTGATATTTAGCAAGGAGGTATGTAGCACTTTTTCTAGTATAAGTTCACAAAATTAATTGTCTGACCTCATATATCTCCCAACTCATCTTTATTTTTTCGTTCATTGGTGGACACCCAAGGTGACTCCATATGTGGGCTATTGTAAATAATTCTTCAATAAATATTTGGATGTACACGGTCCTTCAAAGTAGTGTTTTGGGATTTTTTTTCAGAAAAACACCCCCAAGTAGTATTACTAGGTTCTCCTTTGTCTCTTGTCACAGCCTTTGCTTTAAAATATAATATGTCTGATATAAGAATTGCTACCTCAGCTTTTTTGTTTTGTTTCATTTTTATGTTCATGAAATATGGTTTTTGTCCCTTTACATTCAGTCTATGTGTATCTTTCAATATAAAGTAAGTGATTCTGGGTCACACTTTGCTTCATGAATACTGATGGTAATTTAAGAAAGAAAATGGTAATGAATGCTTATCACTGTTTAGTGATGGGTATTTTTTCTAGTGATGTTGAAACTAAGCCTAAAAAAAAACAACAAAAGAAAAGAAAAAGACTATGTGTGTTTGAAGATTTGGGCTTGCATTTAAAGACTGTATTCAGACCTCTGTCTGAAAGATTTCAGAGGCTGCACGTCATTTAAGTGCACTGTATCTTGAAATCTTCTATTATTTTTCATTTCAAACAATGCACTGGTATGTAACTGGTACCGTAACATGAGCCAAGTGTGTGGCACATTCAGATTGAGTGCCATATGTCAGAAAACTGCTCTAAATCAGCACTACTGCCCATCACAGTTCACAGGAGTATGTACTTGTGTGAAATGACACTGCGCTGCAATGTGGAAGTCTTTTAAACTTTACCAGATCAGTTTGTTTACTTTAGATTTGTTGAACAGTTGTCAAGATAAATAATGACACTTTAAAACACTAAAGACAGTTTCAAGTTTAAGTGTCCTGAGCTATAGAGTAAACAAGACTGCTTCGCAGCATCGTTATTTTCACTTTCATTCAATCTTGTTACAAATCTTCGGTGGGTGGATGTCCCTACACTCTTTAATAAAACATTGGTTGTTATTTTTTTTAAATAAATAAATAATGTGAGTCTCTCGTAGCCAGCATATGAGTATCTAAGGGTCTTTTTTCTTATCCATTCAGCTACCCTGTGTCTTTTGATTAGAGTATTTCATCCATTTACTTGGGTAGATAGTTACTGCCATTTTATTATTCATACTTATGAAGACTATTGGAAAGTATCCAGCCATGTAATATGAAAAATAGAGGCATTGATGGCTGAATTTTTGGGGGACAGCCCTTGTATGTTCTTCTTATTTCCCTTCTTAAAGAAGTCTCTTTAACATTTCTTGTAGTACTGGCTAGGTGGTAATGAATTCCTTTAACTTTTTCTTGTCTGAGAAGTTCTTTATCATCCGACTCTAAATGATAGCTTTGCTAGGTAGAATAATCTTGGTTGTAAATCCTTGCTTTTCACTACTTTGTATATTTCATTCTAATCCCTCCTGCCTGCAAAGTTTCTTTTGAGAAATCAACTGACAGTCTTATGGGAGCTCCCTTATAGGTAACTAACTGCTTTTATTCTTTCTGCTTTGAAGATGTTCTCTTTACCTTTAATCTTTGGCCTTTTAATTATGATGTGTCTTGATGTGAGTCTCTTTGGTTTATCATATTTCAGACTCTCTGTACTTCTTGGTCTTGTATGTTTCTTACCTTCTCCAGATTAAGGAAGTTTTCCATCATTACTTCCTCAAATACTTTTTCAATTTCTTGCTCTGTCTCCTCTTCCTGGTACTGCTATGATGAGAATATTGGTATGTTTAATGTTTTCCCAAAGGACCCTTAAACTATCCTCATTTTTTTGTATTTTTTTTTTATTTTTACTGTGCTGATTGCGTGCTTTTTGCTACCTTATCTTCCAAATTGATAATTTAATCCTCTGCTACATCTAGTATATATATTTGATTTCCTCAAATATAGTCTTTATTTTGATTATTGCATTCTGTGTTTCTGGCTGGTTCTTTTCTATGTTTTCTATCTTCACTTTTATGTTTTCTAATTTTTTGTTAAAGTTCTCTCTGAGATCATGAACGTCCTTATAACCAGTGTTTGAAACTCTGACTGTGGTAGATTCCTTATCTCCATTGAGTTTAGTTCCTTTTTCTAGAGCTTTGTTCAGTTCTTCATTTGGGATGCATTTCTTTATCTCCCCATTTTTTATACGTCCCTATGTTTGTTTCTGTGTATTAGGTAGGGTTGTTACATCTCCTGGTTTTAGTAGAGTGGCTCTATGTAGTAAGTGTCATATGGGACCCAGTGACATAGTTTCCCTGGTCACTAAAGCCAGGTGCTCCCGGTGTGTCTCTTTTGTGAGTCGTACAAGATCTGACAATTAAGTTTGAGAATTCATCCTAGAAAAAGTGCTACATATGTCATTGTTGAATATCACCACAGTCACTCCCCTTGGGAAGATATGCACTGATGCCAGCCTTTGGTCAACCCTTTAAAGCAATTTTGGAACTCTTTTTCTGGAATGGCCATCAGAGCTGTCATCATATGATCATTGATGTCCTGAATGTCATAAAAATGTCTTCCTTTCAATATTTCTTTCATCTTTGAGTAAAGAAAAAAAGTCATTGAGGGGCAAATCAGGTGAGTAGGAAGGTTTTTCCAAGATAGTTATTTGTTTACTTGCTAAAAACTTTCACAGATGCTGTTCTGTGAGCTGATGCATTAATGTAATGCAAGAGCCATGATTTGTTGGTAAAAAGTTCAGGTCACTTTTATCTAACTTTTTCATGCAGCATTTTCAGCACTTTGAAATAGTTAACTTGATTGGCTGTTTGTCCAGTTGGTACAAATTCATAATGAAAAGTCCCTCTGATATCAAGAAAGGTTAACAATAGCATTTTATGACTGTTGATTTGGACTGATGGAACTGTTTTGGTCATGGAGAATTGGCTTCCATTGTGCACTTTGAGGCTTTGTTTCAGGGTCATATTCATACACCCATGTTTCATCACCAGCAATAACATGGCCCAGAACATTGTCTTGCCTCTCCAAAAGGTTTTGGCAAACTTCAACTCTTCTTTGCTTTTGTTAATTGGTGAGATCCTTCAGAACCATTTTTGCACACATCTTTCTCATGCCAAGATTTTCAGTTAAGATTTTCCTAACTGTTTCTCTACTGATATTTACTTGATCTGCCATGCTTCTCACAGTCACTTGCAGATTTGATGCACAAATCAATGAGTTTTTGCAGTGTTTTCATCAGTTCTGCTCATTACTGGCTGTCTTGACATCTCTTCATCAGTGACACTCTCTCTTCTCTCAGAGAAATGTTTAATCCATTTTTATATACTCTTTTTTTCATGGCATTATCTGCATGCATTTGCACTAACATGTCCCGGATTTCACTTCCACTCTTGCCAAGTTTAACAATAAATTTAATATTTGTTCATTGCTCTAATTCAATCTCCAACATTCTTGCTATGGCACACAAAAACACACAACAATAATGAATGATAGTCAGCAAGACACCACCACACATCGACATGAGCACATCTGTGAGACACAGATATACCAAGATTATAAAACCTTACTAAGTTGTTTGTACGGTGCTACCAATGTAAGTGCATGGTGGCAAGTTCACAAACATAATTCAGACTTTGTATGTGCCCTCCTATTGTAGTTGAACCTTGGTTGCTGTTTGCACATCAATGGGAAGGACTGACCCTCAGCCTGATTACTTGTGAGGAATGGCCATCACTACAGTGGAGGAGATGTTGTGTAGGGGTTGAACCTATGAACCAGGCTTCATTTTAGCAGGGCTCTGGTACATGCCCAGTCTGCTCTTTGGGTGTATTGTTTGTGTAGTTGGTTGGGTGGTGTTATTGTGCAGTGTAAAGCTAACAGCTAGGTGTGTTTGTTCTGAAGCCTCCTAGGAAGGGTTCCACCATAGACCAAGTTCAGCTGTAGTCTGTGCCTTGCTTAGGGCCTGTGGTATGAGCCATAAAACAGTCTGCAGATGGCTGCCACCTGTACTGTGCTTGGAGGTTCCTGGGAAGACCAAGCCTCAAATCAGGCTCTCTGCCAGTTTCACCAATCTTGGGGCTGCTCAGCAAGGCATATGGGGCACAGTGAGGTTGGGTGCTATTTGTTTGCAATTTGTAAACCTTTTATAGATTTTAAGAAAGTTTGCAGCATGAGAAAAGACAAGCTGTTTGTATAGAACAGCCCTTGCAAGAATTTGGTGGACTCAAAATTTGGGTGGGGTGGCATCTCAAGGTATCACCACAGTGGGGCAAACAGTGTTAGCCAGGTTAATGGAGACATAGATATAGCACCCACCTAAGTCTTCATGCTGGAAGTGAGCAGGACTCAACAAAGGAACAATAGCTTCTGCCAGCACTTCTGACTGAAAGAAATCTGCCCTTGCAGTCCTCGCTCTGATGCCAGACTACTCAGTTCTTTCTTTTTATATTTCTGGTGCCTTTTTAGCTGCTGCCCCAGTGCTGGAGCTCAGAGTGTGTCTATCAGTAAGTAAGTCTTTCCATGAGCCCTTTAAGGACAATACCTGGAACTTCAACAGCTCTTCATCTCACTCAGCTGCAATCTCCAGTGGTTTTTACAGCCAGAAGTTATGGGAACTTCTCTTCCTAGCATTGGAAGCCTGAGTTAGGGAGCCTGGTATGGGGCTGGGACCCCTTGCCCTTTGAGGTCCCCTTTGCAACTGAGATATCCCTCCCAATTTTTAACTGCCACCTGTGGGTCCTTCCTATTTCACATCTCCACCACTCCAATCAGTCTCAATGTGGCTTCTTCTGTATGTCCTTAGTTGTAGGACTTCTATTCATGTAGACTTCAGGCAGTTCTCAATGATGATTGTTCTGTAGTTTAATTGTAATTTTGATGTGGTTTTGAGAGGATGCAAATACAATCTTTACCTCCTCCATCATCTTGACTGGAATTCCCCTTGTTGTAATTATATTTAATCCTCACTTTTGCTGGCTCTGAGTATGTAAATAAAAATAAAATTTTACCTATATCAACCAAATATAACATTCTATACTCATCTAAGTTCTTATTTGCCTATTGCTAAATTTCTCATCAGCTGAAGATTGGCTATTGGGTATAGCATGGGGTAGATATTGTTTGAGATAAGCTGATCATTTTATAAGTCTCTAAGCTGTGGGAAGAAGGCATTTCTAAACATGGTATGAAACAAAATATTTCTGAAAGTAAAAGACTGACAAATTTAATTGTATAATAATTTTTAAACTTCTAAGGAATTATATAAATTATATATAAATTTAAAATACAAGAGCAATAAAGGCAGATATTTAATATATAAATAAGAGATAAGGGATGATACTGAAGCTCTCCTTCAAATTAACAAGAAAAAGGCAAACAAACCTACTCATAGATCACATTTCTTGACTACTTCTCCATCTTCATCTTGCTCCATTCTCCAGCATAGTCTCCACACTCCAAATATCTGACTCTTCTTTTTCCCTTTCAGGTAGTCAATGATCTTTCTGCCACAGGATATTTACATATTCTGTGCTTTTGGAAATCTTTTTTTCACCTTTTTTAATCAAGATAACTCCTCTTCACTAATTAGTTTTTATTATCTTTTAGATCACAACCCTAGGTTCATTGGTGCATAAAAGTCTTCTCAAACCCATAGTCTAGGAAAAGTGCTTTGGGACAATCTGATAATGTGTTTTTCTGCCCAAGCACCTACTCAGTATACTATTATGCATTCATGTGAATATCTTCTGTGTCTTTCATTGTACTATTGCCTATTTTTGACCACCTTGAATCCTGAATATCTGGTACTTGTCTGTTATAGTAAATACATTTTACATATGTAACATGTAGATATAAATGCACATAACTATGTTCATTGCTGAATTGTTACTAACATTAAAAGGGGAGGAAACTAATCTGAATTTCCATAAATAGGAGGCTATGATAATGGGCACATATAATTGAAAGTTTGTAATGTAAGTATAAAATCTGTGTTCCTGCCTTGTCTTCAGTACTTATTAGAAATGTAAAAATGAACCTCAACTTAGCATTCTATAAATGAGGATAGAAATTTATTCAACATAGCCATGTTGGTAAAATGCACATAAAAACATTTTGTAAATTTCAAATAGCTATATAAGATATCCTAACATTACTCATTATTTTTATCATTTTTATCACATCATTGTTGGTAGAGCCACTTTAGGGCTTCATTGAAAGTATACTCAGTACTTTGTAGGCTCTTCTCAGTATCTTTTTTCATGCTTGTTAAATTTTTCTGTATATACTCTTTTATTTGGGGCTCAAACTGCAAAAGTAATATCTTAATCCCAAGCCCAAAAGAAAAAAGAAATAATGGTATCCAAATCATCATTACTCTTTTCTTTTATGTTTAGGAGGCTGAAGTTTTCTGAATCCTGTAGTAAAAGAGAGTTAAGTGACTTTCAGTTGTTATATGGGCCTTTGTGTTTAAAAACAGTGATTTTCTAGTTCTCTAAGGCCCAGTAATTGAATGCTGTGCCAGATTTGATTCCCAACTCTAACATTTACTAATGATATGAATTTGGACGATGCATTAAACTTCAGTGAGCCAGCTTCCTTACTTGAAGTTTAGGATAATAATGGCTTGTCTGCACAGGTTATTATGAAATGTAAATGGAAAAATAAAGTGACTTATAATAGATGCTGAGTTAAATGTTTAGTGCATCTCAGGCTTAGGTCATACATTATAACAAAAGGTTTATGCTGGCTTTTTTAGATTGACTGAGAAATAGTTGACTGAAAATCATTCAGTTGAGTTAATTTAATGGCTGGTAATCAAGCTTTTTAGCCATTCATATTCTTTATAAGAAGAAATTAAGTCTTAATGCTTTTTAATTATAATTAAATGAATATTTTTCAGTATTCTCATTTCCTAAGTAGATAATTATGATTAAATTGGACCTTATAACACTATTTATGTATAAAGACCATCTTTATTTACAAGAATTTATTCCAAATTATTATATTTTGGCAAACTACATTGATGATGTGTCAGATTAGTCCTGCCTTTTATATCCCACTGCTCAGATGGTTGCTGAAAATCATATTTGCAAAGAATGCTAAATGTCTGGATGGGCTGAAAATGTTTTGTGTTACTGTATTCTTACAAGTAGAAAAGCAAAGTTCAAGTGCTTTTGGTGTATAAAAAGTTTATTAAAAAGCAAGTATAAATACTATGTTTGTGATTTATTACTGAGTTAAATAGAAAAAAGAAGTTAAATTCAATTCAGCTGTTGTAGAAAGATCCAAATCTTTCCTAACTGCCATGGAAGCTTACCTTATTTTCTTACTTAAAAGAGTTCACTGATTGCAAAATTTGACATTGATTAATGAAGTTTTCAAGAAAAGTAATCTATGCTATTAAATGTATTGATCAATTTACAAACCTTTCATGATTTCAGATATGATAAACAATAGAAACTACATATGTTTTAGAATTATGGAAATGTGGTATGTTGCATCTGAGTTAGAAGAACTTGAAAGAATGAAGTCTTCTTAGTTTATTATTGGGAATTAAATGAAGATAAAAATCACCTTCTGGGGTTCTATAATTCTTATTAACTTTATGTATCATCCTTTTGTATTTCTTACCCCCACTCACAAACTAAGAAACTTACAAAAATAGGGTAGTTCACTTCCCACTTATGGTCATATTGTCATTAATATTATTGAAAAAAAATAAAGGAAAATCAACAGGTATTTGATATTCTGCTGCAATCACATTAAAGATCACTGCAGGTACAACCCACCAGACTAATATTTTCAGAAAAGTTTACACATCAGAACTACTTAGATAACATGTCATTATGCAAATACATGACTAGCCTGGAATGAATAAAGTAGAGCCTCTAAGAATAGACTTAGTCATCTGTATTTTTTAAAATCTCCACTTTGAATTTTGATGCAGGGAGATTTTGAGAACACTATGGTGAGAGATTAGAAGATCTTTGAGGATAGACCCTGCCATATATGTTCTCTGACCTCCAAAGTAGTTCTTGGAACGTGATTGAAAGTTGATAAGTGTGTGTGAAAGAATAAGTATGTAAATGGAATGTATTAAAGTCCAGTTGTGACTTAAAATTATTTGAAGAGGTTATATCAGGACAAATTGGTCAATATAAATAAGTCAAAACAAAATATCACAGGAAATAAATATATTCAGGGAGGATGTTGCTATCCGAAATATTTCACTGAGTTCTCATTAAATGTTCAGTAACAAGTAATCAATTTTAAGACCCTTTATAGTTTTTATTTTTAATTTCATTTCACTTAAGAAAAGGAACATTTAAACTGATTAATTTTAGCAATAAAAAGATAGTGTATATGAACATTCTTCAATTTCAATGTATACATTTATGCAGAGAACTTCATTTACATAACTGCTAAATGACTAAAAAGGATGGAAGTGTTGACAATTGCAGATAAGGAAGGAAGGAAGGAAAAAAATAGGAGAAAGAAAGGGAGTGCTTTCAGTAATTAGTGCAAGCTCCAAACATCTTTGATAGTGTTAAAATCTCAAACAGCTGGACTCACAAAACCACCAGCTGTTTGATATGCTCTACATGTTTGGAGGTGCATCTGGACATGCATACATAACATAAATAACTCGCAGGACTTGAAATAATATGAAATAAATATGCCATTGAGAAGTCCTAAGCTTGGAATTTATAATAAAAATATGAAGGATACCCACAAAATTACACTGTGATCTTCCAAATTTAGTTTTACACTGTATTTAATGAACTGAAGCATGCATTATATGGAACTAAAATGCTAAATAATGTAGTCTTCTAACAGTTAAAGCGTGGAATTCTTGTAGCAAAAGGTAAACTGCTTCACTAAGCTTTTTTTCTGTCCTTGATGTAATTCTTTATTTTTCTCAACTCTCTCTTCTGCTGTCATGAGTTATAGTCTTTTTTTTTTATGCTAAATTTCATATAAGGCACTATGAAGGATCAATGTCCAGAGAAAATCGATTTCTTTCTTCTCTGCTTCAACTACCATTTTATATTGGTAAAATGAAGCAAAATAGGCATCAAATATAACTTTGATAGGTTGTCTTAAAAAATTGTTTTTGTATTACCCAACCAGGGTTGTGTTTTGGGTTAACCATTTGCAATCTATTTTAAGCATGTGAGCTCTTCCTTTCTCTTTAGTGGGACTACCTATTTTTACCAAACTTGACAATAGAGAATTGAGCTTTCCTTTATGGGGACCTCTGTCTATCATCTCTTTGCCATGTATAATTTCAAGGTTATGAATATTATTTTCTTGCTATGGTGAAAAATATATCAGGCAATGAATTAGGGATTCCATTACTTTTTTAAAAGAAGAGAATATGTGCTTTCTTGACAACTGTGAACCCGGTAGGTTAGGCATTATAAGCAGGATGTATGTCTATGACTTCCAGGCTACTACTCTCCCAGTCTCTTACTATGAGAAGCTTAACATGATTTTGTCACTCTTTAAGTCTCAGAATCTTTCTCAGAATAATGTTCCAGGATGCTAACTTACCAACCTGTCATGGTCGGCGTAGCAGTTAAAAGTGATTTTGCATGCCTAGACTACATGATTTTAAAATTACTTTTCAGAGCTAACATATGTTTTTTTATTATTTCTATTTTGATTTTAGGGAAAATATTAGTTATTCTTGCCAATAAATGTAGCAGGATAGAAAATACTAAATAATATATAATCATAATCTAAAAATAATGTATTTGCTTATATGATAATAACTTTTTCTGTTATTTTTTTAGTTTGTGTTCTTATTAACAGAGGTTAATAGAAGTAACATAGTTAATTGGAAGAAATCCCAGATTATATACTACAGTAAATTTATATGCTAAATGATTAATACATGATTGTTCAGAGTTTATTTTTCTGAATCTTAGAATAAAATAGATAATTTTCAAGTAATTTTATATGTGACAATATATTACTAAAACTAAATTTTTTATCTCAAATTTTTATATTTATAAATGTTTAACTTTTGTGGTAGATTTACATAAAATGTTATATTTATTTGATCATTTTTAATTAGTGTAATCTGATGTAGAATTCAACTGTGTAAATCTTTAGGCACTCTTCTTATTTTAATTTTAAGTGCTAAATACCCAAGCTTTTAATCAAAATCCTTTTTAAAAACTGATTTTCTATTTGCTTATATAAATAAGTAATAATGTTTTTTACTACAATAATAAAACAAACTTTTGACCACTTATGTTTTTGCATAAATTCATTGCAAGTATAAGTGCATATTGCTTTCTGTAAGTGTTGAGCTCATAAACACGAGTCAGTTCTATTATTTTTACTGAAACTTCAACCTTAGTTTGTTATGGTCTAAGAAGTATTCATCCCTGATGCTATATTTTGCATTTATTTGAAACTATATAACCTCTTTCATACTTGAAAATTATATTCTTAATAATTATTAATTTATTTTGTATTTATTAGTTGGCTTAACATTAATCATAATAAATTCTTCTGATGTTTATATGCATGTCATTAGTATAGTACTTATAAACTTGCACTTTTTCAGCTTTCATTAACCAGCCAATTAATTGCATATAGGTACTTATTATCTAAGTTTCCCTTGAATTTACAAGAATTGTATAAAACAATCTAAAGTAAAGTCTGAGTACAAGAATACCTAGAATGCATAAAGTGTATAATAAAGAGTGGGCCAATTATAACTGAACTTCTGAAGTGAAATTTATTTTTTCTTGATTCCTTCTGAATTTACTTTTCATTTTTTTAACACCCTGCCTTCAAAGACTGTCATTCTGAGATATTACTTTTAACTCCTTTTTTCTACATATGCTGTGTCTTTGTAGTTAGTTATAATTTATATTTGATCTAGTTTTAAATATGTTTTGAATTAAACATTTAAATATGTTTTGAATATGTTTTGAAGGAAATATACCCAGAAAAATTAAAATGAAATTAAAACAGAGATCCTAAATTACATAGTAGAAATTAGAAATTATTTAGTCAGAAACCATAATGAGATAGTTACTGGAATTTAGTATTTGATTTGACCATAAGTTTTCTGACTTGTGAAGGAAAAGAATAAAAACATTTTCATTTTTCCAGTTAAGTAAGAGAAACAAAATATTGTCAAGTGTTAAATACCAGATGGTTCTGTTTTTTGTGCAGAAATACCTTCCTCAAATCCTTCATTCCGCCCCTTCATTCATTCATCAGTTTACGTATTATGTCCCTTTTGAAAACCTTGTCTTCTATATTCAGTTACAGGATTATCTTTTCTAGAAATTATATACTGATAGTTACATAGCTATCACAAATTGAATGCCTATCATTTGAGAGTCAAATAACAAACACTGAATTATCTCCAATCTTCACAATAATCCTGCAAGATTCATGTTATTTCATTCTCTTTACAGATGATGAAACTGAGATCAAGAGAAGCTAAGTAATTTGCACAAGGTCAAGTAACTAAAAGGGCAGAATCTTAAAACTGAATTCCAATAGCACTTTGCAATTTGAGGATCTCCTCAGATAGCATGTTCCTTTAAAATTGTGTTTCCATAGTTGTGTAGTAACTCCCTAAGTTTTATTCACTGTTCCTCAATATAAAACTCATTGACCTTTGAACATTGCTGTGTTTTCTTGCAGCATGTGAACTTATGAATCAAGGCATCTTGGCCCTGGTCAGCTCCATTGGCTGTGCATCAGCGGGGTCCCTCCAGTCTTTGGCAGATGCCATGCATATTCCCCACCTCTTCATTCAGCGTGCAACAGCTGGGACCCCACGGAGTGGCTGTGGACTCACCCGGAGCCACAGGAATGATGACTACACTCTCTCTGTTCGCCCACCTGTCTACTTAAATGAAGTTATCCTGAGAGTGGTCACGGAATATGCCTGGCAGAAATTCATTATATTCTATGACAGTGAATACGGTAAGTGTTTGGGATTTGTGTGAGTTCTATAAGCTGATAATTGCGTGGCAAGCAACGGCATTCATCTTGAAAAACTTCAAGGAGATTACTTATTGTTATTTGTGGTTTCCTTATCCTGTCATATTCTTTTTATAAATCTAGCAACAACAAAAATTTTAAGGTAAAGTTTAAATTTCTTTGAAGTCAAATTTTAAGATAAATACCTGTGCTCATGCTCAGTCTATAAATGTTTCTAAAGGGAATCTGACTTCAACATGCCTTGGTTTTTCAAATAAAGGGGGGCCATGTAGGCAATATTGTCTTTTTCTCCTTTCCAAAATGTATCTTTATATGATAATAAAAGATAATTTGGACAAATGGGAACACTGAAAATAGTGTTTATTTCTATTTATAGGTTCAAAAAAATCTGACATATCTTACTCATATGCCCTTGTGAAACTTTAACATCTACTTAGTACTTAACTCTGAAGTTATATTACTTTATAATTAGCAAGGCATATTGTCTACAATATGAAATCTCACAAAAATACTGAGTAGGATAAAGACATTTAATTTACTTAATGTTTCAAGGTAAAACACAAAGCATTGTCCCTAAATTTCTATAATTTGAGAACAGAACACGGTGTGTGTCAGTATTTTTATTCGCGTTACATTAAGAAAGATAAGCAAAAATGATATCAGTTATGTTTAAATATTTTTCTGAATTTATCTACTTTTTTTCTAGCTGCCTAATCCCAGGGATATTGAAATACCGTTTCTCTTCTTATTTTTGTCATTAGGGTAGTGGAGATGGATATAATCAAATGAGAGAAAATGACAGAGCTCAATAAAGAATATATATTTTGAAACATGTATTTCCTTAGAAATTTAATTTAAAAAGGAATCTCAGGAAAAAAATTTCCCTTCAGTATGGATGGGTCTAGTTTTTACATTTTTATATTTAAAAAAATCAAGAACATTTCATGCTCTGTAGTGCAACTTATTTTTTTTAGCAAATAAAGAAATAAGCATTTTTAAAATATTCTTTTTCTAGTCAGAATCCACCCAGCATTGTGAACAATATTGGAAAACAGTTACACAAGAAGGGGCTGAAAAATGGCATCAATAGAACTGAACACAAACAGGTTGGCAGAAATCTGGGAAGCAACAACAAAGAGTTCCTGTGGACTCCCAGCGAGGGAGAGCTAGTGGTAGTTACATTTAGCCCTAAATATTTAAAGGTCACATGGGGCTTTGGCAGCCAGAATCACATTAAACTTGATGGGTAGATTTCAGCCAAAAGTCTCTGGCACTCCTTTGTCTCCAGGACGGAAATCCTTATTTTTGTCCTTGATTCATATTATTTAGGGGTCACAGAACAAAGACCAACAAACTGAAATGAATGAAAAAAAAATGAAAAGTAATTGGCTCATCTGTCAAAGTAAGGACTGAACACAAATCTGAAATTCACTGATAGAATTATTTTGTGAACAGTAAACTCTACCAATAGACTCAACATGCTGAGTATGGCTTTGTCGTTTTCTTCTGGTCAGATTATCTATGGTTTTTATAACCTTAAATGACATTCTTAGGACTTCTGCTCAAACGTAACTTGAAATAATGAATTTTTAAATCCTAAATTTTTCTTGAAGGGTAGAAAACACCTTTTAGTTAATCCTATTAAAATAATTCTGTAAAATAAAGAAGAGAAAAGTATTTACAATAAGGATATCATCTTATATCTCTTTGATATAGATGTTGAGGAAGAAAGAAATTTTTGTTACCTTGTTTCAGAGTCTACATGGATTAAACTTAGAAAATTTTTATAATGGAAAACACTTTTATTATTGAAGTAAATATTATACTCTAAGTTTATAGTCACATAAAATCATTTACATTCATTTAAAATGTCTTATTCTCTTTTCCTGTATTTTTCTTTAAGTAAATAAGATCCTATAATCATGATGTATGACTGGGTCCTCTGTTAAGAAGCAGGGTTTGTTTTAGGAATAATAATAATCATTCTCCTTTACTTTTATGATAAGCTTGTTTTGATGTATTATTTAATTAATAATTCATGAAAAATTGCCTTCTTATATCATTAAAATTATTTCCAATAATGCTTTTGTTTAATGAAAGAAAATTTTATTTTGATACTTACAATAAATCGTGCTAATAAAGAACTGGGCTAGAGTCCAAAATAAACGTCAAGCTATCTGAATACCTGGTACCTTGAAGAAGCCTACATGTATTATACTTATATGCCTATTCCTCTGCATCGTCATTTTAGGTTCACATATTGGAATTATACTTGAGTTTTATCTTAGTTATCAGAAATTGCTTTCATTAAGGAATGGATGAAGCATGTCTATGGATGGAATCAGGCAGCCTGCTAGAGCCAAATGTTATTGAAGATGTATTTTGCTTAGAAAAATATACTTTAAAAAATGATTAAGCTTCTAGATCAAGTTAATTAGAGAAACACTTTCTCAAAAGCAGTTAATTATGATTAAGGGCACAGTATAAATGTCTACTTTAAATTCACTAAAAAAGAAGATTTAAGTTCTTGATTTTAAGTAAATGGATGAAAAGAGAAAAACAATGTGGAAACTTTATTTGAATGGATTGATTCAAGACATCTTTTAAAGGCTTAAAAAGAATTTAGGAAGTGTTGAGCTTTTAAAAGTATGTCATTCAGGAAATATTCATTGCTCTCTTCCATTGTGCAATGCAAAATATGAGATTAAATTTTTGTGGAATGTAGCCTTAGCCTTTAAGTACCTTACAATGAACAAAAGAGATAAAATATTTATATGACTCTCTTAATAGAGAAAATAATGTAACTGTCATGAATGATGCAAACTGAATGCTAGTGGTGTATAATAAAGAGTGTTAAATTTCAGCATCAGTGATCAAAGAAGGCTTAATGAGTGAACTTTTTGATTGTCACCTCTCAAAAACTTACCACACTTTCACAGTGTGTAGGAGAGAAAGTGTGAACAAGTTTTTCAACAATAAAAATAGTAAAAATAATATCTCTGAGCATTTTTTACTTGCCAGGAACTAGAACAAATATTCTACATAATACCATTTAATCTCCTCAACAGCTCTGATGAAGTGAATAATATTGTTATTGTAATTTTACATCTGGGAAACAGAAGCAACCGATGGGTAACTTGTTCACAATACATAGCTATGAAGCATCAAAGCTGAAAAGTAAAGTCTGACCAGAACCTATAATCCTAACCATGTATAATTAATATAAAATTGTGTCAATGAACTATCACCCAAGAATATAATAACCATGGCTAATCTTATAGAGAGAATTTATTATACCCATCCTCTGTTCTCAGTGCCTTACATGTTTTATCTAATTTAATCCTCACAATAGCTCTCTGAGGTAGATGATGATGATGATGATGATAATGATTTTTACATTTCAAAGTAACTGAAGTAGTAAGAGGTTAGGTAACTAAAAAGTAAGTCAAGAAACGTGAATGCAAGCATTGATAGTCTAATCTATAGTCCTTCCTTTCAGCACTAGAGTACTTCAATTCTGTAGAAATAAGAATAAGATTAATTTCTGACAAACTGTAAATTTTTAAAAAGTTAACAAATGAAATGTATGGAATTACCTCTATTAAAAAAGAGACAATGAATTCAAGCCTATAATCTTCAATCTATCAAGATTATTCAAGAAAAAATTCTATATGTCAATTCAGAAAGTTTGGTTATGCTTGGAAGCATGAAAACAGGACAGTCATTGGATCAAAGTGGTCTCACCTATCAGCGAAATAACCTCTTGCCTACACAATAGCCGTTTTTTCTTTTAAATTTGGTAGCAAAATGCCAAACTTATTTGAGAGAGCAATACATCCAGTTGAAAAATTATACATTCTTCAAGATCTCTTACAGCTGAGAATTGTGCTATAACTTTGTCAAGAACTGTGAAGGGTCTGAGATTTTACCCTACTTGTGAACTAACAAGTTACCCTGCATCAATTTCATGGAGACTGGCAGAAAAGATTGTGGTCCTGGAATAGAGATAGAGAAAGAGTGAACTTAGTCACAGCACAGCAAGCAGCATTAGCCTCATATTAATGTTAGCTCCCGTTGGCCTCAAGTCCCACAGGCTGTATGGAGCCATTAAGTGGGTGCAGTACATGCAGTAAGTTTGTATGACAGCTAAAGAACCCTGGCTTAGGCAACCTGCCTCTTTTATAATGGGCTTCAGGTAAACATGCTTGACATGTGTTCTAGGAGTAGACACTATTTTTATTGTAAATAACTCTCTCCTCTTCTCTCAGGAGAGTTTCTGCTTGCAAATGCACAAGAGTAACACAAGAAACCTACGGAGAATCATCTCCCTGAAAGAGTGATTTTTTTTGTTTGCACAGGATTGTTGGCTCCTAGCAAATTTCCTCAGACCACTCTGGTTAATTTGACTGACTAAGACGGGAACCAAACCTGTTCAATTTGTCTCCTCTCCATTTATTTAAGGATACTATAAACAAGCTGTTAATGAACAGGATTGAGCTCAATCATGCCCACCAGCGTCCTGGGTTCAGCCAGCTGAACAAATCCCACAAACTGTCAAGAGGCTACTTTAATAAATCAGGGAGCTTTCTCCTTCAATTTCTACATAAACTCTTCCACTTGGCCTAGGATGTTACTCCAGGTACCATAGGATCTATTTTAGAATTTCAAGGACTCTACCTCCTTAGGGGAAATTCTGTCATCTATAACCACCTTGGCCAGTGAGTTGAGGCTGACCTGAATGATTTGGCTGACAGGGTGCCATTGATTACTTCAGTGAAATGCAAGGGAAAGTTACTAATTAGATGATTCTCATCATAGGGAAAACTACCTACGGGGTACACATAAGTAACAAGTCAGATAATGCTCCATGTGGCTTCCCCAAATAAATAAGGATATCTTCACTTCAGAGAAATCCCAACTAATTACTATACTATCTGCTGCTGGTATTTACTTAAACACTTGAAGATCTCTTATAGCAAATCCTAATGTGCAACTCATTTGTCTTCAGGAGGAAGGTTACCTCCACACAATAAATATAGTTCTGGAAATGTATATGATGTCTCTGGGGTTATTTACAATTGCTTGGACCCCTAAGTGAGACACACGTCAACAGGGCCTCCAATAGACCTCTTTGCCAGCTGGTAATGCTAAGAGTTCTGAATTTAAAAAGAACTAATCAAAAAGCAAACAATCATTTGGATACCATCAGAATTAAAAATTTCTGCTCATTAACAATCCCCATTAGGAAAATGAATAAGCAAACTACAAACTAAGGAACAAATTCCAGGACAGATATCTGAAGTTTTTTATATAAATACATAGGATATGTAAAGAGCCCAGTTAATTAAGAACAAACAAACAAAACAAAACTCTTACAAAGCAAAAATGTGAGACCAACAAAAATACACAATTAAAAATGGGCAAAAGGTTTGTGCATACAGTTCATATAAGAAGATAGAAGGGGAGTTCCCTGACGGTGTAGTGGCTTAAGGCTTCGGTGTTGGCGCTGTGGCCTGGGTTTGATTCCCGGCCAGGGAGCTACCCACGTACCAAAAAGCAAAAAAAAAAAAAAAAAAAAAATAGGAGCATATATAAATGGCCAATAGACACAAGAAGTGCTCAATATTTTTAGCCCACATGTAAATATAAATGAAAATGAGATGCCAATCTGTGCCCACTAGATTGGCTGAAGGCCATTATTACATGTAGGCAAGAAGGTGATACAACCAGAATGCTCATACTTTGCTGATTGGATGTAAACATGTACAACCACTTTAGAAAGCTCTTGTGCAGTTTGTTACAAAATGATACACCACATGATTTACCTATTTCACTGTCAATATAAAGAAACCAGAAAGTTATGAGTAGATGGTCCCTAAAATGGAATTAAAAACAGATATTACTCTCAGTATTCTGAGAGTACTGGTGAGAGAAAAGTTGAATTTCAGGGCTGAGAGGACTGAATAGACCTGATTAACTAGAGGGACACAAGCAGTAAGGGTGAAATGCTCTTCCTCAAATGAATTACTTGGATTCCTTAATTTCCCTTGCCCAAAACAGTATTTGTCCCGCAGCATGATATTGGGGTGGATCTATTGGTAGATTGATTAGGCAGATCCAGTTATGGACACTAAAGGGACAAGATGATGACAAAAATCTAAGCAGCTTGTTATGATAATAACATAGAGATAAGAATTTATTGAATACTAAGATACCATCTTACGTAGCCTCATCTCTACTTCAAATATTGGCTTCATTCTGAGGCAAGACAGATAGCACTGATGACTCAAAGCATATCCATACAGATTATTATACTAAAGAAAGACCATTGCCTTTCTTTGTCCTTAGGTCAAATATAAATATATACGGATATATACCTCCATATCAAATTGCAGGCCCTGTTTGGGCCCTGTGCTAATTCCTGAACCAAATAATTTGGTCAGGGACATGGCGTGGTCTCCGTCACCAGCCTGAATTATTAATACATGATGACCCTCTGAGTGAAGGTTAGGCAATCAGGTCAGACAATTAATTTTGCGAATTCATGCTAGAAAAAGTGCTACAGAAGTCATTGCTGAATATCACTACCGTCGTCACCTTTGAAGTACTCCCCTTGGGCAGCTATGCACTGACACTAGCACCTAGTCCACCCTTCAAGGCAGTTTTGGAACTCTTTTTCGGGAATGACCATCAGAGCTGTCATCATACCCAAAATGTGACAATTAACTTCACGAACTTGCCACCATGGGCTTATGTTGATAGCACTGTACGAACAACTCAAGGTGTCATAACTTTACCAAGTTCTGAAAATAGAGACCAAAATGTTCATAGTAGGTGTTTATAGAACATCTTTGCATAGCAATAACTAAATCAAATATATATTTGTCTCTTTATACAGGGTCTAGAAGAAGTAATGCCTGGACTTGAGTTGTGATTTTATTATAAAATCATAACCATACACACTTATGGTTACACAAATAATATCCCTTTTTTATGAGCTGGTAATTTATACCAAATTTATTTTACTACAAAATCATAAGCATGTAATAAAATCATAACTCAAATCTGGGTATTACTTCTACCAGACCCTGTATATGGAAATACATACTTGTTGACACTCATATACACAAAAACAAAAAAAGAAACTCAACTTTTAAGGAATACTAAATGGATTGTTTAAGGTGTCCCTTGTATCCTAAAAACAGTGATTTAATGATCCCAAATTAAGGGTCAATACATTGTCAAGTGACTTGAGGTACTTAATTAAGCATCATCTTTTATTCCAGGATTTCACCCTTTCCTTACAATTAAATTGCCATACAGTCTGCCTGTTTGAAATGAACACACTGGGTGACCATCCTCATCAATGCATTCCTAGAAAGCACACAGCCTGTATTGCATGCAGTCTTCATTTAAGTTTAATCAAAGCCCAGAAATGGACACATTCCTCCTAATTGATTGCAAATGTTTATAATACCCTGAGGGTGTTTTCAAATGTCTGGTGACTATAATGTTATTAACTGTCTCTCTAGACAGTCTTAAAGTTGTTTATTACTCATTTGGCCACTTTCCAACTTTCAGTCGTCTCATTTATTTCACTGTGCATCAATAAACATATCATTAATCCAAGCATATTCCTGAACTATTTCCTTTCCATTACTGCATATTATGTCAAGTAGGTGAAATGATATATTTGACTAGTTTAGATTTGTTCATCAATAAAATGTCCTTAAGGGGGTTCCCTGGTGTTGTAGTGGCTAGGTACTCTCAGCACCACGGCCAGAATTCGATTCCTAGCCAGGGAACTAACCTAAATAAATAAATAAAATAAAATAATTAAATGTCCTTATAAATATTGATCAGGATTACTGCAAAGATGACTGTCATACCGAAACACTATAATCCAGTGTTAAAATGATAAATTCTTACCAAATAGAAAATCTCAGTGATGGATCACTGTTGCTGGACTGCATCATCTCAGCATCTAACACTTTATTATCTTTATTTTCTTAAACACATTGCAATAAGCAAGGAAGTACTCAATACTCAAATTCCTTTTGAAGTGTTCTTCTAAACAAAAAAAAATTTTTTTGGTGGTTCTCTGGGTGGGAATCGAACCCAGGCTGCGGTGTTGAGAGAGCCAAAGCCTAGCCACTACACCACCAGGGAACCCGTGAAACAAAAAATTTTAAACCACTAAATGTTTAAAAGCCTCATTTTCTCAGGAAACAAGGCACTTGTAGAGTATATGTTGCTATTTATGTGTTGGGAAAATCCATTCAGCTGAGTGATGGACGAGGGCTCATATTTCATGTAACCAGCAGTATGACATATTTCTTTTTATCTTAAAAAAAAGTCACAAAATTCTAAATATCAATTTTAAAGCTCGACATTCTGTCATAATTTCAAAAACACCAAGCTTGGCTGAATGCAGAACCGAAGCCTCCAAGTGAAGACTTCAATGTATAAATGATCAAAATGATTAAATGTGCTTAATCTACTCAAATGAGGGGGAGAAATGAGTGGGGGTGGGGGTGGGGGGGCTGGAATCATCCCTACCAAGACTTAGTAACAACTCTCTTTTCCTACCAAATTCAATATTTTAAAGTTGATATTTGAATACAACGATCAGACTAGGACTTACAATTTGATAAATTCCAGAGAATGCCATTAAATTTAGTCGAACCGCAACTGCTGTTGGAGACAACACTGCTTTTCATTCTGCACACATAGCCTGTCATCTATTTAGATCCTCTACTGAAAATGTTCAATAGATTAAAACTGTATTTGGGGAAAAAAAGCCAAACCTCTTTCTGTATCTCAGCAGGGTCCGTGCACTGTGACCCCACCCGCTCCAGGTAGCTCACCTAACTGCTGTCCTCACTAACCAGGCTTCCCCGCACAGGAATCATTTAGGTGCTTTTGGCTGCCTTGGGACATTTGTCCAGCTATTGTCTTCACTTCTCATCTCTTTACCTGAGTAATGTCTTTAGTCCTTTAGAGCAGTTTAAATATCAGTTTTTCAGAAACACTCTCCTTGAGTATTCTAACTAGAACAGATCTCCCTCCCCACCCGTCATTATCTCCCAGAACACCCTGCTTCCTTCCAAGCAATGAGCGCGCTTTGTCCCTATTGCTGTGTTTCTTTGTTTATTGTTTGTCTCAGTGTGGAGAAGGATATTCACTGTTGTTTTCCTTGCATACAGCATTGTGTCCCCTGTTCTAAAGATATTTTTTGGAACAATTATTTTTCTCAAAGATATGAAATCAAACTGGTAAATTATTTATGTGAACAGAACATTTCTTAGGATATAAATGATCTGGAGCCTCATGCTCTAGTTACACTGTGTTTTCTGAGCATCTTTATTAGTTTTCATGTATTTTTGGTTTTATTTGTCTTATATGTAGATTCATATTTAGGTGATTCAAACTAAAGAAACAACTTACAATTCCAAATCAATGATTTGCTGGACATGTATTTTAAAGGCATATTGGTTCTGAGATGGGACCCAGCTTCTGTATTTTTAGTAAGATTTCTAAGTGATTCCAATTCATACCAGAGTTTCAAAACGCTTGCTTGAGTGTATAAATAGTCCTGTTACATGTCTACCTGTGTCTGCTAAATTGCATCAGATCGAACCCTTTGTTTAATCCATGCCTGAGTATCTTACACCCTTAGGCACTTTCTGACTTGGATATTTAATGAGTACATAATACATTTATTATTCCAGCCCTTTTATCTCTTTTACTGCTCTAGATGAGGATTTTTTTTTCCTTTTAAGCTAATATAATTAGAAATAAGAAATACAAAGAAGAATTTATACAGTTATCTATTCTGAAGAGTTTGAGAGTCATCAGATAATGGAATATATAATATTTGTAATGATTATTCAAAAATTAAGCTATAAAAAGAAAGCAAAGTTTTATTGATTAACTTGTAAAGTTGCAAATATAAACTTTGTTTTGAGCAAATGTCAGTTTCCAAATTAGTGACTATTTGTTTTCCTGTTAACAGGCTTATATATTGCTTTTAACTGTTAATGTATTTAAAACACATGACCTAATTATTGCCCTTGAGAAGCAGATTTTACATTGCATGTATTCAAGCACAGTCAGAAATTTTGAGATATAATCCATTCATAATAAGCAACACATGTTCCCACTTCTGATCCTTCACCAATTTTTTTTCAACTTTAAACATTTTATGCCATGGTGTATAGTTTATTTCATAGTAAAAATGAATCTACTATATTATGTTTTGCATGGTACATTTGCCAATTATATTTATCAATGTTCATATCCCTTCTTTTATAAACAGCCAATGTGGTACTAGGAAGATACATTTGCAAGATTTCAGACACTTATTATTACATAAATACACATCAAAGTACAAATATTTAGGCTGGGTGTTGCCCTCCTTATTTAAAAGTGACATGGCCGCAATTTTTACTTGATAATTTTTCAGAAACTGTGAATATCTTGTGAAAATTTGTTTTACATACAAAGTAAATTTCCTATACTCCTGAAAAGAAAATTATCTCTTCCTAATTTTGCCAGATTTGAGCTAAGGAGGCAATAATTGTGAAACAGACAAAACTATAGCTATTTTATTGTGGTCTAAGTGACCAGAGACCCTTTGAAGATAACTTCTCAAAACGCTTCTTCTATTTAGATTGTAAATATCAAGTGTGGTGGTATTGTTGCTTTATTTTAATAAATGTCAGTACTCTTAATTCAGATTCAACATTCATTAATGATGTTCGTGTTTTACTTGAGGTTAATACCACTTCTTTAATGCTGAGGAAAATAAGAAATGTACTTTCTTTATCTAACATTTGCTTTAAGGAGGTGAAAATCAGTCCTAACAATTTTCCATGGGTGGGATAATTTAGAATGCTCAGTGAAGAAAAAGAAATTTACTTTAATAATAACTTTACACTTTTCATATAAACATAATAAATCATGCCAATCCTTAAACATATTTGAGACTTCCACCAGGTACTCAAATAAAAGTTTTAGACAGCCTAGAATAATGAACAATAAACTACTCTGATATAAGTGAAATAACCTTTCTCTCTCTTCTGTACTCTAATTCATACTTTGATGGGTTTTTGACTTCCCTAGATATCCGTGGAATACAGGAGTTTTTGGACAAAGTATCTCAGCAGGGGATGGATGTTGCACTTCAGAAGGTAGAAAACAACATCAATAAAATGATTACCACTCTCTTTGATACTATGAGAATAGAGGAATTAAATCGCTATCGAGACACTCTTAGGCGAGCCATCCTTGTTATGAATCCTGCCACAGCCAAATCCTTCATTACTGAGGTAAGTAAAACTTATCGAAGTATGGGGGTAAGGGTAAAAATTAGATGTGTTGGAATAGATCCCACAGAGGAGTTGAAAATTAAGAGCAGCGAGAGAGAATTAACTCTACAACTCTCATTAGCACTAATGGAGGTAGCACAGTGAATTCCTGGCTCATAGCATTTACCCCGTACTGTCCAGTTAATTGCTAAAAATATTTGCATTTATATATAGGCACATAGCCAGGATGATTTTAAAAATCTTATGGGGGTTTAACAGCTCTGTTGACCTAAATGAAGCTAACAAGTTCAAGAATGAATTCAGAAGTGCAGTTTGGTAACTAATTCTTAAACTTTTTTTGCAAGTCAAAATTTTACTTCTGAGGAAAGATTTACTTGAAGCAGGCTTTTGTTGCCTGAACATGATTACTTTTACAAAAACTTATAGGAAATGTACTTCTGCTGTGTGAACTCTGTACAAGACAAATAATTAAAACTCTGAAATTCTGCAAAGTGATGACCACTACACATTTTAGGATCCTGCATCCTCAAATTTTTAATTATATCTGTTCATTTGGCTAGAAGCTCTGAAATTGTAAAAATGCAATAAGATTTTTTGATGATTGCTATAATGTCTCTACAATTTAAAACGCTTGCTATTGCCTTAGAAAGGATTATCATCAAGTCATTTTTGCCTTACTTCAAGTTTTTAATTTTATATAGTGCTAGAACTGGTCATGATATAACATATATTAATGTGGGTTTCATTACTAGTATTTTTAATTTTGGTGGACTGTATTTGACTAGTAGGTTTTTCTTTTCACTTCCCCATTATGCTTTCTTTGGCTCTCAAAGTACTGCTCTAAAGCCTCCAAATTAGTAATGTGTTAGAAGTTCTGTGACATTCTACAACATAATTGATTTGAAGGAACTGAAGTGGAATATAAATCACTAAGAATACTAAAACTTTTGAAACAATATCAATACCATTGTTTTTTTATTTTAATAGAGAACTTTGTTACACAGTTAAGGACAAATATAGAACTTTTACCATTTCTAGCCTAACAAGTAACTTGGAGAGTCTCATTGAACAACCAATTTTTCTGCAATAGAAAGAGTGTTTTCATTTTTACAGGCGTTTGTGCTTTCCTTTAAGACACACAAAATCTGTTAGAATACTGAAGGGAAAGACACAGAAATCATGAAATATAAACTGAAATCTTAAATTGATAACAAATGAGGTTGAAGCATCTATGGCCATTTTTGGCTGGAAAGATCAGAGGAGACAACTTAGTGAGTAGCAATGGGACACCTGGAGCGACATCAGAGCCCCCATTGAGAGCGACATTTGTCTTCATTGAGAAGGCACATTAGAACTGGACTTAGTGTCATGAGTAGGAATTCACAAATGAAGCATGATAAGTAAACATATAAATACAAGTCTATCTAAGCCACTTTCTGGTCATGTGGCATTGGCAAATTAAACATTTCTGAACCTCCATTTTGTCATCAGTAAGATAGGAATAATATATTGATTTCAGCATCTTAAATTTGTCTTGTAAATTGCCAAGATAACTATAATACGTCCTAAAGAGGGGGGAGTCAGGACCTTTTACTACGGCAGGGAGGTGAGTATCTAGAGGAGAGGAAACATATGAGAAAGAGCAGGTCTGGGGAGGAGGTGAAGACATCAATGTTAGACAGATTGCATATGTTGCATTTAAATTACGTATTACATTATTTAATCCTTGGAGTTTTCCATGTGCTCAAGTAAATACATATTCAGTAAATATTTGGATAAATGATTTGAATGCTCAAGAGAGCTCAGATCTTAATATAAATATACACTATATATTTATGTAACGTGTTATGTTGTTATATATTGTATATTTATTATATATTATATAAGTTTATTATAATACGAGGTCTGATGATTAAGTTTGCAAACTTGCCACTGTGCACTTATTTTGGCAGCACTGTACAAACAACTCAGTTAAGTTTCATACCTTGGTGTATCTGTGTCTCACAGCTGTGTTCATGTCAATATGTGGCATTGCCTTATTGGGTGGCCTTCATTATTGTTCTTGTGTGTTTTTTGTGCCGTTGCAAGAATGTCAGAATGAATAAACATCCAATTTCTTGCTAAACTTGGCAAGAATGGGAGCGAAATCAGGGACATGTTAATCTAAATTTATGGGGATGATGCCATGAAGAAAACAGCAGTGTAAAAATGGGCTTAATGTTTTTCTGAGGGGAGACAAAGCATCATTGATGAAGAGAGGTCAGGACAACCAATAGTGAGCAGAACTGATGAAAATATTCCAAAAATTTGTTGAATTGTGCATCAAAATCATTGGCTGGCTATAAGAAGCATAGCAGACAGTGTAGACATTGGTAGAGAAACAGAAAATCTTAACTGAAAATCTTGGCATGAAAAACATATGTACAAAATTGGTCCCTAAGGAGCTCACCAATGAACAAAAGCAAAGGAGATTCTAAGTTTGCTAAGACCTTTTGGAGAGGCAAGACAATGTTTTGGGCCATGTTATCACTGGTGATGAAACATGAGTGTACCAATACAACCCTGAAACAAAGCATCAAAGTGCACAATGGAAGTCAGCCAATTCTCCATGACCAAAAAACTTCTGTCGGTCCAAATCAAGAATCAAAACAATATTGCTCATCGTTTTTGATACCAGAGAGATTGTTCACTATGAATTTGTATCAACTGGGCAAACAGTCAACCAAGTTTACTATTTGAAAGTACTGAAAAGACTGTATGAAAAAGTTAAACAAAAATGACCTGACTTTTTCACAAACAAGTCGTGGGTCTTCCCTCACAACAATGCACTAGCTCACACAGCACTGTCTGTGAGGGAGTTCTTAGCCAGTAAAAAAGTAAGTGTATTGGAACGTCCTTTCTACTCATGTGATCTGATTCCCAGTGACTTTTTTTCTTTACCCGAAAATAATGGAAACATTGAAAGGAAGACATTTCGATGATCTTCAGGACATCAAGTGTCAAATGACGACAGCTCTTATGGCCGTTCCACAAAAAGAGTTCCAAAATTGCTTTGAAGTTGGACTAGGCACTGGCATCAGTGCATAGCTTCACAAGGGGAGTACTTCAAAATTGACCATGTTGATATCCAGTAATGAAGTATGTAGCACTTTTTCTCAGATAAGTTCATGAACTTAATTGTCAGACTTTTGTATATTATATGTATGAAGTGTGTAAAGATTAGTTGGCAAATAAGGGAAAGGACAGAACTAAGGACCAAGCACAGGTAAGAAAATAAGACCTAGCAAAGGAAGCTATGAAAAACTTAAGATAACTTGTAGGAGAAAAGCAAAGTAGAAAAATACAGAAAAATTAAAAAATTTCTACAAAGCAAAGGGAGAAATATACCAATATGATATTGCTGAAAATTTGTCAAATAAAGTAAAGGATATAGTGTATTAGACTGAAAAAATCTGCAAATCTAGTTAGTTAGCAATAGCAAGTTCATTTGTGAGTTAGAATGTGTGGTGAGAAAAAGAAAACGGTGACTAGCAACTAAAAATTTGGATAAAAATTGCCAGAAAGAGCTAGGGGAATCAATAAGTCTGTAGAAGAGAGATTGTTTGGCACTGAGATGCCTTTAAATCCTTGCATGTGAAAGAAATCTCTGAAGAAAAACTTACAAAGAATGAAGTAGAAAGGGCTATAAATGAAATCTCAGAGAAGCTCTACTAATTATTGCCAAGTGTAAAACACTATGCAGGCCAGGGACAAAAGATATTCTTTCTAAAAGGTAGAGGGAAAACCCAGACAGTCATACGTCATAGGTCATAAGTGTCTAGAAAAAAAGTGTAGTTATTGGAGTTGCACATTTTAGGATGGGAACTCAAAAAAGATAGTTGTATTGAGGAGCCCAAAATTTCCTAAGAATGGCAGAGAATGGAGCAAGATTGCAAAGGATCTTGGAAGGAATTAATGGAAGTGAATATGTTGATTACTTGAGAAGTTTGATGATGAAAGTAAAAATAAATTATGGATAAATTTTATTTTAATTTGATGGATATTAGAAAGAGGAAAATTTGTTTCGTTTTTGGGATAGAAGTTAAAGCCTTTTTACACAGGTCTTGGGAAAGCAACCAGTGCAAAAGGAGAGATTATAGATTGGCGAAGGAATCATTGATGAGATAAGATCCCAAAACGTTAGACCTCATGAAGCTCTGTCGGGGAAGGGCTGTCCGTGATCAGTAACCTAAAATGGCTGTTTCAAGATAGATAAATCAGTTCAAACTTTGTTAAAGGAATTTTCTTAGACCAATTTTGTATTATTGATAATCAATTTCAACCAATATGATCTTGACTTGTATTCTGAACATGGCCCCCTACCCTTAACTATGCACTTTAATATTTATAATAATCTACTTCTTCCATTTTTGTTCCCAAACACATAAAATCTGAAATTTTTCTGAGACACTTCAATTTCTTTTTCTACCAAACCACCATTTCTTTTTACCCATTCACTTGTCTTTTACAATTACTGATTTTATGTCTCCCATTTGTGGACTAAGTTTATTCTATAGTTTCAAGCAGTGATATAGAACCCACCCACCTTCCCTGTCCTAAGCTGGCTATATTGTTCTTTACCCTCTATGGGGGTTCCTCTTTCTCAATTAGCTGTTCTCAAACTCCTCCCATGCATTCTAGGGGATAAGCTGACCTCTTACTACTAGAATCTGTTCTTTCAACAAGCTGTGTGGAATTTAAAAGACTGGCATCACCAAAAGTCTATAGGCACTTCTTAGTTTCCTGTTTTGCTGGAGTATATCCTCAAGTAACTTCTTAAGAAAGGGTATGTGCAAGATAGAGTTTGTCATTCTTTATCTTTTCATTTATGAGAGTATATTTATTCTAAATTTATTCTTTATGAACATGTTGACTAATTATAAATCCCTAGGTTAAAATTTATTTGCCTCAAACATCAGCTGCATTCATTTATTCTATTCTGACAGTCAGCTGGTGAGAAATCCAATGTATGTCTCATTCTTATTTATTGGAAGTTGGCTTGTTGTTTGCACCTTGAAATTTTTTTGGAAATTTAATGTTTTCAACTTTCACAATAAGTGTGAAATCTAAGTGTTTTTTTTAATTTGTGTTTGTTTGTTTGTTACCATCTATTTACTATATGCTTAGTAAAGCTTTTTTTCCCTTTCAACATATAAAATATCTCCTTTGATTTCTCAAAAGTTACTACTTAGAAATTTAAGTCCTCTTATTTTATCAAATTATCTCTTTTATAAGGTATTTTTTCTTGTCTTTTGTTTATCTTTTTAATACTGCACTTGTCTTCAAATGTCTTGTGATCTTTATTTTGACTTTCATATTTGGGAATGAATCAATAATAAGTTTATTGAAAGCTGTGCATATGAAGAAGGGATTTTACCTTGTCCATAGACAAGCTTCTATTTTGATTGAGCAAGTAGGACACTGACATTTTATTGGAGGTAATGCTAGAGTTTCTTACTTTGTATGAGCATTTAAGTATAGTCTTTGATCTAGAATAATAATGCCAACATTAGTTGCTCCATTTTACCCCAGATACTCCACTTGGTTCTTCAGAAGAGTTTTTGTTGTTGTTGTTTTGTTTTGTTTTTTTTTTTGCATTAGGATGAATGAATGTCACCTTCACCTTTCAAGGACATTATTCATGAGACAGTGTATGAGAAGGCTCTTGTGAAAATCAGTATACATTTAAGTACAGCTGAACCTACTTATTCAATAATTCTTTATTTGCAAATCATCTACTTAATAACATGATTTTGTAACTCTATAATCACTACTAGAGAAGCTTTCAAGGTCATTCACAGAAATGTGCAGAACTGTGAAAATATTTGAATTGCCTGACAGTACCTATTTCCAGCTAAAGTCAAGCAAAGTCATGGCCTGCATTCTTCTTTCAGCTCTCATACTATAAACAAGTATCCTTTTGCAATCAATTTAGTGTCTTTTTTTTTTCATTTCTTGCACCTTTTATTGGTAATTTTGCTGTTTAAAATGGCCTCCAAGTGCTGCTCAAGTACCATCCAGTGTTCCTAGATACAAGAAGGCTGTGATGCATCTTACTGAGAAAATACTTATGTTAGATGAAAATCCATTCATGCATCAGTTACAGTGCTATTTGGCCATGAGTTCAATGTTTGTGAATCAACACTCTATTGTTTGAATTTTTTGTTGCCCCCAAAATTCATATGTTGAAATCCTTTGTCCAATATGATGGTATCAGGAGGTGCCTTTAAGTTATGAGGGTAGAACCTTCATAAATAGGATTAGTGCTATTCTAAATGCTAAAGAGACCCCACAGAGCTCACTAGCTCCTTCCACCATGTAGAAATACAAGAAGTGTATTATCAGAAGAGGCCAGGCCCTTCACCCAACCATGTTAGCACTTTGATTTTCGACTTCCAGCCTCCATAACTGTAAGAAATAAAATTTAAACTTCCCAATCTGTGTTATTTTGTTATAGCAGCCCCAATGAACTGAGACACAAATGTGTGTGTGTGTGTGTGTGTGTGTGTGTGTGTGTGGGTGTGTGTGTATTCAGTGTTCACAGAAAATTTATGGAGCATAAGTACTACAAATGACAAGAATCAACTGTACTCTCAAATTTCATGGCTCACTCCTATCCTCTATTTGGCCTGGCATTTCTAATATCAAAAATGTTCTAGGATTTAGATGGAGAGAGGACTCTGTTGCTGCCCCTTATGATGATATCTAGTCTATGGCTCCTCCTCCCATGCTTCATCAGGTATCACTACTTCACCTGCTTTTCCTTTCCTAGTAATTTATTTGAAAACACTTTTCAGATGATGTTTTACCCTTTTTTCTTGAATGTTGGTTTATGTATCTATCCAATCCTTTATATTTTGTTGGGGATTTTGGACTGATCCCCTTTAATCTTCTTGTGTTGGAAGTTCCAAAATGTTCATTCAGATTTTTAAAGATTAAAACTAAACAAACAAGGTACTTTTAAAAACTATTGTTATAATTTTTAGAAAATAATAGAGTAGACTCTCAGTTAACCAGCACCCGTGAAGATTGGTAGATGCTGGATAAATGTAATTTCTGGTTGCTTAAGAGTTACTATTAAAAATACAACTAGCTAGTGCTATACTTCATGCTATATCATGCCATACCGTAAACTCTCTATTGCCTTGATGTTAATATCGAAATACAGTAATTAAAAGCAAATTAAGACAAAGACAAACTTAATGCAGCACAGTTTTATTACAAAAACAGCTTCGTGAATGTAGTATGTAATTTTAATTAAAATGGCTGTCAATAAACTTCAACTTAATGAACTTCACTAACGTAATTTTTTAACTTCAAGTAACTCAGAAAAAAAACACACACACATACGCACTTAAAACTGTTACAGTAGGGTTAGAGAGTTTACTGGGTGGACATCGCATTAGGATCCTCAGGATCTGATACTGTGGCTAGGACAGATCAGGAGAAGTGGATGTGGGTAGTTTTGGATTTACATCAGTAGGTGATACTGCCCTGGCAAACTTGCATTCAGCTTTCTTGAAAAATGAGCAGGTAGCTTGCTTTGAGGCCCTATACCTCTCACACAAAGTCAAGTTTTACATGATGTGCAATTATATCACATGCTGCAATTTTATTTCACTTTTTATTTAAAGTATTATCTCTTCTATTTTTTTCCCAGTTGCTTGAGGTTCAGTTAAGCACAAGTCTACTGTACATTGAATTTTGATAGTTTAGATTTGAAAAGTACAGCATGTACTGTTTTGTTCAAATTTCAAATTTACAGTTATTAAAAATTATAGGCTTTCCTAAACCCAATCAATATTGCTTTCTAACTTCCTGTGGCTAATGTTCAACTCCTTTGTAGTTAATGATGATAATGAATGATGAGGGTCACTCACAGTTGAAACTGGTGAAGTTGTTAGCAGGTTGAAGGAGTAGGTCATTGTCAGGTGTTAGGTATTAGTAGAAATCATTTACCTTAGATTAGATGATGGAGAGAAATGCAAGTGAGGTTGGAAAGAAACTGATGGATTGGAATAACAGGAAAGAGGAACCGAAGAGTATGATGAGGGTAAAGACAGTCAGGTTCAGTCAGTACCTAAGAGAGGGAGAAATGGAGGGAGAAAATTCCGGTCAAAAGGAAGAATTGGGGAACTCCCACCTTTATGGTTTTTAATACTTTATAAAAAGTAATAGAAAATTGTTAAAATATTGAAGATATACATTAACTAAAAAGGGAGAAGTCTGACTTTTAAAAAAAAGAAACTGCTCACTGAGCATTGTCCTTTAATTTGTAAGGGAAAAATGGGCATTTCAATTCAGTTTGCGTCTTTATCTTTCCGTCCCTGGAGCAATTATGTGACATTAAGTTAATTATGCTCCCTTTGAAATCTTAGAAATCTAATATATTACATGTCTACAGTTAGTGCTCCACCTCTCATTCAAGAGTTTCAAAGCTTTAAGAAAAGCACTGCAGTTATGCACAGCTGAGTAAATTCACCTGCCGTGATATTGATAGAAAATTGTTAACAGTGTACCTGTAAGTGTCCTTGAAATGAATATGGTGAAACAGGAGTGCTCACGTGGTTTGATTAAAATATGCGTTGGAATGACATTTTGAAAAACAGTATTTTTTTATACAGAAAAAATGTTGCATTGGATTCTACATAACTTGTACCATTTCCATAAATGATATAAAAATCCTAAATAAATTAGAACATTTTGGTCATGGCTTTTAGTTTTCAGGATATAAATAAGAAAATCAATGATTTGAAACCAAAAAATTTTATTACTTACATGGTAATGAACATCATTTTCTATTTGCAATTTTTCAAGTTTTCAGAAGGGAACCCTGTGGTTACATGAAGTTCTTTTATTCTGCAATAAGAAAAGGGTATTAGCTCTTATTCCTTAAACATACTTTATAAAACAGTTTTTATTCCATTGTAATATATTCCAGAGAATTTTAATCTTGTCAAACAACAAAAAGGCAAAGTTACTTACTTCAAATATGTAAGCAGCTTGACAGAAATAAACCTTTAGGAAGATTTAGAATACAAGTTAATGTATCATAATTCAATGGATAAAGAAATGCTCCTAGTCATCAACAAGGTACCCTTGGTATTCAAATTACTGTGGTAGTTATTTAATAGGCATTTAAATAACTCAATTTTTACCAAAAGAAATTATTTGAAGATGTTATGCAATGTACAGTTTTTATATGAGGCTAGTGTAATGATAATCTTAAAAAGAAATATATGACAGTAATTTTCCCCCAAAATGTATCTATTGCATGAAAGTCTCTCTAATAATACTGTGTTCATAGGTGACTACTATGTATTTCTTAAGTAAAGTTTTATTGAAATATAATATACCCAAGAATAGTACATGTAAGTGTACAACCAAACTACTTTCTATGCAGCCAGCGTCCAGATCAAGAAAGAGAATGTAACTAGCACTCCCAGATTCCCCTCTTGTGCATCACCCAGTTATAACCCCTCAAAGGTAGCCATTATCCTGACTTCCTACACAATAAACCAGTGTGGTGGATTTTCAACTGTACATGACTACAATCACACTCTGTACACCGTTTTGTTTTGCTCAACATTATGTTCATATTAGATTTATCCATGTTAAAGTATATAGGAAAAGTTCATTTATTTTTATTGCTTCAAAGTATTTCATTATATGACAAGTCACTGTTCATAAAACTTATGGTGATGATTTCTTTTTCCAGTTTTGCCTATTACAAATAGTGGATCTTTGCATGCCCTTTTATCTATTCATGTATTAATATTTTGTTGGATGTATACCTAGGAATGGAATTTTTAACTCAAGAGTTTTGCATAATATATGCTAGCTGATACAGCCAGTTTTCCAAAGTGTTTATACCAATTTGGACTTTTATTACTAGTAAGAGGAAGCATTTCAATTTTCTAGTACCTCACCAACACTTATTTTCTATCTTCTTCATTTTATTTGTACTACTGGATTATGTATTCAATTCATATTTTTTAACTTACATTTTTCTGACGAATGATTTTTTTGTATTTATTTCTAAATATGTTACCCATATTAGAAGTAAACCAAGTTTTTTGTTGTTGTTATGAGTTAACGAAGAAGTCTTTGCCACTTCAGAGTTTCTACCATAACTTTCTATAGTCTTATCAAGGCAAGTCTAGAATATGAATGAATCTAACAGTGATTAAATTTATGTTTCTTTTCCCTCCACGAAATTTTATGGACAAAACAAAAACAAAAGGATTAGTTGTAATAGGCCAAATGATAAATTTGAAGATTAGAATATGGCAGTGTTTTTTGTCTATTACTGCCTAGAGAAGAAAGATATTAGATCTGGAAGGCAAGAACATACTAACATAGAAAGGTATTCTCTGTACTATGCCAGGCACAATTTAGCAGTCCTTACCATAGTCTGTGTGAAATAATTTTCAAATTATTTACCTCCTTGTTTCTGCTCCCATTCTCAACATCACCTTTCGAAGATGGAAGAATGGTGAGCCCTATAATTTAAGCACTAGGGTGATACGTCTGCTGCAAATAAATAAATTAGCAACCTAATTAATATGCCAGTTTCTGATAAATTCAGTTAATATATAAATGACAAATACATACTATAGGTACCATGAGTTTCCATATCCCAACCGAAACATAGATTACTGCGCTCTGCCCTGCTGTTCTAGGCAGCAATGGCAAATGGAATTTAGTTAGCACTGGAGTCTAAATCTATTTTCCAACCTGAGATAGCGTGATTTGGTCTCCCAGAGTTAATCAGTTCCTTAAATGCAAAATCAATATTTTGTATTTGTAGAGGGACAGAGTTTAAAGGATAGCCATTCCATGAAGCTTTGTTGAAAAGTTAGCTGATACTCTTTGGTTACAAATCTATTCATACTTTTTCTCAACACAGATAAATAGGAAGAAAATAAACTGTTTAGGTAGAGAAAATTAAGAAGATGCATTGATTTTTCTAGCAAACCCTATTTTTCATAGAATACACAAAACTATGGAATAAGAGGATTAATTGGTTAAACTTACATGTGTCCACCCAACAATAAAATGGCATAATCATATGGCTCCATTCATTTAAGTACTAATTACTTTAAACATGTATATTGCTTGACAAAAAGACATTGAAGTCAATATTTGAAACTCATATTTAGGATGTGATTTAAGGCAATGTGGTAAAAGGGCATCCTTCCATGAATGAAGGGATGCAAGAACAAAGATATCGAGCTGGAAATTCACAAGAAACAGTATGGAACAGGAACCACAGTCTCTGTGATGTAGAATTTTAGGATACAAAGTCAGGAAATAAGGAGGTACTCGATTGGCAGGTGAAACACTTCGAATGTCAAACCTAAAAATGGAGACAGGCTATAATGACAGCAAGAATAGAATTTGGATTCAGTTTTTGCCAAACCACTTAAAACCATTCAATTTTATTTTCCTCATCCATAAAATGGAGTAATTCCTGGATTACGGAGTTATTTTGAATAGTATATTTGGTAATGTATGTACTATATATAGAATAATATTCACACTTAATAAAATTTTAAAAGTTTTTGTTGTATAATTTTTCATATCTGTAGTGTAGGAGAAAGAAGAAAATGTAAATGGTGTTTGAATTAATTGACTTGGGAATGGTGTGTGAAATGAGGTTGAGAAGTAAGTGAGCAACAGAGATGGATCCTATGTTTCAAGTTTGGATTTCAAGGAGGCAGTTAATGTTTTCAAATCATAAACATGAGAAGGTGAACAGATTTTGAGGTAATATAAATGTGATTTTACTCATAACCTTGATGTTATTCTGAAACATCTAGAATGAGACATGCATCAGATTGGTGGAAATGAAGGAAAAACATCCAGTAGTCTATGGAAATGCTACCTTTTTTGGGGGTGGGGGGGTCAATGAGATGATTTTGGTGACCTTTGCAAAACATCTTTAATAAAATAGTGTGAAGATTAGAATTGTATGCCTGAAACCTATGTAATTCTTGCTAACAGATGTCACCCCAATAAGTCTACCAATAAAAATTTAAAAAATAAAAAATAAATAGCGTGAAGGGAAAAAAGATTGTAAGGAAATAAATAATGAAGGAGTTGCTATCAAATAAACAGATTAAAAGTAAGCAGCTTTTTCAAGTTTAGTAGCAAAAAGAAGGGTCAGATAGTATTGTACCTTTCAAGGAAGGTATTTTCTAAGTAAGGAAGACCAGGTGGAAAGGGAGAAATTGGAAGTGCAAGATACAGAAAAAGAATCAACATAGAATAATTGAAATGAAGTAGGGTCAGTTTTATAACTTGATTGTATTTGAATGGGGCAGAGGCAGAGGAAGTTAAGAAAGGATAAAAATACAGAGAATTTCGAAGTAACGAGGGCTCAATTGCACTTTGATGGAACACACTTATAGTAGCATCAGTGGATTCTAATTCATTTTTTTTACCTGTAAGTGCTTAGTAGACTGTATGCAGAGGAAGAAAAAAAAAATGAAGTTTAAAAAAAAAAGACAGCTCACCCAGGGAGGGTGACTAGCCAAAAAGCAACTGCAGGAAGACCAGACTGCCTCTGTGGACCATAATGCAGGTGACATAAGACATGCTGGGAAGCAACTGATTTTCAGCAAGGAACTTACTTCCTCATATGAGTTACCAGCTTTAAGAAAAGAAAAATATATACTAAACTTCTCTTATATTTTGTTTATATTTACATAATAGGTCAGGACTAGAATTTAAAAGAAAGCATATTAACTGGATTAATACTTCAAAGATAAATAAATATATGTTTACCTAGAATAAAATTTCTCAGCCTTGGCTCTATTGACAATTTGAAACAGATCATTGTTTGTGGTAGGAGGCTGTCCTGCATATTATAACATGTTTAGCAGATTTTCTACCTTTACCTACTAGACACAAATAAACAGCAATTGTAACAATAAAAAAGGTACTAGATATCACCAAATGTTCCTTTCAATGGTAGTGGTGGTAGTGGTGGTGGATTAAAATCATTCCTGATTGATAATCACTGATCTAAAACTGTTAAATGTTTGAAACCTAAAGTTTGGTCTCATGAGATTTTAATTTCTGGCGTATGACAATGGCATTTTACTTTTCCCTAATAGTAGTGAGTCAATATTTATCAGACTGTTTTCAAGTGTCTGACAGTACATTAATCACTTTGTAAGTTATACTGTACAATCCTCAAAATTTTCAATAAGTATAATATCTTCATTCTATAGATAAAAAAATTAAATTAATGACACACTTGTATATACATTTGTCCAGATATTTTTCCAAGATTAAGTAGATTATTTGCATTTCATTTATTTTTTGTTAACTTAGTCATCATTTTTCTTGTTTTGTGCTATTTTCTAACACGTTCATAATGAGTTCTTTTTCTGAGGAGAGTGTAATTGGTTTCCAAGTAATATTTACTTCTCTAGCCTTTAACCGGTAGTTTGTTATGGTCTTTGAACATGCCATCTGAAGGCCAAATCAGTCTGCCTTAGACATTTAGCACAAACTAAATGAAAAAGCAAAACAAAAATCAATTAATCATATATACAAATTAATAAGGCATAAATGATTGGTGGCAAGAAATCTGAGTTGATTCTGAACATTGTCAAGTAGTTGCCATAGGCAATAACTAATACTATTGAGGTTTTTAATGTTCCAGACACTACCCTAAGCATGCTGTACATATTAACACATTAAATTCTCACACCAAATCTATATGGTGTTAGGTCCCATTTTATAAAAAAGGAAAATGAGACACAAAGAGCTTGTGAAACTAGTTCCAAGTCACATGGCAAATAATAGGAAAGCCAAGTCCAGACCATTCTTAATCCATGTGCCATGCTATATGAGGGCAGTCCGGAAAAACTCCAGCCATAAATTTCTCTATTTTTTATATTGCATGGCTGGATACTTTCCAGATAAGACTCGTATTACCTCTAGGTATACAATAAATATGAAAAAAATTATTCTAAATTTTTATTCACAACAAAGAATTAGTTCAGCATACCTGATTCTCATTAAATCATTTTTAAAAGAGTATGCACTGGGGTGAGTCAATGGAAAAGTACTAGAGGACATTAGTAGGGAGGTTGGCCAATGAGATTAGGCCATCTGTGTCTGGTAATTTGTATTGATCAAAGTTAGATTTCTACCCAATCACGGAGATCTAGAGAGCCTCTAGCTTCCTTGATTATGACATTTCAAAGGGATTGTCCCATTTCCTTGAGAAAGACATTTCTGGGTTGTAGAACTGGCAAAGGCTGACAGAAGATTTACATCTCAAAGAAGCAGAGAAAGAATTTACAATTCCAAGTGTTCTAAAGTAAATAATCTCAGAAAAGGAAAGTCAAAGGCTTGGAGTCAGACAGAAACCTATCTAAAATTTAGGTCCCATCCTAGAACCTTAAATCGTAACTCCTGGGGTGAAATGCAGGCATTAGTATTTTAAAAAAACATCCTCAAGTGACTGACAGTAAGGTCCAGGCAAGTTGGAGAACCATTGCTCTAGAGCACTGCTTCTCAAGCTTTAATGTGCATACTGATCTCCTGGAGATTTTTTGTTTAAATGCGAATTCTGTTTCTGTGGGTATGACCCTGAAATTTTGTATTTCTATGAAGTTCCCAGATAACATTGGAGCCAGCGTATTTAGAGTATTTCCATCACCACAGAAAGTTGTTTTGGTCAGCACTGTTCTAGACCTTAAATTTGTATCTAAAACACCTTTGTCTGAAATTCAGGAAAACTGCCATTAGAAGAATATATAAATTTGGTTACAAATGTTGCCTAACAGTAGAAATAACTTTTCAATATAAATAACTGAAGAGTTTAGCAATTAATATATCTGTGTATAATAATTGCATTTCAGACTCTTAACGGGTGATTCTCAGCCCACCTGCCTGAGGCCTATTAGTTGTTAATAGTAATAATAATAATAATAATAATAATAATAATAATAATAAAAATGAACAAGTTATTTTCTGGCAATCACCACTAGCTAAAGTATTAAAACACTGATTCTCTCTCTAAAATGAGTGTAGGATCCCTAGGGTGTTCCAAAACCTACCATTTCTTTTAACCTTTCCACAAAGACTCTGGCATCAAGCTTTTCATGTTGATGACCCAGTTGCCTCAAATGTAACTTCGCTACGACCAGGAAAATTCACAAACACCCTCACACTAGGCCATTGCTAGTATCATTGTTCATGGTCTCCTTCACACAGCAAAATATCCCCTCCAGTCCAACCGTATTCCCAAGTATCCCAACACTAAACCTTACTCACACAAACATTGAGCCTCAATTGAATCAAAAATAGTAACATATTGTTTCCTTCGTTTGTAGAAAAACTCAGGAGTATGGTATTTATTTTACCTATTTTTTTATTGCAGCTCATTTCTCTGTGGTGTTTAGCACTTGGACACATAGAGCTTAGCAGGATATCTTTTAGAGTAACGCCTCCAATTAGATCCAAAGGTTAGAAGCACCAAATTTGGAGTGTTCCATTTCATTCCCTGTTCAGTAAGGTTGAAGGTTGGGCCACATCTCCCAGAAAATGAGTGGATCTAACTAGGGCATCTAGCTGTCAGCCCCAAATGTCCAGGTGCATTCCCTTTTAATTAAACAGCTTAAGCAACTAGACCACTGTGTTCTCACCTTGCCAGCCTTTCAGACATAAAATGGCATAGCTGACATGGCTGAATCTAAGCCTTGCTGGGGACAAAACAGAATTGCTCCTTAAAATGTTAATACAGTGTGAACACAATAATGACTTTATATTTACCCTTAAAAAGAAGAATTCTAACAATAACAGGAGAAACAAAAAATAAAGAAACAAAACAAGTGGCCCTTCAAATTTCCCTACAAACTAATTTCAGGTTATTTTTCTGGCATTGTTTAATGAACACATATCTGTGAATTTGGAGTCTTTTAAGCCTGTTACCAGCATTCTCTTAATTATTATTTTCATCTGTTTGGCTGTAAGCTTCACAGGGTCAGGTTCTGCATTTATTCAGCTTTAAATCCCACATCATATGCAGAGTAACAATTACATCTAGCAAGCTTTAAGTAACTACTATATTTTTGGGGGTGAAAATTCCCTGGAGATTGAATTTACCTACTTGATTTTGAAGGTTTAGACATCTTATAATAGATGTAAAGAAGAACTAAGTCATAAATACCAAAATAAACCAAACTTTTTTTTATCTAATTCCATTTTTTTCCCTGTCCAACCGTATATGAGTGTTTGCCTTGCGTTGAATTTGGTCTTTAAATTAGCCAAAGTTCTAGCTGACCAGTAATTTCTGAAAACATAATTGAAAATAAGGGTTTTTTTTTTGTTTTTTCATGAATGACCCCTCGCCTACTTAGATCTGTACTCTTGATCATTTCTATATGGATTACTAGAATTTCCATGAAGAGATGAAATAAAACAACATTCACAAATCTAATCTAATTTACTATTATCTTTTCTATTTTTAAAATAGCTGGTGAAACATTAGCATAGGTATTTATTTATTTTTAATGTTGTTTTAATTTATCCAAGTTGATGAAACTAACCTGGTTCAAAATTAGGACAGGTTATAGGATTTGAGACCTCCAGTTCTCATCTCTAAACAAGTAACCCTTGTTTTGTTTTGTAGGGGAGGAAAAAATGTGTCTTCCTTTACCCACCTGGGTTCAATAATCAGGGCTCCAAGTTTTAAACTGATAAAAGATAGATTAACAAGAGAAGAAAAAAAAGCAGACTTAATTACTGACTGCATGGGAAGAAAAAAATCTTTTCTTCTATTCCTGTTGGTTCTTACCAAGGGCCCTATAAAGCAAATTAACAAGAGATAAACAAAACAAGTTTATTAATATGTATAACTCATATATGCTCCTACGTGGGGGAAATGCAGTGATGAGTCACTCAAAGAATTGGCTAGAACTTGTGCTTAAATACCAATTTCCCTTAAAACAAGGGAAGAGACTATGAAGAAGGCAAATGATGGGATGGTGACCAGGAAAAGTACAGTAAACAAGGGTTAGATTTGTTATGCAGATTGAAGTTGGTACCTTCTCCAAGGATAAACATTTCTTGTGATTTAGAGTCATTCTTCTCTTCTTGGTACTGAAATGTGACTCAAAGAGACTTTTAGGGCTTTTATACTGTCCCAGATGATGACACAATGGAGAAGAGAAGACAAAGGAAAAAGAGTCCTGAGCTTCTAGGAGAGCAGATATGGGGAAGTGACTAAAAATGGATGATAAATCAGGATTGTTTCCTAATGTTAGTTTTGCAGATTCAAGTCAGAGCCTTCTCCACACTGACAAGACTTACAGAGTGTCATCCTCCTCCTCCTGGTACAGGAAAGACACCTGCACAAATGCAAATTTCCTTTATAAATGTAAATTTCCTTTACAAAAGGAAAACTTATGCTCCATTTTTAGAGCCTTTTCTACATCTGTTCTTCCTTACTTGCCTTCAACTCAAAATAATCCTTATGCCAAAGTGAGGTATTTGGGGGTGGCATGTTATGTTCTTCTTCAGTTCTTTATTCTATGTGTGCAACTAGCTTTGCAGAACTACAGTCTGGGAATGTCAGCTGTTTGCTTGGATGGGGTCCCCTAGAATGGCATTTCTAGGTATTGTTATAGTCAGTGTCTAATTCCAGGCACTTGTTCTTTAGTTATGTATAACCTCCTCATTATATAAGCAAACAAATCAACAAACATAAAGTATTAAAATTGACTGGAATCCAATAACTGCAACAAAATGGTAAAATATAATTTAAATATTAGAATTAAGGAAAAGATAAATTAGAATTTTTAAGTTTAAGAGAGAAATTACCATATCAAAATACAAGTCATGATATTTCATTATTCCCCCCACCCCCAAAAATAGTAAGCTCTTTAAAGTCAGGGTCTATTTAAATTTGATATTCTGATATTTAATGCAGCACCTACATGCAATTGGTGCTCAATAAACACCTGATGGTCTGTTTTATTTCATTTATGGGTGCAAAAAGTAGAGCAGAAACACAAAATGATTGCCTTATATATCAGGAAAACATTTTCTTCCTTCTTGATGAGAGACTACCCAATTGAGAACCATGACACAATTATAAAAAGCTGGGAAATCAAACCACTCTCTTAACTGCTTTACCTCCTGGCACATTTTAAAAACCCAGAGGAGGAAACCATTGAAAATTCTTCATAGTATCCACAGTTTTAAGTTTGGGCACAGTTTCATAACTCTCAGCATGGACACTAATATTCAAAATTTAACTTGAGCCTCGAGGAATAAAATTGCTTAACTGCTCTCTCTTTAGAAGAAATGAACTTCAATCTGACATACATTCACTAATTATTATTTCTTAATTCTCTTAAAACGTAAATGATGAAAGTCTAAAACATAACTCTAATTGCCAAAGGAATTTCATACGGGGAAGGCACCTCTTGATTAGGCAAAGGGAGGGTTGGGGGTATGGAAATTTGGCTAAGAATTCACACAGAAAAGTGCTCTATGTGCTTCAAAATAGCTCAATCAGTACTCAACGTGCTGTGAAAGCGCTCAACTGGTGCTCAACTTCCAGCATATTTAAATGAGTTGCAAGCTTACTTTTTTAAAAAGTGCTCAATTGGGAGTGCTCAAGTTGTGGTGCCTATTAGTTGAATGCTAATTAACTTTTCCTTTTCATGTGGTTCACCTCTCAATTAAGCAGACAGACTTTTGCTGTTCTGTTTTCAGGTAGAACTGGACTCTCCATGAGACATTGAGAGAGCTGCATTTCCTTTGCAGGAGGCAAATGCCTTACCGACTATTCCCAAAGTTTTCTTCTCTTCAGTTCAGCAGTGTCCAACCTTTTGGCTTCCCTGGGCTACATTGGAAGAATTGTCTTGGGTCACACATCAAATCCACTAACACTAATGATAGCTGTTGAGCTAAAACAAAAAAAAGTCTCCAAAAATATCTCATAATGTTTTAAGGATTTGTGTTGGACCACATTGCAAGCCATCGCGGGCCACAGGTTGGACCTATCTGCTTTAGTTCATTCTCATTCTTTATCTCTTTTGCTCGTTCTCTCTCCCACTCTCTCTCTCTCACTTTCTCTGCCATCCTCCCTCCTTTCTTCCCTCCCTCCTTCACTTTCTCTCTCTCTGTGTCTTTTGTCTCTGTCTTTATTATGTTTTCAGATTATTCTCTCTCTCTGAGCTTTCTTGTCTTGTTTGAAGCCATTTGGAGGAGACTGACATAGCAGAGTTTGCTGTTATTTGATCTGGTACCTTTTTCCCTGACACCTGGGCTCAGTTTTTCCCAAGTGCTTTTTCAAATCATTTTGATAACATTGCTCCTCAAAGAAATGGTTTAGAGATATATTTTGAGTTTAAGAAACTGTATAGCTTTGTGCTATGTTCTATAATGTCCACTTCTACCTTCAGTTAACTGATTAATATCTCACTTTTTAATAAGAAAGAAGAGTCCCATAAGGTGCTACATTATAAATAAATATCTTCATGAACTAATTTGCTTAAGATCAAACTGAACTATATACTTTGAGGACTTACTATGGGAAAATATACTATGTTTTCTAATTATCTCACTATTGTTATAGTTGAGATAAGGATTTAAATGAAATTCTTACTTTCTGTAACAACTTTAAAATCTCATAGGAAGGTACATTGATATGTGAATGCATTTTAAAACATACTCAAATGATGTCATGTATTCCTTTTGTGCATACTTTATTGTGCATTAAAAAAATAAAGTATATGCATTGATGTGGTAATAGCCCACAACTGCTCACCTAGGTCGATTGTTCAGTGTGTTCATAATGCACTGGATACAACCTGGCATTTATATCCTATTTCCCCTGATTAACAATACAAAGTCTATACCAGCTGGAGGAAATCTTCAAGAACATTCTCTTTTAAATGCAATAAAAATAAAAAAAAAACAAGACAAATATTTACCTGTGAAGATATAAAAAGTCAAAGCTTTTTCTAAGTTTGATTCTTGATCTTCCATAGTGGCATGGCAAGTTGTACCAAATAAAGCTCAAGGAATGTTTAGATAGAGAGAAGAGTAAGGTTCTGTGTACTTCACACAGCAGCTAAAGGAGAATGCACAGTCTTCATTTTAAGATGAGTAAAATAACACTTCAATTAGCGTCTAATGCAGGAATAACTTATTTGTCTTCTAACTCATCTCCCAAGCAGCAACTCCCCTCTGCAAAACTACCTTCTGATTTGTAAACAGCCTTAGAGAGGCCAAGGGTTTTTGTGGTGGTGTCTATCAGGGCTTTTTAGCCTACAGTGATTGAAAATGTGGGTCCTCTAATTCTGCTTTGGGTTCCCCAAACAGCCTTCTGATTGTAATTGACTTCCATATAAGTTGGTCAGATGAATAAATTGTTCAGAAGATAAGTTAGTCAACATAATGTTATATGTAAATTATACCTCAATATTTTTTAAAAGGAAGAAAATAAGTCATATTCTAGTATATGTGAAAGAGATGTAAATTTCACTGGAAATTAATAAATTTGCATCAGGGCTTTATATCACAATCTGAATTTTACTAGTGTGAATCTGCAGTGACCGATGGGATGATACGTAATATGCTTGTAATAGCAACTTTCCGTGTCTGCAGCCTTAATGGCCTGACATTAGATAGTGCTGAATTCCCTAAGGTAAGGACTAGCACACCTGATGCTTCATCGGAAAAAACTTACTGGATATCAAAATTGCGTTTAAAAGTTTTTTTCTTTGAATTTCTATTTAATTTATGTGGTATTTTCACAATAGTACACTCAGTTTTGTGAATACAATAAACATTATTTTCTTACCTTTATGCTGATATTCAAAATTACAAAACTAAAGGCATTTCAGTAAAAATTAAAATTTGACATTTTTAGCAACCTGAGTTAGATTATCATATTTTTAGTAACCTGAGTTAGATTATCATGGTACTATCCAATTGGGAGTATCTTTTTTGTAGAACAAAACAAAAGGAGTTGGGTAGCAGAGGGTTCTTCACGTATTCTACCCAGTGGCTATAAGAAGCAGAACCGTGTTATTGCTTTGCTCTACACTAGAGATAAAAATGTATGCCCCATTGCCCCTCACTGTTAGGCATTGAAACTGGTCTATTGAATTACCTTTTAAAGAGTTTCACCATATTCTGCCTCTCTGAAAATGAAAGCTAATTCAACTTTCTTATCTTTGTGATCGAAAAAAATAATACCTAGAATGGGAGTTTAACATGCAATCATACCTACAAGTGATGCCTTTATTTCAATAAACCCAGAAGATATTTGGGTGGTTAGCATCAATTGTAAACAATTATGTTTTTGTATTTACTTGACCTAGTTAGATAATGATGTGCAAACAGATTTGATTCAATAACACATTAGTAAAGATGTTCAGTGAAGTCTTAAAACAACTGCTTGTAATATCCCTGAACAATAGAAGACTAGAGGTTACGCTTCCTGAGAGGTGTGTGGTGCTTGTTGGCAATCAGCTCTGACATTTTCAGATTTCTACTACAAAGGAGTTCTATCTTGAAAACACTTTATTAGAGAGCAGCTGAATGTGTGCTGTTTGTTTGAGTGCTGTTTGTTTTTTGTTGTTGATTTTAGTTGTTGGTGGCCAAGATTAAAAATTGATTGAGGAAGTATCAATGTTTATCATTCAGTTGCTATACAAGATAATATTTTGTTTTACTTTTTAATATTATGTTTTTCAAATTAGAATTTTGTAGTGTCATATTAATTTGCAAATGCTTGTTATGACTGTGTTTTTCCTCTACTGTATGATCTGTTTTCCAACTAAAAATTAATAAAGTCTCTCAAATGGTCCTAAAATTTTCATCAATATGAGCAGATGTTGCTATTGTTTGTTTGACTGAAACATTTACTTTGAAAGATATACCATCTGTGTCTGAAAATAAACTAAGCCCTTTGTATAGTAGGTAGTATCAGGAATATATATATTTATATATATATATATTTTTTTTTAATTTTCATAGTAAACCAATAGTAATTATCTGATCACTTTTAGGATGAGCATTTTAGAGAGAATTCATGCTTGTTTTTGGTTTCACTTGTATATCAATGTCTAGTCAACAATAAAACTCTTGTTATGTCGTGGTCAAATGATGATGAATATATTTAAGTGTGCTTGTTATGAACTATGTAATATGCTAAAATATTAGTCATTTCATGCACTTTTTAAAAAAATTGGGCAAACATATAATACAAATCATATGTCACTGTTCAAACCAGTAACAATTTCTTTTAAACATCATAATATCCCTATATAGATACTGTTATTACTACCCCCATTTTATAGATGAAAAAACTAAGGTACACAAGATATATAGCCTTCCCAAGGTCACAGTTGCAACCCAGGCAGCCTACTCCACAGTCTGTGGTTTGTAACTGCTATACTACATATGCTGTGTTAAAAATTTCATGTATTTCCATTATTCTTATATGAATTTTAGCCTTGGGGTATTTGTGGAAAAGTCCTTGCCTTAATGGTAAGATAGTTGACTTTCCAATTGTGGTATTATTATTCTTTGACTGAAAATGTAGCCAAAGCTTCTGAGGGACATGCATCCAAAAGAGAGAGAGGTGTGAGAAAGAGGCCCCATGCAGGAGTCAACCCTCAGGACATGGACCAATACCAGTTTAGGAACTGGGCCTCACAGCAGGAGGTGATTGGCAGGAGAGCCAGGGAGCTTCATCTGTATTTACAGCCACTCCCCATCACTCCCATTACCACCTGAGATCTGCCTCCTGTCACATCAGCAGTGGCATTAGATTAGTTGTAAAATTATTTCATGATATATTACAATGTAATGGTAAAAGAAATAAAGTCCACAATAAATGTAATGCACTTAAATCATTCCGAAACCATAGTCCCCTCCCTCCCAATCTGTGGAAAAATTGTCTTCCATGAAACGAGTCACTGGTGCCAAAAAGTTTGGGGACCACTGAGCTAATGTTACCCCATCCTGGAGATCAATGGCATGAAAATGTCATACCAGCCCATTTACTTTATTTAGTTTTAAAACTTAAAACTTTTAATGAAAAAGAATTATTTAAAAAATTTTAACATATGCTATAAATGCTGAATGCAATAGTGTTATTTATTACACATAGGAGAATTAATCATTTAAATGGATTGTACATAAAAGTTATATATCCTTTATAAATTCAAGAGAATTGAATTCTAAAGAAGAAGGTGTAGAAAAATCTGCTGTTGAGATAAATTTGCCCATTTAAAGGTAATTATTGTTCTAGAATTAACTATTTTACTGAGTAAGACTTCATTAAATTTGTAAAATGATTCCATCAAATGACTAAGACATCTGTGAGGTTAAAGGACCTTCTTTTATCACATCACCAAAAATATTAAACTCTTGTTTTCCTTTAAAAGGGTAGAATAGTGCTCGCTTTGGCAGTACATATAATACAATTAGAATGATACAGAAAAAATTAGCATGGCCCCTATGCAAGGATGACATGCAAATTCATGTAGTGTTCCATATTTTTTGCTTTAAAATGGGGGGGGGGGTGGATAGCAAAATTATGAACAATATAATGGCAATAGCTACACATCAACAATTATCTTCAATTTAAATGGATTAAAAGAGCCAATCAAAAGACACGGAGGGTATTGGACTGAGTAGAGTGTCAAACAGAAGACAGATGCAAGTTGACATCACTTACAGGTGAAATCCAAATAAGAAAATAAATGGAACAGGAACAAACTCATAGATACAGAAAACATTTGGTTTGTTGCCAGATGGAAGGAAATTTGAGGGAGGAGGTGAAATAAAGGGAAAAGTTTGGGAAGTTCGGTTTGATGGTTACAAAGTAATAGTTATGGGGATATGGGGTATAATGTGGGAAGATGGTCAATAATGTTGCAATAACTATGGGTGGCATCAGATGGGTACTAGATTTGTGTGGTGGTGGAGGAGGGTGGGAGGGATGGGTGAAAAGAGAGAGAAATCAAGAAGTACAAATTCATAGTCACAAGATAGTCACATAGTTGTAAAGTCAGCATAGGGCAAATAGTCAATAACATTGTAATAACTATATATCATGTCGTATGGGAACCAGATGTATTGGAATAAGGATTTTGTAAATTATATAAATGTCTCATCACTAAGCTGTGCACCCGAAACTAATATAATATTATATGTCAAATGCAATTAAAAAATAAAAATGAGAAAAAAAGGTAGGACAATATGGCCTCTTCTGTTGTATAGTTTATAATCTAAAGCTGTTGATTATGACACAGACAAAAAAATTATAAAACTGTAATGCATGCAGAGAAAATGAAATGTATACTTTTTAAAAATCTTGGACTACATGTTATTTTTGGTTATTTCAAATTCTAAATGATAAGACTTGGCTGATAAATGTTATCATTGCAGCCAGTTGATATTTGGCATCATGCTTAACCCTTCTCAAGTATCAGTAGGGAAATCAACATTTTTAAGTTTGCTCATCTTAAGCATATGGTTATAGCAAAACATCATCCTGAATTTATTTGGGCCTTAAACTCTGAGGAAGTAAATAAATGCAAAATAAAATTAACCTTTGAATTATTTTATAATTTTCTATGGGCATTATGATGATTACTATGAAGAATGATGCCTTGCCCTTGAGAAATTTGCATTTCACATTAAGCATACTGCCAATTTATACTACTGTTTCTTGAGGTGACACAGATATACTACAGGCATCTTATCCTTTAGGCCCAGAAGGAACCAAGGACTGCTCTGCTAATATCATTCATGCAGGCAACTAATAATGTCAAACCTATTTAGCTAAGCAACTAAACAGAATAAAGAAAATAGTATATGGATGCACAATGTGGGGATATGATTTGAGATAACAGTAAGAATTACAATTTAGGCTATCTTGCTCTATTTTGTATATTACTTAATAGATATAAAATGTACTTGAAACAATGAGTTTCATCTCTATAAGACAAAATATAATGGGGATGTTTTAATTATATCATGTTTAATAGCATTTTTCATGACAGCAAAACGTGGAACCACTGAAAAATCACTGTATTTTATATTTATCTATCTCAAGAATAGCATTTTGAAAATTAAAACACAAGCTTAATATAATTAGAAAGGTACTTGCTCTTTGTGAAACTATTAACCTGTTTTGTAATCCACATAAAGTTGAGATTTTTTTTATATTAAGCATAAATGGGAGAATTTCTTATTAATTTAGCATATAAAGGCAATTAAGTTTTATTTTTGTACCTTATTTATTGTATAATTTACACCCAAGATACAGAATATTTATGAAAGATAATCATGTTCATATCATTGACTAATTTGAGAAATAGGTAGGATGAACTCAAAATTAGAAGAACATTAACAATAGTAGCCAAGAAAATTTGGTAGGGAGAAATGAAAGAAAACCCTAAGGGATAGTTATTATAATATCCCTTTATATAAAATAAGAATCTAAGCTCAGGGAGGTCAGGTCCCTAACATAAAAATCACATGGCTAATAAATGAGTGAATAATCATTTTAAGTCATCTCTGACTTAATATATACATATGTTGATTGAATATATATTTATTTATTCATTTATTTATTTATATGTGTACAGATGCATACCTAATTTGTGCCTGGCAACATTCTCAGCATTGAGAATACTGAATACTACAGTATCAAATAAAAGAAACAGATTTTATCCTTCCATTTATTTGCTAAAGCGTGATGAGTACAAATTATTTTAATGTTCATAAATGCTATAATGAAATAAGATAATAAGGAATTGCTTTCCAAAGAGGTGATATACTCAATAAGTATAATGTCCTACAAAGTTCCTCTCTCCTATTAAAAACACTTCACATAGTTAGGCCCTATGTAATTTATGGCTCTGTAGTCAGACTTCCTGGGTTCTACATGCATTTTCTGTTTGACCTTGAGCCTCTCTCACCTTCAATTTTCTCACTTAGCAAAACACAGTTAATAATACTTACCAACATCTTTAAATTGTTAATAGAGTTAAAGAAATAAACGTACGTAAAACAGTTAAAATAGTATCTGATACCTAGTAAAAACTCAAATGCATGCTATCCTTGTTATTTTCTCTATTTTTTTCATGATTCTTATTAACAATGGCTGAAAATATCATTTAGCCATAACAGGTTTCTATGTTGGTAGACTGTTGGGACAGTATTACAAGCAGTAGGTAATTAAATTAGGGTTTTAGTGCCTCTAAGAATATCCCAAGTAAACCTATTCACTGGAACTCAATCTTCTCTCTGAACATGGTATGTCTGAACTTTCATGGATAATGCTTTTACACATCATAGGTCCTCTCTTATTTGCCCTCCTCTTATTGATATATAATGCTCTTTATTCTCTATGACGTATGTTTATTATTTTAAATTGTACCACTAATTCTTCAAATATCTGTTATTGCATACAATATATCCAACCAAAATATTTATCATAACGTTAATTTACTTCTTATATTCTAACCGAAATACTGTTCTGTCAAGCTGACTCGTGAATCTTCACCTCGGATGCTCTTCTAACTACTTCCTCAGTTAATTACACCTCTGTTCATTCAGTTATTGAAGTCAACTAGGAGCCACATTCCTCTCACACCTCAGGCCACCACCCCGTTTTCCCAGTTCTCTTCCCTTCCTCTCTCTCCATCCTTATTGTCATCACCCTTGTCAAGAAATCTGTTAACCCTCAGATTCTCTTGCTTGGCTTATTACTTCAGTCTGTTAACCTGCTCTACATCTAATTTCCCTCCAAAACCCTTTCCTGAGTGATGTCCAAGTAATCTCTCTAAAATACCAACAGTACTGTAGCACAGCTTTACCTGAAATCTTCTGGTAGTTCTTTAGAGATGCATACAAATCCTTTCTACCTTCATCTCCTGCCATCATCTCTTATTTACCCGTTTTTAAAAATAATTCCCTGAGAAATGCTTTGCTCTCATACTTACTCTTCAAGACTCAAGTTGTATAAATCACAGTTCTAACTAGAAAGATTTCACACTCAAATTATTTAAGTATCTCAAGAAAGGTATATTACAATGGGTCTATTTATAAAAGTTTAGGCAGAATGTTGGTATATTACAGTGATTCTATTTATAAAAGTTTAGGCAAATGATAATGCAATAATTGGGCTAATAAAAGAGTAAGAGTATTACAATCCCAGGCCTAAATAGGTGAGGTGAGTGGTTATCTGAACCTGGAAGGAAAGAGTTATATAGTGAAGGCTGCCTGGATAGGACCAATACCCGGAGGACACAGCAATTTGCAGGGAGAGAGCCAGAATAACAAACACACTGAATACATTCCACTCCCTTGCTCCATTCCAGCACTGGAGCTGCCTACTGGCCGAACCTCCTCCAGGAGGAATGTTGAGTCATTCACATGATCCACGTAATCAGCTAGGACAGAAAGCTAGAAGAAGAATGGTGGAGGTAGATCTGGAGAGCCAAATAGAAGAGTCCTGAGAGAAAGCTTTTCCAGATTTTTCCCATGTCTAGTTAGATGAGAGCTCTTGTGTGTTTCCCTAGGCCATATTCTCCTATTACAGCACATGTGGCTTGTATTGTAACGATCTTCTACTGGTCTGTGTACTACTAGACTATGATGCCCTAGGGCCCCTAACAGACTCTTGCCCTCCTTTACAACTTCTCTTCCCTTCCCTTCACAAAAAAACTTAAATCAGCACCAACATTTTAAATAGATTTTATCATATTGTCTTTTTCCCCCACTGAGAAAGCAGACCAGTCTTTTGGAAACACACAATGAGAGTCAGAGAGACAGAGAGAGAGGGAGAATCCTACAGTTGTAATTTTATTGGAGTAACATACAGAAGATAAAATTTCACAAATTATTTACATGATGGGAAGGCAAACATTATGAGAAAATAGTTGTTTTATTAAAATGCAAGTATATAGGGGTTCTCTCTGGTGGAGTAGTGGCTAGGCTTCAGCACTTCACCTCTGTGGCCTTATTCGATCCCTGCCCAAGAAACCAACCAAAAAAATAAATAAATAAAATGCAAGTATATAAAATATGTCTATATCATTCTTGGGAGAATCAAGAATGAGTGTAATAATATTGTAAGTAATTGTACTCTGACTGTTAAGGAGGAAAACTCAGCAATGAATCCTTGCTTTCTAATAAAATATGAATTTGAACCATATGTATAGACAAAAGTTATGAAACAGAAGTTACAGCAACAAAAAAGTGGATACTTGATGGACTCTACCATTCATCCCTTAATCTCCATAAGAATCCATGCCATATTTAATATGGACAATTGACATTTGCTCAATTTTATATAGATATGAAAAAAAAGCAACTTCATATGTCTGTTTAACCCATATACCACCCTACCTACCTCCACGTATCCGCTGTCTTAGAAATCCTGAAGCTGCCATGAGAAATGTAACTGATAACATTGTATACACAAAAAGCCAGGAATACAATGAAGATAAATATACTAGAATTTTTTATAGCCCTATTAACTTGGTATTATGAAGTATGTCTTCTCTGAGCCTAACTTTCTAGTACTTGAAGCAAAGTTCAAAATATTGAAATTAAAAGGTCTAGGTCAATTGAACATTTCATTAAATAGAGTAGGATTATGCTCCAAGTTGAAATATATAAAACTTTATTGTTAGAAATTTTAGAAAATATTAAGGTAATGTTGCTTTTGCACTGAATCTCCTTCATGCTTCCAGAGACACTGGGTGTTTCCGTAAGGTCACAGAAAAACCTTACCTCAAATATATAATTATATCCAAGTCACATTTTGACAAATTGCCTTAGTCTCTAGAGAATTACTTGCTTTATTTACAAAGTTTCAATACTTCTGCTGAAGAAATTACATTTAATGTTTTTCTGTTTTTCACAATGTTTATTTTGATGTAAAGCTTTATCTTTTAAATCAGACTTCTATATTGACATGTTTCTGTTATTTCTCATTATTTTGTAGTTTTATTTATTTTCTATTGTTATTTCTTTCCATTATATTTTTAAATTTATTTTCAATTCTCTTTTAACTAATAGATATCTGAGACTGATTTGGGTTTCAAAATTATACTTACAGTGCCTCAATTTCTTTTTTAATCTTGAGATAAAATTTATTTAAACAAGTTGCATGTGAGCTACTTTTGAATCAAAGACCTTTAGTTTTGCACTGTGGTTTGGAAGCCAATGGCAGTGTATCCTAGATCTTCATATCTTGGCAGTTGTTTGAACTCAGAAATGAGGAAATAAGACCAACTTCCTATTTCCAGCTCCTGAAGTATCTTTGTGAAAGAGAAATTGAAAGTATGCTATTTGCAACCATAACATAAAAAACTAGTGTACTTAAGAGATTCTTAAAGGATTTTTGCAAACCGATGATTTTTCTTTTATTTGAAATATGTAAATTATTAACAAAAAGTCTATACATAATATAAAATGCTGTCAAGTTAACACATGACTGGTTAAAGAACAAATCATATTGTCTGGGTATATTAGTCCAAGCAAGTACATTTCTGCCAGACATATGTGCCACATTCAAATAAATGACTGATGTGGCTTCAGAACAACTGCTTGGGAATGGCAGAATTTCCACACAATGCAGATTTAACAGGCTTTATGTTGCTTTGTGCTGTATTATGAATAGTGTTAGTGTTTATTACAAGTTTCAGGAAGCTTTGTTTGAATTTTATGCAATTGGGAAGTACTATTTGTGATTCAGTATTTAAAAATATACTTACTGGTTCCTTATTCAATCTTCCTGATTAGTTCTTTGAAAGATTTTTAAATTCCCGTGGGAGCTATTATAGCATGGTCACAACTGGGAAATAAGTATCTGTGTAAAGTAGGTTCATTTTTGTCATAATATTCAGCTACATCAGAATACAGAAACAGATTGAAAGAGTTGTAAGAGTCAACTGTGACTGTACTTGTCACATGCATATCGAGAATTGCAAAGGGTCTGCTTGCAAGCTGAAAAGTTAGTCTGATACAGTTTCTTGAGCAAAGACAAAATATAAGTTTTCGGGATCAAAGACAGGATCTTTTGAATATTGCTCACAGCAATGACAATAGTACTAGCATTTGCATTGGTTCCTGTGTCTCACGGGGCAATCTGGACGATGCAGATGGATACTATGCACACACAAGTTTGCATGATAACTGAGGAATCCATACTTAGGGAACCCCAATTTTTTATAATAGCCTGCAAGAGAACAAGCATTTCACCCCAGTGGGAGACATCCTTTATTATACAGAGGATGTCAAAAAAATGTATGCACGTTTTAAGAAAGGAAAAAACTCTATTAAAATTGTAATACTCAATATATACCAATAAAAAGGATGAATCCAAGAAATGCTTGAAGTGGTTATTTTCAGCATCCAGAAATTTCTGATTACAGCAAACTATTGCTTAAGCAATGTTAACCAAAGGGTCCACCTGTATTGCTATACATTTTGTTTCAGTTCCTTCCCAGAGTACTGCCAGTGTAGCTAGTTTTCTACGGCACACCACATGCTTTAAGGTCCCCAGTAGTTAGAAGTCAGGGGGTGTTTAGTCAAGAGAACATGGGGTAAAATCAACCTCACCTTCTTGTCCTGTCCACTGTCCTGGCAAATGGTCCTGTGCTCCTTGAATGACAACCATGCTTCCCCCATTTTCTTTTTCTGTCCTGCCTGTTTTATGGTGATGCTAGCATTCATTTGATTAATGTCATCTTTTGAGTGAATGTCTGCTACCGTAATTCAACTCAACTTTGAAAAGTAATACATAGATAACATCTCTTAAAATGTGTATATGTTTTTTTGGCACCCCGTATTGATAGTAAACAAATCTGCTCTTTGACCTAGAAGGAGGCATTACCTCTGTCTTCAAGGCTGCTTGCTGTAGGAACACCCTTGCAGAGGCAGTTTAAAATAAAGGTCAGTGCCTTCCTTACAAGATGTGCAAAAACATAAGAAATCCATGGAGAATTATTTTTGACAATGTGATAGTTACCTGACACTTAAGACATAAAGGGGATAAGTTCTGAGAAATGCATTCATTGTTAAGCAATTTTGTTGTACAAACATCATAAAATGCACTTATATACTTAAATGGTATAGCCTGGTACACACCTAGACTATATGGTATAGCTTATTGCTCCTAGGCTACAAGCCATACAGCATATTACTGTACAAACCAAAATGAGATTAAATCAAGCACAAGAGAAAATAATGCAATCAAGACATGCAGTAAACGCAAGATGTATGAAACTGCTGCTGATGTGACATGGCCTACTGTTTTACAGAAAACTTATTTTATAAGTAGAAAAGTAAACTATAAAAAAACAATAAAACGTATAGTATAATAAATACATATACCAGTAACATGGTCATTTATTTTCACTGTCAAGTGTTATGTACTTTACCTAATTGTTTGCTATACTTTTGTGTGACTGACAGTGCAGTAGGTTTGTTTACACCAACATCACCACAAAAACGTGACTAATGTGATGTACTATCACATTATGAAGGTAATGACATCATTAGGTGATAGGAATTCTTCGGTTCCATTATAATTTTATGGGACGACTGTTGTATATGTGGTTCATATTTTATTGTATGTCTAAGTTTTCATTTTTATAAGATTTTAAGCCAGTCATGTATCACATGACTGTATTCAATTTCTACTTTTTCAGTTTTATCCAAAGAAACCTAATTTCCTTTGAATTTAAAGTAAGAATAGATATGCATTTGAACTGTAAGTGAAATAAATCAATGCTAATACTGGTTGAATCAATCTTATATATTTTTGTTCTTTATGAGATTGCATTAGGAAAACAAAAAACCACTGGTTTAGAACAGGGCATAAGGACAAGGTACTTAGATCCATCTATCTTGGATCAGAACTGCAGATTTTATTCTTAATTGCCAAACTTTGTTAATTATTTTAAAAATTACCAGTTTGCATGAAATTTAAAACATCATAGTCATAGTCCTGGATATGAATATGTCCATTGATGCAACTTATGTTACCACCATTATATAAAAGGCCAATATTGCAAGGAATAAAGGACATAAACTATATATTAAGTGGGATTGTTAAAGAAAAAATGGTTTCTACCATGTTTCATGTGCATATAAATCCTAATTACTTAGCCAAAAAGTTGGAACTTTGATAAAGATGATAATTTGACATAATAGTCAGTTTTGCATTGCCCATTAAAGTGGTATATTTAATTTTTAAATTTATAAAAAATTACCCCTATCGTTAAACTCTGTTTTATGTCTACATTTTCATTTTTGTAAGATTTGAAGCCAATATGTAAACTTTATAGGAGCAATTCTGTCTTCTCGGACTGCTCTAAAAGTTTTCAGAGGATTATTGTAACATCTCAACACAACGAGAGTTATCTGTGATGGAAAAAAAGAACACATTTTGTCCGCCTCCTTTTATTTGCATTGATGATGTGTAGGAAATTTTTTTTTTCTTTGAAAGGATAATACAAATTTCTGAGCTACTCACTCCAGCACATCTGAGGAAGTTAATTATGAACAACTAGGGTAAACATAATAATATTGTAATATATTTCCTGTAATGCAACATTAGCATATGTTGAATAACCAAGAGGGTTTGACAAAATAAATTCCTGGGCCCCAGGAATTCTGATTCAGGAATGCCAGTGAATTTGCACTTCTAAAAAGTTGCTGGGTGATGCACACTGAAGATCCAGGGACCACACTTTGGGAATCACGCATCCAAGGACAAGGTACTCAAATGGTGAAAACTAAGATTATGAAGATGCGGGTAGCAAGTAATGCATACCTTCATCTTCATAATCTTAGTATATTGCTAAGTTTTTTACATATGCAAACTCATTATGTCTCCTGATTCCCTTCTTTGATGAGAAAAAATGAAACTTAAAGAAGTTAAATAAATCACCAAAGATCACAAGACTGAAAAGTGCAGGAGCCAGTCCTTATACCAGGCATTTCTTACTCTAAATCCTTTCACTCTTTGGTTCACAAAAAGTTGAAAAAATATCTGCAGAAAAAAAATAAATTGTCACACCAGAGGGGAAATAACTGTCCAGTCCATGAAGACCTTTGACTCTAGAAAACAAGAGAGAGATGCTCTGTGATTCAGGAGGACCGGAGGTAACCTGTGAGTTCTAGTAAGGAGCAAAGAAAGGTTCCAGATATGGGAATTAGAACTTGGAATTTAAATCTTTTAATGAGTCAAGAAATAGTTGAAATTCATGAAAAGCCCAGAAGCAACCTGTAAATGATGAAAGGAAAGATAAACACCTAATCAGGTCAAACTAGAGTTTCTTCATAGTTTTCATATTTAAAAATAAATGGTTTTTATTGCTTAGAGTAAATAGCAATATTTCTTCATCAAAATTCTGGAGACTGAAATGGCGTACTCTTTGTGCTTCATGCCCAATAAAAGTCTAAAATGATGTATCTGCTAGAGTACCCATAAAAAGCACCATTAATCATCTGCTTTCAGTGACAGGGTGAAGACAGAGTATCAGTAGGAAATGGGAACTTGGTGGATTAGCCTTAAAATCTGAATCATAGACCAAAACAAAAATATCAGAGCCTCTCCTACCTTTACTTCTACTGACCTTATTTCTATTACTTTAACACACCGAACTTGTTTCTCATTTACAGACATTGCAATAGCTGTTTCCTCTTCCCATAATGCTTTTTATGCTGATTTGCATGTAGCCGATCTCAGATGTTGCAACCTCAGGGAGACCCATTCCTGATCACCACATTCCATATAGCACTCATCCCCATATGTTGCAACCTATATTTTAGTTATTTATTTGTTAATTATACTTTTTCTCCAACCACAATAATAAAAGCTTTGTTAAAAAGGGAATTATTGCATTGTATATTCACCACCCAATACACATGATGTATTATAGAATTGTATTTTTGAAACCTACATAATTTTACTAACCAATGTCACCCCAATAAATTTAATAAAAATTTTTTAAAAAAGGAATTACTTTGGGTTTTACTACTATGTTTCTAGTACATAAACTGTGTCTAGTGTATATTAGGCTTTCAGTAGTTATTATTTTTTGGATAAATGAGTGAGCGATGGAAGAAAGAAAGAGGAATTTTAAAAAGTAGCAAAATTGCAGCACTTGAACACTGAATAGTCAGTCGCAGGATTTTCGTGGCATACGCCTGCACTTAGTTCTAGGCTAGTAGCTCTCCACACACATTATTTCCTTTCCACTGTTCTGTCTGCAGTGATGTAAGGTAGTTATGTAATTATGGTCTCTTTGATTTTTGCCTCCCACTCTTTTTCCCAGTGCTGAAGATAGGCCAAGGGGGTACATGTGCCCAATAACTTTGAAAACTCCAAAAAATTCCCAGTTTAAAATTTGGTCAAAATTTTAATTAGATTGAATCACTTTAAAAATAATTCACTCAGCTCCAGAAGTAGTATAAATTCTGTAACAGACCCAAGACTAAATATTTTAATTCTACTTTTTTACTCTGTCAGGAAAACTCCTTTAAAGCCAAAGGATGTGTTTGTATTCTTATAATCAATTGCAAACTACTTTTTTTTTCATGAAGTCATATTTAACCTAATAGTGACATGGAGAGTTAACTCTGATAATATATTTGGATTTTTTATTTGGATAGAATTTGGAAATGAAGTGAAGAGGGCAATTCAATTATGATAAAATTGAGCCAATGATGAAAGCAGCATCCTGTAAGCACTAATGTAAACCTAGTCTTTGAAAAATAACATGTATAGTTAGAATGAAAGCTTTCATGTGAGATCTTCTTGAAACATAATTTATGTTCAAATTGTATGACTCCTTCTGCACAAAAAAAGCAGTAATGCATCCCAAGTATTTCTAGATCTGTGTGTGTGTGTGTGTGTGTGTGTGTGAGAGTGAGTGTGTGTGCGCGCGCATGCACGTGCTCACACACATGTGTGAGAGTGAGCTACCAAGTAAAGAGCCACTACATCTGTCACCAGAAAAACAATTTTCCTTGGTTCTTGTCTTCCTGAAAGAAAGAATTCAGTCAAGAGACAGGCATGCAAGCGGCAGACAGCAAAGTTTATTAGCAACTTACACACCTAGGGTAGAGCGGGCTGACCCAAGGGTGGGTACCCTCCCAGTGTTTCTGGAACCCTGGCCCTTTATCATATAGACTTAATGACCCTCCTCCCCACTTTTTGCTGTTTCTCCTCCTTATTTTTTTTTCCCATGTTTTTCTCCTTGTTTTGCACATGCCCCTCATCTTGGTGTGTTTGCATTAGCCCAAGCCTTTGTTCTAGCTATTAGCTTCAGTGGATTCACAACAAAATGTTGATGACCGACCCCCCCTGGGTTACCTGTGGTGGGGTTGAGGGCAGAGGGGACTCCTTGTTACTCCTCCTTCTGCTCATATCTACCTTTCTACCTACTCTATTACACATACCTAAGAAATAGTATCTTTCAAGAAAAGATTGTTGTAATTTATAAATATTATGCTTTATACTGACTATATAAATAGAAGGTTTTTTCAAACCTGCTTAGCTACTATTATTTCTCACTCGTATTAAGTAGGGATAGTACAGTACATTTTATTTGTGGCTTTTAACTCAGTCACTTATTATTAAAAATATTGATTGAGTACCTACTATATGCTAGTCACTATTTTGGATGTTGGGCATGCTATTAAGCTTTTAGTTTCCCAACTCCTCTGTAATTTTTTAAACTGAAAAGAAGAGTAATTAATTCTTGGATGTAGAGTGATTGAAAATATAATGAGATTAAATGCAAATATATTCTCTAAAGCTCTATGCCATATATCTCTGGTTTAGTATTTTATTATAATGAAATTTGATGACTTTCAAAAAAGATAAGAGAATCAAGTAGAATTTTTTTTTATAATTTGGTAAAGCAGTCTTAGACTAACGAACAAAGTTATCAGAAAAGTGGCCAGTGGTTTGTGTATTTATATTGAGACCTATAGATAATTATCAGTATGACAGGAAATGGTGTTTATAACCTTTGTTTGGAGATATAATATTAGGAACAAACTTTTTATTTACAGAAAAAAGAATGATCTAAAAGTGAGTTGTACATAGAATGCCTATCATTCTAGAAAAAAGATTAATGGATATTATCCAAAGTGTAAGAAAGCCTTCTTCTGATATAGTGAATATGTATATTCCAAAAGGTCACCTGTGGAGTAATTTATGCTCTTCTTATATTTTCTCTTCAACCTACATGATACTTGACACTCACTATGAGAAAAATTTGTACCCAGATCAAATATAATCTTACTGCATTCTTTCCAATGTCAAACTTTTGAAAATGAAAATATAATTTTTTTTTCAATTTCATACTCATGGAAAAACAAAACAGTGAAAGTAGAAATGCAAGACACAATGCTGATCACTTCTTGAGGTGCTGCTGCTAGGACTGTGGAGAGGGGAGAGAGGACATTAAGTCTGCCTGCGTCACGCTGTGAGCCATTAGCTGACTGCTCCCGGCTCTGCTACCAACAGTGGAGCAGAAAGGGAGGTGGCCTGGACGCAGGGGAGGAAAAAGAAAACACAGATTTATTGTTTTCTCTGTAGGATCTTATTTCCAGTCTACTCTAGTGTTCCTTTATAAGACATTAAATAAGTTTTTAACCCTTTACTGTTTGCATTCTTTGCAATCTCAAAAAGTGGGAAGAAGGTATTCATTCATATTTGACTTGCATTTTAAAATGTTGGATTTTAAAATATTTATAGCTTTATAGTCATATATTTTAAGTATAGCTTCCTAAAGTCAAAGTCTTGGGAACTGGACTTCTCCAAAGAGTGATTTTTGTGAGTTTGGTTCACTACTGTAAGCATTACTCATACCACATGGTAAATGCTCGAAAGATGTGTTACCTGAATGAATGCTTGTTTTCTTTTTTTGTGACAAATGTAAGTAACATAATAGGATAGAAACCATGATATGCATAACATGCAGAATACAAAGTGAGGAGTATAATTTTTTAGAGCCCAGATGCTTAACTCACACAGACCCTGGTTTAAAACCCAGCTCTGACACTTGTCATGTGCCTCTGATTAAGTGTGTTAACCTCTCAAAATATATATTTTATCTTTTGCAAAATGGAAACAACACTACTAACGACTTTACAAATTGCACATAAAATAATGCCAATCACACATTAAGCCCTCATTATATGTCTTGTATATGAGTATCATTATTTTGAGTGACATAACATACATACATAGAAAAGCAAGAGAAAAATGAAAGTACAAGACACCTTGTTAGAAGGAAAGGCCTCAAAATGCTTAACATATAATAATTAATTTACAAGTCTAATTCTATTTATATTTTTTATGAAAGTAATTATGCATTTTCAATTATAGCATATTAATATTTGAGATTCATTAAATTCACAGAAGTGTAACTTTAAATGAGGATTGTTTAGAACACACCAAGAGGCATCATTTTAAGTGTTTATTGACCTAATGCGATCCTCAATGGACTAGTTGCCTTTGTAAGTATCTGTAGTCATAACTACAGTTACGTACAAACTCAATTTAGTGCTAAAAATATAAGCTCCTTGAGGGTAGGGATTTTTGTCTGTTTCATTCACTGCTAGTTACCTAATTTCTAGGGTCATCTAAATATTGTAAATGTGCAATAAATATGTGTTGATGAAAGCAATGAATGTAACAACATTATATATATTAAGACGATTTGAAAGAATTTTGACATTGCTAATATAAATCAGTGAAGAAGGAGGGTAGGAAAAAAATCGATTCGTTTAAAATACGGTGTTGGAGAAGAGCTCAATGAATACCCTGAGTCACCAGAAGGAGGAACCATAAGCCTGAAACATCGCTGGAGCCCAAAATGACAACACCGAAACTGTTCTACTTTGGGCACATCATAAGAGGTCTGGGTTTTTTGAGAAGACAATAATATGGGGGAAAATAAAAGGCAGCAGGAAAAGAGGAACACCAAATATGAGATGGATTGATTCCTTTTAAAAAAAGCCATAGGTATGAGTCTGCAGACTCGTGTTAAAGACAGGACATTGTGGATATCACTGATTCATGGTGTCCCCAGAAGTTGATGTCCACTCGGTGGCATGTAACAAACACAGTATAAATCAACCTCATGCAAACCCATGACAAACGAAAGTTCTGTTTGCATATCTTTTACCTGGGTAAATAGCGTCATCAGTGTATATCTCAGTAACGTGTAGAGAAAGGAGTTGTTCTTTTCGGTGTCTCATTCCCTTGGCTGCCAAGTTCATACAGTCCCAAGGAAATGATGCCACTAGGGCCCTTAGGGCCCTTCACACTAGACCCTGTGTGATATTCCTAGGCGTAGAGAGGAATATACACACCATACTTAGGCAAAGCTTTTAGGCCTACAATGCACATAAAATTCAAAATCTTCATATCCTCCCATAGGTGCCAAAGAGCTCCAGGGGAACCTAGGATACCAAACAATCTGAAGATTGTCTTATAAGCAATAACCTGGACATTTAGTTCAGAGTAGAGCTTTTATATCCATGATAATAGTCTTCAGATATTGAAATCTCATCAAGAGAAGTATCAGTTAGATAATTTTATACTACTACGAAGGGCAGAGCTATAGGTAAAATTTCCCAAGAAGCAATTTTAAATTCAGTATCAAAAGAGTATATTTAAGAACACGAGTTGCCCTCAAATTGAATAACCTACCTAGTCAGTGAATGTGCTGGTTGATTCTCTGGGTGGAAGTTTTCAGGGACAGACGAGTTACACATATTTAAACGCCATGGAGTGTTTTACTGAGAAATTGAGGAGATGAGTAAGGATTACTTTTCTCAGCAGGAGATGACTAATCATTACTTTTTTCAAAAGGAATGTAGTATCTGGCTGTAGAACAGAGCAACTTTAACTTAAATGTTGTAAATATTTTCACACCATACTTAAATACACAACACAGAGGCAATAATTATGTAATTAATGTAACTTTCCTTGCAGGAACACAACATTTAGGAGGAGTAGGGGAAAGATGGAATGTGATTATTTCTTTAAATTTGCCCTTATACCTCTTCTGGTTTAAATAGTCTCTTTCCTGATAAATGTTCACTATTAATACTGCCCCCAACTCTTTTGAAGGGCACCACTTAGAGGTAGAGTATTAATACCCCTTTTGAGGAGTTGGGGAGAGCTAAAGGGCCAGAGTTCTGGCCTGCTTTGCATCCCAAGGTCACAGAGACTCAAGGGTTCTCTTTGGCTTTTCCTTGGTGTTTGTCTTGTGTCCACTCTGAAGTTTGTGCTCCTTTGTTCTTAGTTTGGAAGTCCCTGCAAATAGTGGTCTTTTTCCTAAATCCTGGGCCTGTGGCTTTCTCAGAAGCTTTGTGTCTGATTACAGGGCATATAGAAACTGTCAAACCCCTGAATACCATGCATAGAAACCTTGCCTTTGGCTCATGTTTGTCTCAGCCTTCTGTGCCACCATTACCTTACTTGATATTTAAGAGGTGGGTGTAAAGCTTTTCCTAGGGGCTTACACCCAAGGTATAGTTTGCCTGGGAAGAGTGCCTTGAGAATCTCGAAATCCACATACTATTACAGATGCTTCTGTCAGCTTCTCAATCCTTCCTCACTTTCTTAGCCACCTCAAGAAGAGAAACATGAGGACATATAATTTTAATATCACCTCCTACCATGGTTGGCAACCAAGGCAGAAACTAGGCACCGCCTTCTTTATGCTGAAACTCTGTGATCAAGTCAGCCAGGTTCTTGATAAGGATATAACAAAAACCACATTAAACAATATCCCCCAAATATTATAGTTATGACAACTATGAACTAGAATGGAACAAAAGCTTAGAACACATGAGATATAAACAAATATAATTTCATAATCTGAGGCAGATGAAGTATACCACTGTTAATAAATGAAGAACCATCTCATTTTTTCTAATGCATGTAAAAAATCACCTTTGTATTTTGAAACCAACAATGCCAGGGGACATTTATTTTCCAGACAATTATTTTGGAGAAAGAATGATTTTTCTCTCTCAAGATGGTATTTTAATCCAATAATCACATTCAGTGGACTTGTTTCATGTGCCTCAGTGCACAGTAAAATAAAAATATGGGTCTTTGGGTTCTGAAACTCTTGATTTAAATTTGATAAAGTATGCATCAGATTTTAATAGCTATGAATCAGCCTCAATGTAACAGACTTCATATAGAATGCAAGCTGTTTAATTTATTTTGGAATGCTCTACTTTCTCTTGGTAAAATATACAGATGAATACTAATCTCCAAAGTGTGAAAGGAACACTAGTTCAAGGAATAGCACAAAGGACTTAAAAAAGCAATCTGATTCTTTGTTTCAGCTTATAGATTTGGAGTGAAAATGCTTCCGAAATAACAGGATAATTCATTCCTCACAATTTAATCTTTAAACCAAAAGATACTGTCTGTAAACATAGCGCTTTGCTTGTGGACTAATTCTTTGTTTGCCAATTTTAAAGAAGACTTTCATCAGGTAATTCACTTTGTGAGCTAAAAAGGAAAAATAAGCAAGGATAAAACACCTACTTTAAAAACCATTTGGAGATGATAAGGAAAGGTGGCTTACCCTTGATTAAAAAAAGATGAAGACAAATACCATGGAATTTTTTAAGAAAAGCATGAGATGAAACAGACTTGAGACATTTTACTAGTAATGAAAGCAGGTCAGAATATTTACAGTTAGCCACAGTTTAATTGAACAGTTGGATACATATTAGTTGGCATGTGAACTCATTTTGTATTTTAAGTTTGTTAAAATATTTATTGCTGCTCCAGACCTGAGTCTAAAACCAAATGGTGTTATGTACCAACTCTCCATTCCAACTAGTCTTGATTGCGATCAGTTGAGAACTCCCTTTGAATGGCTTTTTCTGGTAGATGAAATGTTGCCTCAAAATTAACAATGGAAAAGATCTAAAGAGATGTGTGACCCACAGTTCAGAAATATTTTACATGTTTCAGAGAAAGGGATGGAATGGTTTATGGCCACGGAGTAAATGACTCAAGGATACATGGCAGTTGTAAAACGTAACTGTGAAAGTATAGTTGCCAAAATCCTGATGAAGTTATAGGAACAACCTAGTCCATGTAACCAACATAATTGATCATGGTTTTTCACTACTATGTGGGGAGAGGTTGCTGGGAAATGCAGCCTCATGTACAGTCTTTCAACACCACCCAGTCACCACATGGGCGTGGGCACGGGCCTTAGGCCTACAACACTTGGTAGAGATCCAACATTGCCCATACCAGGCTTATGCCTTGTGTGGGAATAGCATTCCCTGTTTCAAACTCAATGTGTGCTTCTTTCTTTTGTTTAAGCATTTGTGACAGTGGTCTTCAGACAGACCCCCAGCTTTCAGTATGTTAGGTTCTGCATGTTGGAGTCCTTCTACAGCACAGGAGTTGTACATACAGACCAATTGCCCTGTGTTGGCTACAACGAGGAGTGAGAAGCAGGTCCCACTGGCCATGGGAAACCAACACACAGTACTGGAGTTGATCGTGCTCTGACACTTCTCTATGTGAATAAGAGCATTGTTCCTTATAGTGCAGGGTTGCATTGTGTTTTCCTTGACAATTCCTCTACCTAGATGCAATGGACAGATGCATTTGGACTTCTATTCCTGGTGGTCGGCACAGGAGTGATCTTTGTTCTTCCATGTAATTGGAGTCTTCTCCTGGCATTGGGAACCAGCACACAGTGTCCTGCTCCACACTGGCTTATAATGACATTTTGCCTGGAATCTGTCCCATTGAACATTGTTATCAATAACTTGATGAAGACGCAGAAAGCCTAAATAGGAAATTGGGAAATAGTGCCTGCAAATGATAGAATGCACTTTGAATTGTAATCAGTGCCTAATTTATTTTGATTGGAATTAAAAACTCAAAAAAGACTAGAGGTAAAGTTAACAAAAATATGTGGAAAATTCTGGTCTCCTGTTTCCTACAGCATGATATTCCAGGCAACTAGAGTGATCTTCCACTTATAGTAACTAAATTCATGTATAAATTTTTAAAACTATCTTCATAAGTGCTTTCATAAGCTGAAAAACACCCAACATGGAAAATTGAATCTGGTTTTCATTTTGTGGGTATTTGCTAAAGCAGGTAAATCTGAACATTGGTTTTTTCAGGCTTCTTTCCAGCATTCATGGGGAAGGCAAACATTCCAGGGCCTGCTCTTCCTACTAGAGAAGTGGCAGAGCCTAGCTTTTGTTAACCAATTTTATTTTATTTTCCTAAGCATAATGGAAAACATTATTTCCTTGCCTTTCTTGTGTTAGGTAAGGGTCATACATGAAATGTGGCCAATGTAGTAGGAATGAAAGTGTCAAAAGTGTTATAAGATCCTAGTAGGCCAGGCTTTAACATTTCTTCTCCCTTCTGTGGGCACTATGGTCATGTGTTAAAGTGTCCCATTTTAGAAATAAACTGGATCATTGACTTAATGCACAGAAAAGAGCTACCTAGGAGAGTTGTGATATTCTTTAATATGTCCTTTAATATCTCTGATTTTAATTTTCTCACTTTTCATGTCTAATAATTGAGATTCAGGTTCCTTAAGATGCTTCTAGACCTAGAGTTTTATGATATTTTTCTGAACAGATTATGAACCATTTGAACATAGAAATGATGTTTCGTTTCATAATAATGCATATACTACTACCTTACATAATATCTGGTATAAAAGAGACACTTATTATATTTTGCATGAATGAGTAAACTAGTGATTCAAAACTAGTTTACCCTGCAAAAATGCCCCCTATGAAAACTGTCCCAACTTTTAGTTGAAATTATTTTCCTTCTGTGTCACCCTTTTACTAAGGCACACATTTTTAGAAAAATAATCATGGAACAAATTTATACTCAAGAATAATGCTGTAGACTCTACAGACTGGTTGATATTCAGTTGCTGTACACAAGGTCTTAAAATATTGAAATATTCCCATGGCATTTCACTAACAGCTGCACCTTTAAACTTTCCAGTATTCCCACCCCCACAACCTATTGACCATCTTTGCCTGGCTTTCTATAGATTTCTAAAATTTCATCTTTCTCATTTCTCATTATTTCTCAGTACCTATGTGATCTCATTGATTGACCTATTGAGCCACCTTTTAGATGAAACTTGTAATTGTATATTCAACACCAAATCCTTTTTCATTCTTACTTCCTTTAGTTAAGTATTCGCCACATTTTCTTAATTCTACTCCCTAGTGATCTCTTGAATTGGTTCTCGGTCTTCATTCGCATTGCCACACACAAAATGATCCAGCCCTTCTGAGCTGTATGAAATCCCCCAATAAGCCCTATTTTCTTGTGACTCAGCGTGTTCAGTTTCTCTGCAGAGAATGTCTTTATTGCCCCATACTCTTTTCTGTCTTGCAGATGCCTCCTACTTATCCTTTTATATTCAGTTTATCACCCTTATATGAATCTGTCCTGACTCCTGCTTTCCCCTGGAGAGAGTCATGAAATACTACAGCAATATTATTATACTTAACACAATTTACTGTAATAAATGCTAAACTGTAATAAATGCCAAAATATCCTAGACTTCAAGCCGGTTTATCAAGAAGGTTTACTAGGAGATGGTGAAACACCTCTTCGCCAACAATTCATTCAGGTATTCTAATAGCCCGGTAAGTAAGGTAGAAATTAGCCTGCAAATGATTGCTAGAAAAACACAGGAGATGTATGTACAAACAATGGAGAAGAGACAGGTAAGCAAGATTAGGAGATTTAAGTAGCTTCATATGGCCAGAGTATAGGATGCAAAGGGGAAAGACAAGATATAAGTGTGAGAAAAAAAAAACAAACACAGACGCTTCACTTGAAAATACTTATAATAATAATTAAAGATGCTGGACTTTGTGTCTGAAAATGGTGAGGAATTATTAATATGTTTTATCAGCAGGGGAAGTTAAATAATCCAATTTGCTGTCTAGAAATATGACTGAGGCAGTGTTTTATTGGGGTAAATTGGAGGGCCATAAAAATAAAAGCGAAGAACAATAACACACATCAAACAGATGGGTTGCTCAAAAATCATGCAGGACCAAGAGAAAAGGGAAGATTCAAAGGATCTGGGAGGTAATATTGATAGGACATGGTGTTTGATTGGATGTGGAGGGTGAGGTGTAGAAATTTCGGATAAGCCTGAGATTCTTGCTTGGATTACTGAATATAATAGAGCTATTAGCTAAAAATGGAAAAAACAGAGAAGGATACATTGACAAGACTAGAAGAAGGTGGGTAGTGATTTTCAATTAGATCTATTAATTTTAAGGGGTATAGAGAGTATGCAAGGGGAGATGTCCAGTAGGTAGTTGAATATATGAACTTAGAGCATAGGTGAGTTTTTTGTCTGGGCAGACAGATTTGAAACTCATCAGCTATTCAGTGGTTGTTAAAGCGAACATCTCTACTTTCATCTAACTGATTAGCAAGAATGAATGAAAGGAAAAGGAACTATGGTCTCCCTACTTACCCGTTGTTTCCATGTCATAATTTTCAGCATAAATACTTGGCTAACAGAAGTAACACAATTAAGAAAAGAGATGAGGAGTTCCCTGATGGTGTAGTGGCTTAAGGCTTCAGCGTTGGCGCTGTCAGCGCTGCGGCCTGGGTTCGATTCCCAGTCAGGGAGCTACCCACGTACCAAAAAGCAAAAAAAAAAAAAAAAAGAGATGAGAGGTTTCCTCAGACATTCATGTTTCTTAGAATGCTTTTTATCTGCATTTTAAGCAAATTACAGTTCAAATGGAAAGCCTCTTATGGTTGCCAGTGTGTAGTCAGTCGTAATGTAATTAATACACTTCTACACCAGAATTCCATGCTCAGGGGACGTGGCAACTGTCATGAGAATAGAGCAACTGAAAATCAGGGATACACGTATCACACACATCTCCTTTGCTCAGGCTCATGCCTCATTGTCTCATCAGAATTCACTTACAAAACCCAAATTCAAGTTTTAAAGTTATGAAAATTTCAAGACAGTGAGAGTAGAGCATTAAGCTAAGCATAGGGCTTTTCTGAGTGCTGAGTCCTGTGCTAGTGCACAGGTTGCACACCGACAAAGCCGGCCCTGTGTGTCATCTTAGATCTCGTGGGTTCTTCCTGTAACACAGGGCTGCAACCTAGCAGTGGTTTGGCTCCCCAATGTTTACCGTTTGAAAAAACGGCAGTCATTATAAAGACACCCTGATAATTGTGTAGGAAAAAAAAGTCATATTTTTTACTTGTCTTTTCAGCTGTGTACTTGGTAGTTGGTATTATCTTTGGCCATAAAGAAAGCAGTATGTTAACAATAAATGAGACAGTCATCTCTGTTATACACCCTTATCGTCCACTAAGCATTTTCTTTAACATGGCACCAACAGATGCTAGTTTTGTTGTCTTATTTTTTCACCTTTGATTCACCTTTTGTGAGTTATGTTCCTTTTGTAGGCTTTTCTGCTCCCAGAGGGAAAAATAATCCGGGTTCTGCAGCAACTCATCATACAGGGGCCAGTGAGAGACAGAGAATAATATATGTTTCTACAGAGAGATGAAGGAGCAAAGGCTCCTTCGTGAGAAATTTTTCTAATTTAGATTTATCCTAGATATGTTGCCGTTTATACATGGAATTAAAAAAAAAATAGATGAAGGCTCCAACAGCACCATTATCTAAATCTGTATTTGCGTCTGTTATTGTCACATAATTGTTTTTCATTACAGGGATGATGAGAAAAAAGAAAGGAGAAGGTTCAATCAATTTATTAGGGCAAGATACATATGTAGCTTTTATAAATCTTTTAGAATGTCTACTGTACTATCTTAACTTGCAAACAAGGTATTTCCATATCGAAGTCATATTGACATTTTTTTTCTGGAATTCTGAACTTCTACTTCCTTGTTAAATAAATGATTTTATGCACGCATGAAAACCTACATCTATTAATACAGCCATTATATGTAGCAGTTCTGGAGTTTTAGTTTGGCAAACAAATATTTTTCCCCCAACTAGTCTTGGCAGAATGTAGAAATATGGGTAGTTGATTTAATGAAGTGTAAACATTTCTTACTCCATTTCTTAGACTAGCTATTATCTTTGTATAAACTAAATAAAGAAATTTAAACTAGCAGATGTACCAACCAACAGAGGACTTGAAAAGACTGTGCTATGATGAAGTAAAATTAAAAGTTGAATATGAGCAATTTGAAAACTATCAATACAATAGTATTGAATGAGAGCTTGATACATATGTCTTTGAATAACGTTATGAGATATTTTTCCTTTTTATTCTCTGAGACATAAAGGCTTATTCTTTAATATTGCAACTCATTTCATATTATATACTTATTACTTTTATAACTAATATAGCTACAGATTACTATACAAACACACAGACACATACAACACACACACTCATACACTCATACATCTAAACTCGTTTTTTTAGTTACCCTCCTGGAATCATTGTATTAAAACAGAAGTGGGTGATGTCACCCCAAAAAGTCTATCAATAAAAATGAATAAAAAAAAAAAAAAAACCAGAAGTGGGCATATGGAGTATGGTCAACGAAGTTGCAACCGCTATGTATAGTGCTAGGTGGGACATAGACTAATCCAGGAATACTGCATAAATTATGTAAATGTCTAACTACCGTGCTGTACACCTGAAATGAATATAACATAATATTGAATGTCAACCATAACTGAAAAAGATAAATAAATAATTAAACAACAACAAAACAGAATTGGGCACTTCAAATGATAATTGCAAATTTCTTTCATTCTAAGACTTTTTAATCAGAATAATTATCTTTCTGAAATTGGAATCCATTTTGCATATTGGAATACATGTTACACAGCTGTATATATTTTAAATAGTATATTTTTTAAAGTTTTTATTAAATTAATCATGTGTTTTATAAGCAACAGTTTCTTAAATTTGAAGGAATATAATAGTAGCTAAGACCTAAAAGGTGCCATGATCTGGACATTGTGTGTGATATACTTTTCAGAAGTTATCTCATTTGATTTGCAGATTTTATGCAATAGGAATTATTTTTATTGCCACTTTGATTATGAGAAAACTGAGACAGGGTGCCCAAAATAATGGAGCTTTTAAATTGAGTTTAGACATCATTCATGACTGACTTCAAACGCTGCATTCAAAAACCACTTTCCTATTTTGCTTTGGTACAAAGATCGATTGGCCATTATTTGCTTCTGAAAGACTTAATCTATATAATTACTTGGCAACAATATTTTAATGATACCATCTGTTTGGGTTTTTTTTCCTTTGCTAATGGCTAAGTCCGTGTCTACAAAAACCACTCCTTGCAAGCTGTGCTTCATTTCTTAGCAGTTATGCTGTCTCCACCTACACAGTGGGAAAGAATGAAATGGCTTGAGGAAATAGATAACCACACTTGAACTGGTCAAATTACTGAAGAATCAAGAAGACTGCCCCTGTAATATTATTGAGTGGGAGGCTCATCTGAGCCCATAACTTTACTTCTGGTCAGTGTTTCAAGGAATGTTAGGTGTAGGGCTATCTACAGAACCCAAGGATTTGTGTAGAGGAAGAGAGGAACACAGGATTATTTTATTAGAGTTGATGGAGTATCTTCGAAACCTCTGGTCGTTTTCATTGTATCATAAGTATGACACTACTTCACATGGTTTTTCTGTCTCTTTTGCTTTTGGAAAGGAATTCAGTATGAACGATTTGTTCTTTTCTGTGTACCTTAATTTATCTTAGTTATCTATTTTATAGAAGGTTGATGTAGTAAAAGGATTATTGATGTACAAAAAGGACTTAGCCACTTTAAAACTTGAAGACTAATTCTTGAATTTTATTTTTTTAACTCTAAGTACTTAAAACAACATAGAAAAGAACTTTCCATATATGTGCTTTTGTTTTGTTTTGTTTTCTATGTTCTAATGGACTACCCAGGGCTTAAATTTTTTAGCACAGACATCTTATATTTGACATTGTCAGCACAAATAATTAGGCACATCTGATAAAATTGAATTATGAATATTATGAGTTATGGAGACAAAGTGATGTGGGGGAAATAAGGTAACTGTACAAAAATAAGTGTAGTTAGTCCTAATATAATTTAAAATAATATAATGATTTCAATAACAGTGAATTTCTATAGCCATTTTATTATTAAAAAGTCAAAGAATTGTACAATTTGATATTCTCACTTCCACAGAAGTTAGTCACAACTCAGTTATTATCCCAGATAATAGAATGTGCTTGAACTTAATTTTTCAAAGTAGAATGAGGATAAATGAGTTTCCTGTATTAAGAGAAAGTGGAGATCATTGTTAGCCCACATTGCCAGAGTTAATCACGGCCAGATAAAATACATATTCTGGTTCCACCTGGGAAAACTGCATAATCATAAACATTTGGGTTGACAAGTAAGGAAACATATTATACTACAAATCATGATTATTAAACTTAATTTTTTGTTAAATAATTAATATTAATGAGGTTAACATCATTGAATAATTAAGGCAAGATTAAGTTTAAAAAAAATCACAGGTGAAAAAATACAAAAAGAAAGCTTTTTAGGTTGCCTTAAGTCTTAAAAATATTTTGTTTACTACAAAAAATGAAAAAGACAATAGCTTTGTCCACTGTAATTTTAGCATTCTCTTTACTGGCCCATTTCCAGTTTCTCTGAATGATACCAATGCTAGAAAATTGTGTTTTCAGTGAACTTAGTGTTTTGGTACTTGCAACTCCTTCTTTTATAACCTGCCCTTTGGCTCCGTCTACTTCACCTCTCCTGCAGGATCCCACAACCCCCCTAAAGATTCCCTTTAGGAGAGGCCTATTCTCCTGTCTCCTATTAGGACTTTTATTGGGTCTCTTTAATGGAATTAAAGCCTTATTCAGGATCCAGGGATCTTCTTCTCTGAGAGAAGTTGTTATTTAGTAAACTGTGTGCTCAGAAGTTAATGAGCATTAGGGTGGTCCATGGAGCAGTGGGATCAGCCTTACCTGCGAACTACCTAGAAATTCACATTTTGGGCTCCAGCTAGATTTATTGAATCTGATTCTGCAGTTTAACAAGATATCCAAGTGATTCTTAATACATGTTAAGGGTTGGGAAACCCTGTTGGGATACATGAAACACTCTTACATGATGGCCAAGAAGAAAATCTCTCAGCTGCAAAAATATCTCAGTCTAAAGAAAGGATTCATTTGGTAGCAGATTAGGCTCCAGGGCAGCACAGCCTGCAGGGGAAATATTTGGGGGCGGGTAAGGCTAACAGCTATTTTGGGAACTGCAACACTAGAATATTGAATACACAGCAATTTCCTTTAGTGTTTGACAACAATTCCTCCTTTTTCTGGGAAAAGCTCACATAGCAATGCAAATTTTATAAAAGGTTAAAAGTAGTATAAACATTTTGCAATGAGAGAAACTTTTTTTAAGCACTAGCAGAACTTTTGACCTCTTGTACATCATACAATGTAAGTATGGCTTTGCCTTTAACTTAAGGTGAGAGCAGAAACTCAATTTTCCAACCTTTAGTCATTTCTTCAAACTTTTCTGAATTTTTTCACATCTTTATTATTACTGGAGTTTAGGACTAAGGGAACATTTTGATCAATATTTGCCCTGATGGAAAAAAATTTGAGTTCCTATTACCACATTAGTTTTATACCTTTTTTGTTGTTGTTGTTATGTGAGTTCCCTGGCTGGGAATCGAACCCAGGCCGCAGCGTTGACAGCGCCAAAGCCTTAGCCACTGCACCACCAGGGAACTCCTCCTATACCTTATTTTTTAATGTGTCCTAAATAGTTAAATAATTAGCTATACATGGGAATTTATTTATTTAACAAGCTTGCCAGGTTATTAAGATTAACGTGGTTCTTGGATTATACCTTGAAAGACTGTGAAGACTTATCATTAGATTTACCTCTTAAGATTTTGGGGGTAAAAAAACTAAAAATTTTAAAAATAATGTTTAAATTTATTTTTATGTGACTGAGACATTGTTATCTGTCTGTAATTGCAGTTTACCTTATAGGTTTTATATTTAAAGTTATAGTAATATTTTCCTCCTTTCTGCAATTTTAGGAGGACAAATTATACCTATTAAGATTGAAAACTGTTTTAAGTCTTTACAATTTTTTCTTTACTTCAAGTTTTTCTGATTTATACCTATAGTTATTTGTAATTCTTTCAAATTTTTAAAAGTCTGCCTTAATTATAATTTTAAGACAGTTTTTATTTTGACTATGATAATAATTTAATCAGTTTGTAATCATCTTTCTAACATTTCTAGGGAAGACTTAACAGTACTAAAGTCTTCTTCCGAACAGCCCGGTTGGCTTTTTTTCTTGATGACTTTTTAGGATTCTCATATTCGAAAATTTCCCATTTTAGTTAAGCCCTCCTTATGTTTTGTTGATTTAAAGAACTAAAAATAAATTATTTGATCTCTAAATAATCTAGAATGGAAAAAGAAAACTTTAAGGCAAACTTACCAAGTAATAATTTTGTCAGAATTATAAAATGACCCTTTTGCCATTAAACAAAAACTGAATGTAAAATGGTATTTCATAAAATTTTATATTTACAGATATTTATTTTGAAAGTATTGCTTAACTAAATCAGTAACTACTCTAGTTCCTCTCTCTTGGGGACATTTAAATGTAATACTCATGCCAGCTTACCAAATAGCAGTTTTCTCAGTTTGTTGAGATTTAAATGAGGACAGCACATATGGGAAGAATAGAAATCCTGCACTTCAGCTTATGAACTCCCTGCTTGTTTTTACTGTAAATGCATGTCTGTGTTGGTATATTTCTTTTAACTTAATTTTAAGGTTTTTAAAAAATATTGCCTGTAGACTTAGAAACCTATAATTTATCATTATGTAACTGGACTAATGTGTTTATCTACATTGTATTGTTATTGTCTCTTACACACAAACTTTGTCTCTAAAAATCCTTGAAATGTTAAACTTCACTGTCTGGGAAAAGGCTACATAAGAAAGAATGATGACTTTACCAATAATTAGGAAGAAGCAAAACTTTGGAAGGAAATATGAGGAATTCCATCTGCATCATGGTCAGATAGCAAAGCTGCTGGAACATCCAAGAGGCAATATGGGACAGTTCAATACTCAATATTCAATGCCATGCAAAGACTTAAATGAGAAAAGGGCTGGAATTCCTTCACACTGGCCCTCACAAGGATAAAACTACTTACTGTGTTGTACAAACATCAAGGTTTTAGCAACTTTTTTGAAGCTATTGCTTTCAGTTTTATAACTGCACTTTAAAGTACACCTAGGAAGTCTTTTGCTACATATTATGTTAAATGAAGTAAGTCAGACACAGAAAGACAAATAACATATGATTTCACTTTTATGTCGAACCTTAAAACAAACAAATGAATAAACAAAACAAAACGGAAACAAACTCATGGAAATAGAGAACAGCAGAGGGTTGCCAAAAGGGATGGGCAAAATCAAGTAAGTGCCAATGAAGTAAAATTAAACACACAATTAAAACATCTTTTTTTATTTTTAATAAGGGCATGCATTTATTTAAGCACATATTCCAAACATACAAGAGCAGAGTCATTATCTTTCTCATTCATGGTTCTGCTCCCCACCCCCTACCTCAGGGGACATCTGGTCATGTTTGAAGACATTTGGGTTGTCACAACTGGGGAAGAGATTGATACTGGCATCTAGTGAGTAGAGTTCAAGAATTCTGTTCATCACCCTAAAAATGAAAATACATCTAGGAAGTATTTTCTTTTCATAAAAAGTATTCTATTTGTGAAAAATATATACTCTTTGACATCTTTTCTGTAAGCAAATATCTTGGAATTAATAATACTTTCAATCAAGATGTATTATTTAAATTTGTGAACAGATGTGTGTGAATTTATAGGCCCTACAGTATAGACACATTTACTCTATTAATGATATTTTACATATATTCCTTTAAGAATATGCTGAAAGCGTGTGGACCTAAATATCAACAGTGGTTATCTCAAGGTAGTAAGACTACAAATAACATTTTTATTTTCCTCTTTTGCTTTTAGTTATTAAAAAATAATAATTGATAAAGAAAAATTCAATAAAAATCTTTTAAAAAGAGAAATAAGGACTCATAAATGCTTTTTATGAGTTTATGTTTTTGATGAGGAGCTACCCATTACATTTTTAGCCAGATACAACAATATGATATTTTAGTTGCCTAAAGAAGGATGTTATACTACCCTCACTAGCACTAACTATCTATCCTTCTGGAGTAGCTCTGGAAAATAAATTTGTGCAGAAAGAGTAGATTTGCACATTTTCCTCTAACATATCTAGTACTACAAATCATCTAAGAGTTATGAGTTCGAGATGACCAGTAAGGAGACCCAGAGTACATGATACAGATTTGTAGATGGAGATAGATGTTGTGACATGGAATCAGGATTTCTTCATAAGTAATCTTCCCTCTCTTACCCCATGCCACACTGTCTTGTAGTTATTTACTTAGTTATCTGTCTTTACCTATAGACTATAAGTTCGTCAGGCAAGAATTTGGGTTTGTTTATTGTGCCTGGTACATAGTAAGTCCTCAATATATTCTGGCTGAATGAGGGAATAAGACAAAAAACCAGGCCCAGAACAAGGAGGGCAACTTCGAAAAGAAAATAAAGACAAAGGGGAGTGGGCTGGGAGAGGAGCAGGGGAAGCTAAATATAAGGTGATGGAAAGAGAAGTCACATTAGGTGGTGAACTTATTATACAACAAGTTGACAATGCACTGTAGAATTGTATGCCTGGAACCTATGCAATCCTTGCTAACAGATGTCACCCCAATAAGTCTAACAATAAAAATGAATTTTAAAAAAAGAAAAGAAATGGGAGAAAAAGATAGACAGTATGGATTGCTCAACAGCAGTTCCGGCGAGGCAGTATATATAGTTTTGAAGGGCCCGATTTTTGGACTTAAGATCACCCTGGTGTGGTTCTACTCCTCATGAGAATGAAAAGCAAATCTAATAGGTTAAAGTGACTAAGAATTGCAGCATTGGTAGTAACATGAGGAAAGTGTCTCAGCTTTATTACAAGATAAATTAAGCTCAATATAACAAGTCTTATTCTTGGGAATAATTTTTTAAAATACAGCTGAGATATTCATAAAATATGCAGTTTTTGAAAAATTTAGGAACAAAACTGGGACCATTAAAAATTTATGCTTCTCTGATTTTGCCCTTCCTAAATTAATCTAAAATAAGGTTAGGGAGAAGTCAGCTTTTATTATCCTCCACGTTGACTTTAATAATGTCAAAGGGATCGCAGGGGAACAAAGAAAATACATTAGTTATCCTTGATTGAGGAATGTAGCTTGGGGAGGGAAGTGATGAAATTCTGCTTTATTGTTTTCCTGTTGAGTTTTTCGTTTTCGTTTTGGAAAAACACTTAGGAAAGACAGAGAGTGATTTTCATTTTCATTGCCAGAGCACAAAGATGATATGATAAATTGAATAAGTAGAGGTAGCATTGACTGCTCTTTTCTAATTCACTGGTACCTCTGATATTTATGTGATCGGGGAGGTAATATGTCTGGAAAGCAGATACAAAATCCTTCTGTACACAGGCAAAATGATGTAGAACTTGAGAGTGTGGGCAGTGCTATTACACACCAGTGTTAAAATCCTTGCTTAGCAGGAAGACCTTGGACAAGTTTTTCAACTTCTCTGAAGGTTGTGTCTTCTTCATCTGGAAGACAGAGATAATAACTTCCTTATAGAATTGTTGAGATGATTAAATAAGGTAATGCATGTAAAAGGCTGAACGCTGTGCCTGACACAGTAAGTGCAAAGAAATATAAACTATTTTGATTTGCTATGTTTTATTATCTATTCTAATAAGACACTGATCATGCAGATCTGCATAACAGTTATTTCTAGGGCCTGATGACCTACTACAGTCAGAGGGAGCAAAGAGGGAACGGAGAGGCCATATCTGTGTAGGTAGTTGTCTTCTCCTATTAGGTCTTACTGCAAAGAGAAGAAAAGACCAGGAACCCAGGGAGAAGCATTTGAATACAGTCAATGACAAGTTTTTGAACTAGATTGAGAGATTGCTAGGGACTATAGTAAATGCATCTATGACTGAAAGGAGAAGGAACTCTGCAATCTTGTGTCTCATTTACTTTTCCCCACCTTTCTTTGGGTCTTACAGCAGTGATACCAGGGAGTGTAAATGACAGAAAAAGAATCTGCTTATGGCTGAGAAACAGAATTGGGAAACGTAGTGTGCCTGTTAGATGATTTCCAAAAAGCTTGCCTCAGATCACAGACCCTAAAGAGAAGGCAGAAAGCAGATTATCTTCGTTTTGAGCAAACTCCTTCTAGCCCAGTGTCTACTCTTTCCTGTCAGAGCTGAACACTGTTAATAATTGTAGTAGCCTAACATGAATTAGCATCCCACAACTGAAGTGATTCTCTTCAGTTAAAAGTACTGTGCAGATAGGAGGCAGTTTTTAAAACTTGGAAGATTGATAAGACTACTCAAAGCTGCCTGTTTGAACCACAAATAGGAAGCAGAACTTTAAACACTTAAAATGAGAGAAATGTCATTTGCCTTTGATCAACAGATGCTTCATTGAATATCCCTACTGTTATAATACTAGGATGGAGGATAGCAGCAAATTAAAGGTGCGTTTATCTAAAAGAGCTAAAGCACATGGTATAGGCAATAATAAAATAGGACACTCTGCAGTAAAATGCCAATTATATCTTTTAGGTAAAATGAAAGGTGAGTGAGATGATACTATCTTTGTGATGGTCCACATTGAAGGACATAGAATTGGAGCTAGGATTTATACACTGACTTAAATGATTAAAAATAAACTGAAGAAAAATTAGGCTGGATTGGAATTTGTTAGCTAAAATGTCTTTCCACCGTTTTTCTTGTGCTGCATGCAGACTCTTGAAAGCTAAAAGTACACATTCCCCAACCCCCTACAGCTAAAGTTGGAGGAAGGAGTTCAAGCAGCTGGTCTGCTATCCTTTCACTTTCTGCCCAGGAACAGACCTGGGAGAAAGACAAGATGGGTGACCCAGGTGTATCGTTCTTGTCGGCTGGGCGTGCAGGTAAACAGACTGGGGATATACGCCAAGAGGAAGGGACCTGAACTCTGAAATGCTCTCAGCCTTGTGTCCTGAGTTATAGGCTAAGGATCCTACAACTCTCATAGATATAACCCTACATCTATCAGCATTACAATCTGTAAGGAATGCCATGCAAACTATAGAACTATCTGGGGTGTAAAATGAAGATGTTTCAGAAATTGTACACCCACTGCTGTATGAGGAACCTCACAAGCCTTACCTATTCTGGCCAGAGGTGTTTGCCAAATAGGGGAAGGAAGGAGCTGAGGAGCTAACCTCTTCCAGTTCTCTCTCTGCTTGGTCTGAGCCTTTTTTCATTGCTTGTATCCTTGAAATTGTTACTGGTTTACTGCTAAGTAAGGTCTCTGACTCATGTGTGTCTGATTTGACAACATGATACAGTGCATTAGCTCATAGCATTCTAGGTAAGTTGGGTTCCACTAAACAGATGCTTTTACCTGGGCCTCGAACTTGGAATTAGATAAATTGAGGGAGAGGCAAAGCATTGACAACCACTTTACCGATCTGTATACCACGACAACTAATGTGAGTAAGGCATTGTATATGTCTGTGTTGGGGGCAGAGGAGCATAAGTCATGGGTTCATTTCCTAAGAGGCACGATCGAAGTGAGAGCAAGAAGAGTAAATAACATTAAGAAGGGAACACAAAGTTTGTCTGAATTCTACCTTTTTCTGAGACACAGACAGCAATTATTGTTTCCATTATTTTAAAAGAAATTCTGTGATTCTTTTAAGATATACCTAAGTTGCTTCAATGACAAAGATTCATACTACATAGACACCTGATTCCTCTTTTGATGGCTCTAATTGTTGAACTGTTATATTGATATAAATCTGTCTCCAGATTTCATCCATCAGCCCATTCCTTGGTGCTACTTTTTAGTTTGACTTCAAAGTGCCTGAAGATATCTATCAAATCCATAGGAGTCTGCAGGGCTCTTGGTGTTTGTTTCCTTAAGTCTTCCAGTTGTTTCCATAACATTGTAAGAGTCTGTTTCCCATCCTGAGTACTCTTCTGTGAATGTGCTCAAGTTTGTGTAGTCTTCCCTTTTGAAGATACATCAAAAAAAATTTTATAAGACCACCACCAACAACAATAAATGCAAGGGAAGAGAATAAATAAAGGAGAGATGGCAGGTGAGCCTATAGATTTAGATACATTTGTAAAAATCTAACACATAGCAGTAGTACAGCATGTATCTTATTTGGATACTGATTCAAACAAATGAACTTTAAAAATTAACGTATATTTGTTATAGATTATCTGAAAATTTGAACATTTACTGAAAATTTATTGATATGAAGGAATTATTGTTAATTATCTCTAGGTATGATTTGAGTATTGGGATTATGTTTTCAAACTTCTTATCTTTTAGAAACATATTCTGGAAAATTTATGAATGAAATGATATGATGTCTGAGGTTTGCTCCAAAGTAATTGATGTTGGTGAGTGCAAGAGTAGATGCACATGGCTAAGATTTCCATGAGTCGATACTTGCTGAAGCTGAGTGAGGGATATATGGAGGTTTAGTTAATATTCAGTCAGCTTGAATATTCACCATAATAGCATCATTCAGTAAATTAAGTTAAATTTAAATTTCAAAGGACAGTTTGCTTCAGATACTTTTATTATTATTAGCTATATGCCTTACTTCAAGAAACTATCACAAATATGTGTGTATATGTGTGTAGTTAGTTAGCCAGACAAGAGTGAACACAATTAGACAAGAACAATGTGATCACTACAGCAGGATGCACTATTGATGGTGAATCATGAGATTCAACAAGTTTATTTATTTATTATGTAAACAACACATGACAAAAATTTTTAAAAATTAATCTTAAGTACAGGCAATTAGGATGACTCTGTTTTGACCTTTTCACTGCAATTTGCAAAGAAAAAGATTCAGTTTAAACTTGGGATCTTATAGAGACAGAATGGGGAGAATGAGAGAAAGGTATGACTGACTATACTCATCTTTTAAGAAATCAAATTTTATGTGAATGCTATCAAATATGATCACTAGGGTTAATTTGTAAGTCAACACACTTTATGTTAAAATGAGGTCTGTTGTACTTTGTGAAAGCTGCTTTCAATAACTCTGAATAAAAGGACATTGGAAGGTGACAGTTAAGAAAATAAAAAGCCAATATTATTTTATTTACCTTTTTAATTCTAAGTCACTTTTCAAACTATTCAATAGAGCATCACTTAAATATTTCTTAAGATGATCCAGGAATCACTCAGTGGCCTCTTGTTATTTGCTGAAAATTACCCCAGTGAAAAGAAAGAGCACATACTCATTCTTTCCAAGTAATATTTTCCCAAGTGGTTTTCTCATTACGAGAAAAAATATATACCCACAGACACACACACACACACACACACACACACACACACACCCCTAAAATATGCTAAATCCTTAGAAACTACAGCAAAGATTTTACTCTCTGCTATTTGAGCACATAAACCAGAAATATGTCTTCATTGTACTTTCTCTCCAGTTGAAATATTATCAAATTATTTTGAAAAACAGTATTAATACCACCAATATCTCTCTGAAATACATGTTAACATAGCTCTATATAACTTCACAGTTGGACAAATGAGAACATAAAAATATATTCACAGTCTTATTAAGATTTTATTTTAATGTCAAGTGATTTCCTAACTTTCTTGTTTATATAGCAAATTAGACCAGTGTATTTGATAAATAATAACTTTGTATAATACTTTCTCAGAAAGAATCAGATATAGGCAAATGCTAAAGTTAGGGATATTATGCAATATAGCATTCTAAAATGTAATGTTTCAGGTGATAAAATGTTTCAATAGGCTTTTAAGTCACCAATACAACTTGTTTTTGGCAATTCATGTCTGAAAGAATATTTTATAAATATTAATATATTGTATATATAAAAAGCAAGCCTCTCTTAAAGCATCTTGTATATCATAGAAGAATGAGTTATTTTTCAATGGTTGTATGTGTATAGTCAATAAACCACAAGATGTAAGTTGATAAAACCTTTTATATACCAAAGCTCAATGTGACCACCTGCACCCAATAATTTATTATGGTTTGAGCCTCTCATACATTTTCAGAGGAAAATGAATTTGATTACCCTGTATGTATGGGTAAATTTCACCTAAATACAATTACAGGAATCAGGAAAACAATCCAAGCTCTTAGCTATCTGTAACAGTTTTCACTCAAAGAATCAAATGATTTTGAATGGTTCTTGTAAATATATTAATCTCACCATATTAAAAAATGTTTAAAGCTATATTAAACAGAGGTTTAACTTGAAAACAGTGAATTTCTATGACTTCATATATCATTATTATAATATATGTAATCTGGGAGGCCAATTTTATTTCTTGGCACTTTTCAACTACTTGAATATATTATACCTATAATTTTGTAGTGCTTCAACGTTTAGTTTTTCACATGCATTATCTAATTTAATCCTCATGGCAATGTTGATAGTGCTATGTTTGTCTGCACTAATTTGGTTTTAAAGGGAAGGAAACCTCACATAACCTACTTCATTATTAGAATGAATCATGGACTTGAAGTGCAAAAATGTCAGATTGCGGGTCATCTGGTGTTTGTTCTCCAGGCTTGGATGCACTAAATAGCTGTGTATCTGTTCTATGCTTCTTTCTATTGCTGTGTAGGTAGGTTTTCCTATAACACCCTTAGTTCCCTCTTCACCACAATAACTATTTTATTTTAATTTTGTGTTTTAGAGGCATCAATTCTGACCCAATCTCTGTATGTCAAACTCTAGTGTCCACTAGAATCAGTTCCTGTGTCATAAACCTAGTACCCAGGAGACAGAATCAGATTACCTCAGTTTGGGGTAATTACTAATATTTTCATCTCAAATTTCTCTTCTGAATTACAGTCTTACACACTAAATTGCCTATTGCATACCTCTGCTTAAATGTGTAATAGGTTTTAAAGTGTAAAATGTCCAAACTTGAATGCCTCATTTGTCTTGGAGTCATTGTCTGATTCATCCCCTCCCTACATGCCCATGTCCAGTCCAATAACTTTACTTCGCAGTAACACCCAGGATAGCATGGCTGCTCCATCAGTCCTTCGGTCACTACCACCCAACTCAAACCTCTGTGTTCTCTTTCCTGGACTACACATCTCTCTGCATCTGCCCATTCTTGCTACACTCTACTTTCAGTACAGAAAGTAGAATCATCTTTTAAAAATTTAAGTCAGATCATGTCATATCTCTGGTCCCTGATCATATACTGGGGTGCCAAAAAAATGTATGCACATTTTAAGCAATGTTATCTGTGTGTTACATAAATACTGATGGTAACCACCTTGAGCACCTCTTGTAATTGCACAAGTCAAACTTGTATTCATCTTTTGTTATCAGTATATATTGAGTATTACAATTTTAATACAGTTGTTTTTTTTTCTTAAAATGTATATACATTTTGGGGCACCCTCTGTATATAACCTTCCACTCTTTATCTTGTTCACTTGGCTCAGCCACACAAATTTTTTACTGCGCCTCACACATGCTAGGTACATTCTCAATTGCATGGTTCTTCCTTCTGACTGCAGTGTTCTTTCTTGAGATATCTGTACGGCTCACTCTCTTACTCCCTTCAAGTATTTGCTTAAATGTCATCTTCCTGGCCACCATATTTAAAATTTCAATTCCTCTCCCATTATTTCCTAAGCCTGCTCCATGGTTTACATCTCTCCATTGTACTTATCTTCATGTGACATTCTACATATTTTTTGTTTGTTTTATCTCTATCCTGTTGACACCTCCCTAGAAAGTAAGTTCCATTAACACATAGATTTCTGTCAGTTTTGTCCTAAAACACTACCTGGTAAATAAATACATGTTGAAAGATTCTATTGCCCACCTAAGATCTGATCAACCAAGGCCTATAAAGTGATAGGCCATGGGAAGGGTACAAAGGGCTTGTCAGAGAAAGAGCAAATTATTGGCATCTATCATAGAAGCATGTGTTGTTACCTTTTGCAAATTAAAAGAAGCAATGCTCAATACCACTCAGTGACTTGCTTGGGATTATATGACTAATTAGTGATAGAAAGGAAATTGAATTTAAGTCTTGCACAACTGAGTTCATAGCTCTTTCTGTGGTCACATAGCCATGGCTTCACATAACCTGAGGTGCATTAGTAAAGCGATTGCAAATTATCTTATTTCACATAGTTTTGAAACTGACTTGTTAATTGGAAAATGATTAAATTCTCATTTAATCATATCCTACTGCCTTACCTCCCAGCAGATTCTTTAAGGTCATGTACGTTTTCTATCTATTTAATGACACTATTACGCAAATTTGGGTCAAATTGGGCCATGATATTTCTTCATGACATCAGGTCAATAACTTTCTTCTTCACTTGAGAAGTTGAAAAACATATACCATAAGAACTATCAACTTACATTTTCCTGAAGTTAAATTTGCAGCTGCCGTGTTTTTAGATTGTGTGGTATTCAAAAGGCCTGTTTAATGCCTGATGCTCTGCTGTAATTGATACTGATTGGGTGAAGCTTCAGGTTGGGGATATTTATCGTCATTGTTGATGAAAATCATGAGAGTTACTTTTGGAAAAGTATACCTAGTATAACACCCATAACACAAATGGGCTCATATACTTGTGAATAGATTAATCCCAAAACAAATTTAAAAAAAATAGATTGGTAATTGTTTTGAAGAAAGAAGTGTACCACCACTTTAAAAGAATCTAAGTTAAGATAAAGGGAAACTTTAGTTGCAACAGTACCAAATGAGTCTCTGGAGAATTGATCCAAACTGCTCAAGTTTAGGGAAAATAAACTGAAAATTAGATTGAATATTTGAATTTCATCTTAAAAAATACAGTTTCTTATACTAGTATTTTTTTTCCAGTTCAGTGATTCACTATTGCTGTGCCAAATGTCTCTCTCTTAGTAAAATATCACTAATTAGACATGAGGCATATTTCCTATAGAAAATGTTATTTTTCTGTTCTTAAGAACATATTTTATGTTTTATTTAAATGGCACTACCAGAGTTACAAGGAAAATTATATTGTGCTAATAATTAAGGCATACATTTTAAATATGTATAGTTAGATTGGTTATACATATCTCATGTATATGTATAGATAGCCATTGATGTTCTTATGTTTTAAGAATCTAGTTGTAAAATTAATCCAGTAGATATTTTGTATGAAATTTTAAGATCAGTTTCAAGACACACTTGGCAGTTTATATTGCAGTGAAAAATATGGGTCTTTTTTTCTCATTTTTAAGCACCTACTATGTGCTCAGAACTGAGTATTTATCATAGAGACTATAGTAGATTAAAAGCTATTGGGTATTTTCTAAGAAATTGGGAGTTGAAATTTAATTTAACTTCCCAATTCATTTTATCTATATTTTCTTTCTCCCCTCAACCCCCAACCCATGGAAGGAAGGAAAAAGGGAAGGAAGGAAGGGAAGGAGAGAGGAAGGAAGGAAGGAAATCAAGAAAGGCAAAGCCCATTCTTATAAATGTTAACCTTGAGAAGTTCGGAATTGAGAATAAGCTATAGTGTTGCCGTGACAGTATCTTACCTAAAACACACAAACAACTTTGACTTATGTAAAAGCGGCCTTATTAAGTTTCTTCTAGGATTTTTCGAGTAAAATTTTTATCTTGATATAATTGTATTTTTGCATATAATTGTAAAATCTAATACAGAGCAATCCAGTATATAGTTCCCCCATCTCCCTCAATAGTAACACCTTTCATAACTGTACTACAGTATTACAACTAGAAATTTGATATTAATACAATCTATCAGCCTAATTCAGATTTCAGCAATTTTGCACATACTCATTTGTTACATTATATGTTTATATTTAGTTCAGTGCAATTTTATCACATGTGTAGATTCATGTGACCACCACGATAGTCAAATGAGAACAGTCCCATCAGAAGGATCAATCATTTGTTCCTTCTTCTACACACCACCCTAATTCCTGGCAACCACAAATTTGTTTTTCATCTTTATAATTTTGTCATTTCAAGAATGTTATATAAATGGAATCATGCAGTGTGTAATCTTTTAAGACTGACTTTTTTTTTTTTTATTTACTCACTCAGCGTACTGTGACCAAGTAGAATCCATGATGCTATGAACTAAATTGTGTCCCCTCCCAAATTCATAATCTCTAATCTCCAATGTGACTGTATCTGGAGAGAAGGTCTTTAGCAGATAATTAAGGTTAACTTAGATCATAAAGATGGGCCCTAATTCAATAGAACTGTAAGCTTATAAAAAGAGAAAGCGATCACTCTCTCTTCCTCCCTCCCTCCTCTCTTTCTCTCTCTCTCTCTCTCTCTCTCTCTCTCTCTCTGCCATATGAGGACATAATGATAATGATAATGCAGACAGGAAGCAAACTCTCACCAGAACCCAACCCTGCTGACACCCTGATCTCAGATGTTCAGCCTCCAGAATTGTGAGAAAAATAAATGTCAGTTGTTTAAGCCATCCCTTCTATGGTATTTTGTTATGGCAACCTGAGCTCATCAGTTTATTTAGCGAGGTTATTTAATCCAGGTCCTCTGGGTTACTTCTCGTTTGGGCTATTATGAATAAAGCTGTTATTAACATTCGTGTTCAGGTTTTTGTGTGACATAAGTTTTCATTACTCGAGGGTAAATCCCCAATAGTGCACATAATGGGTCTAAATAGACACATGGTAAGTATCTGTTTAGTTTTGTAAGAAGCTGCCTACACTTTTTCTAGCATGGCTATACAATATTGTATGCTCACTGGCAGCATATGAATAATCCCATTTCTTTACTTTCTCATCAATATTCAGTGTTATCACTATATATTTTTTAGACCTTCTGATAAGGGTATAGTGATATCACATTGTGGTTTTAATTTGCATTTTCCTAATGGCTAGTGATGTTGAACATCTTTTCACATGAGCTTACTAGATTTTGAAAACCTATATTGAACTACATTTTAAAACGTCTATGAATATTTTTTTTCCAAAAATGTGCACTCATCACCAAACTTTTGGTCAAGGGATTTATAAAGCAAAACATTTATACTCCTTGGGAGTTCCCTGGTGGTGTAGTGGCTTAAGGCTTTGGCGCTGTGGCCTGGGTTCGAGTCCCAGCCGGGGAGCTACCCACATACCAAAAAGCAAAAAAAACAAACAAACAAACAAACAAACAAAAACCATTTATACTCCTTTAAGCTCAATTTTATTTAAAAAAAAATTCCAAGAAAATAAAATCTATGTATATTTTTTGACTTATACAAAGGAAAAATGATTGAAATTGTAGATGGCACTAATCATTTTGTCTTTGGAATCACTTTTTAGGTGTTTTTAGAAATACATTTTAATGTAACAACTTTGTTCAAACATTAGCCATTCTGTAAAGTCTTATGCTCTAGGAGATGGGAACTTCTCCATTACCCACCTGTAATCCTGTGATGCACTATGGGAGGACAAATAGCTTTCGAGGCCAACATTTACATCAGCGTTAGGAGTGGATCACTTCCTCAAAGATTACCCAGAAATCTTGAATTATGTCTTTAGCTTTCAAATGTCTTTCTAGATACCTATAATGTAAGAATTAATAATAGCCACAATAATGAGTTTCATAGAAGTAAGCTGTACTTCCTTTTAAATCATCAACAATTAATAAGAAAATGAGTATTTAAGTAGAGTAGGTGTTGACAATAAGGAAAGTTATAACCACAACCTTAAAGGGAACACTAAATACCATCAGTTAACTTGAAAGAAATATTTTCCAAATAAACTGCAAATTGGATAATTAGGAATTGATAGTGATAAGAGATTTTTCCTCACAAACTTTATTCAGCTAACTTTCTTTTAGGTGCTAAACCTAAAGTAAAACAAAGTCCCAAATCATAAATATAAATAACTGTACTCCTTTAGTTTTTTGAGGAATACAAGTTCATTCTGACTCACCAGCAAAATAAGTATTCTCAAATAAAAATAAAACATAAAAGATACATTTAAAATGTACGATTTCATCTATATTTTTTAATTTATTATGGTGACATTGGTTTATAAAATTATATAGGTTTCAAGTGTACAAATCTATAATACATCGTCTATATATTGCATTGTGTGGTAGTAACATGGGGAAATGGTGTGTGTTCTTTCTACCTATATAAATAAACTTCGAGAGGCAGAAATTAAGGTAACAATTTCATTAAAGCTTCTAGTACATTTAAGGTATAACCATAATATATCTAATAAAGTCACTGATATTTTGATGGTAACATTTTCACAGAAATATTTAGAGTTTTTCTGAGGATTGTTTTTAGTATTTGATGGACAGTAGCATATGTTTTAATTACCTTTTGTCTCTTCTTTATTACTCTTTGTAGACTCTCTTGACAGCGCACAATCTAACTCAGAATTCATACATTTTAATCTTACCTCCATGTTAATGTCATCTCTGAATTGAAAATATTTTCTTCGTATGTGAATTAACTAAATAACAAAAATAATTAATACTGATAGATTGACTAACATGGTTCTAGGACCTGCTGTTAGTCCTTTTTATGTAGTAGATGAATCCTTTGATCCTCACAATCATCTCTGAGAAACATTCTATTATTGTCCTCATTTTATGGATGAAGAAATCGAGGCTTTGAGTCATTAATGAAGGTCATAGAGTGAAGATGTCAAAAGTTAAACCGAAATTTAGCTGACCCTAGAGCAAGGTGTTCTCTATTTTGTCATAATGAAGTTTTTCACAGTACTTTATGAACAAGACGCTAAACATTTATAGAAAAGCATTCATTGAGTACTCTGGATTCAGCATTTAAATAACCTCGGGGGAAAAGTAATTCTAAAGCATATTTCACCAGCAAACAGCAGGCAAAAAAATAAAAAATTGTCAAATTAAAACTATGTGGTCAAATTACTTCTCTGGTAAAATTGTTTTTTTTTTTTTTAACATTATACATTTAAAATTGTCTTTAGTGTTTTATAATAAAAAAGGGCTTTTCTAAACAACAATTAACTAGTAGTTTAGTGACTGACAACACATTGAATATCCAGCTGTTTGCAATGATTTGTTAATTTTTTACAAGTGACTGCCATAGCAGTTATTTATTCTTAAAGTGTTCTTTTGACTACACTTCTATTCAAAAACATTTTTGTTATTCAAAATACCAAATTTTATTTTCTTAAAGTCATTTAGCAAAGGCTATTCATTCTCAGTCAATTCCGTACCCTCTTCTGACTTACCTTATAATACCCAAAGGATTCCTTTTAAATCTCTCTATTCTTTAAACAAAAAGTCACTATTTAGATATTTATGTGGTTTTTGTTGTATTTTTGTTGTTGTTGTTTGGGTTTTTTGTTTGTTTGTTTTTGCCAAAATATTCTATAGAACAAGCCTCAAAATGTAAAGTATACTTGTGCTCATCATTTTTATCCCTTGGTCCTTCATTTCTCCATTCTCAGCTTGTACCTTTAATTTCTCTGTTTATTGGTTTCTTTCAGCCTATAGAAGCACTCAAAATAAAAATAAACAAATGAACAATAACCCTTTCTTAAAGCTATGCTTTCCAAAGCGTCTATCATAACTCCCTCCTTGCTAATCACCCTTAAGGAGAAGGCTACTGACTTCTTGTCCTCCTCATGCAGCCCCCGCAGTTTGGCTCTGCTCCCCACCCACCAGGCTTCCTCAGCACTGCCATGTTCAGTGGGCAGTTTTAAGTCCTCATCTTACCTAACGTTCTGTGGCCTTCAATACTGAGGGTCATTTTCTCTACTACAAAACTTACATTGTTTTCCTTTAAAATTTTTCAAGTTAAAAAATTATTTTAACTTTTATTTGTCACAGAGAGAGAGAGAGAGAGAGAGAGAGGTCATATTAACAAAGAGGTTTTTTTAATTATGATTATTCATGTTATTGACTAGTAAATACTACTTGCCTAGAACTTTATTACATAATTTTTTTATTTTTGAGTTTGTATTTTCTATAAAGTGGCTCTCTGAGAGTTTGTGGGTAACGCAGAGTAACAAATATTCTAGTTATTTATTCAAAGAGGACTGAATACTACTTGATATGTAGGTCAAGATTGCTGGCCCTTTGTTTGAACCTGTATGTCAATAATTGTGCTCTTTAGATCTGTGGAACTGAAATGAAATGGGGTACTTCATAAAACAGAGTGGAGAAAAACGGAGAGGTTTAGTAACGTTGAGCATTTTATCAAGGGCTTGGGAAGAGCTAGATCTGAGATCCTATTGAGGCAGGAGTAAAGAGGAAACAAATCTCTTTTTCAATTTTAAGTTGTTGGGTTTATAGCACTCTCTTTTCCAGCATAAATCAATTTGATATCTAATTTACAGACACCGTTGGACAGCACAGCAATTGAAGCCAAGATAGATGGAAATTAAATCTAGTATTACTTTTCTTCTTCATAGTAACTATCTTTTTTACAAAGGTCAGTAATAACAATTTTATTTTGGGACTATAATATAGAAAGTAAAAAACCAAATGAAATCTACAAATGTCACTTGCCTTGTTCATGTTTTTTCTCAAAGTCTTAGAGAGTAAAAACTGGTATGGCTTTTGAAAATCACTGGGATGATTGTGGATTAATGGTGTCTAGTATATGCACCGCTGGTGAATTACTATCTCAAAGAAAATTATTTATAAACTCTAGTACATGAAATAAATATAATAATTAAGTTTCATTAAGTGTTTACACTGACCCTGGCACTGTGGTACTTTGTACATATTATCTCATTTAATCATCGAAACAGTTCAATATGTTAAGAACTATTTTGATGCCTACCTAATGGAGTAGGAGTTTAAAACTTAGAGGAATTAGTAAAAACTAAAGAGCCACATACAGTTAGTAGATTTAAGTTTAATTCTAAACAACACTACTAACGTAAGAAGATATACATATAGATCCTTATAATGAAGAGGGAACTGAACCACGAGCTTGGTGTGTGACTGGCTACGTCTGACTTTTGACCACAGTATTTTCTAAAGAAATTTTAAGGACCCTAAGCTCTAGCATAGTTTTATAAAATCAGAATTTTCTATTTCAAGTGGTTGACTAAGTGCTGTTTGAACTTCTCTCCCTACTGAACATTTATTAAAATTATTTTAAAGGAAGGCAAAAGGTATAAACACACCACAACCATCATTCACCAAGGTGCTCATGCCACAACTCTAAGAGCATCTTTGATGTCACTCTTGCTTTCACACTGTCACATCCAATCCATCAACAAGTTCAGTTATTTTATCATCAAATATATTGTCATTATTATGACTGTTTATAATACTCCATGCTACCACCTTAGTCTAAACTACAGTAGTGGTTTCCCCAGACTGTTTTAATGGTCTCCTTCAATGGTATTCCTGCTTTTACTCTTGACCCCTCTCATTAATTCTCCAACATAGAGACCTTTTAAAAATTTAGGTCTTATTATTTCTTTTAAAACAGTCCAATGGCTTTTCATCAAGAGTAATTTTTTTTTCACAGTCTCTACCAGCTCTGACACCAACTTGACCTCACCTTCTTCTCCTCTCCCTTTTATTCACTCTACTCCGAACATCCAGGCCTCCTCTCTCTTCCTCAAAGAATACAAGCCCATCCCTTCCTCAGGACCTTGGCATTTGACATTCTCTCTTCCTAGAACAGCTGCGTGCACACTTCCTCACTTTGTTTTAATGCCCCTGCTCAATTGCCTCTTCAGGAAAGTTTTACTTAACTCTTTTCTCTGACATAACTAAGCTCCCTTCCTAACCCTTATTTTCTGTCTTTCCTTTTTTTTCCGATAGCACCGCTGTGCTAGTCATTGTATTTGTTCCTTCCTCCCCTAAATCCTTTCTTTGATCTCCTTTGCTGTCTCTCTGCCTGTTGAGGCTGACCTTTGTGGATTGCCTCCTGCAGATTTCATTGCCCCTGGGCTGCTGGTTGGGATTGGCAATGGGAGCACTGGCAGATCAAAGGGTAGAAAAAGAAATTGATCAGGGTATTTATTATTCCATTGCTTCCTTTATGTCTTGAGTCTGTTTGACCAGTGATAACCTTCTTCTAGGGCCACAGCTTCTACCTGGTGGTACTTTGCCTACAGCCCCACTTCCTGTTTCCTTCTGATAACACGGTTCTTTCTTTTACTTGCCCATCAGGCTTAGACTGGTTATAGCTTCCCACTGTCTCTTGTCCCTGGACACTTTTTCATCCTACTGGTTTCTTTAACTCCATCCCTATCTCTGTATAAAAGTCTCTTTATTAACTCTTTTTAATTAAACCCATGGCCATCTGTATACTGCTTGAAATCCAGATGATTCGACCTCACTTTCCATTTGAAATTTCACATTTATTTGTTTTTTTATTATCTAACTTTGCCACCAGAGTGAATGTTTTATGAGGTATAGTAAGCAGAACAATGCCTCCCATCCCCATCAAGATGTGCACATATTAATTTTTTTGAAAATGTTACCTTCTGTGAGAGAGAGACTTTGCAGCTATGAGAAGGACACTGTGATGGGGACATTATCCTGAATTGTCTGGTTGGGCCCATGTAATCATTTGAGGTCTTAAAAGCAGAGAAACTTTCTCAGCTAAGTCAAAGTAATAAGACAGAAAGAGACAGGAGAGTTGGAAAGGAGAGAAACTCGATTTGCCATTGCCGACTTTGAGAATGGGAGCAGGAAGCCACAGGCCAGGGAATGCAGTGAGTCCGTGGAAGCTGGAGGCTGTTCAGCTGACAGCCACTGGGAAACAAGGCTCTCAGTCCTAAAACCACCAGGAACTAAGTTTTACCCTACCAACTTCTTGATTTCAAACTTGTGAGAAATGTGCTGGATTTCTGACCTACAGAATTGTAAGATTTTTGTTGCTTGAGCCACTAAACCTGGCCTTATTTATTAGGACAGCAGTGAAAAGCTAACGCAGAAAGTTTAGATTTGTCTGAAACTTTGTTGTGTATAGAGTGCCTAGAACAGTGCCTGTACACATAAAGATGCTCAATGAATATATGGTGAATTAATGAATTGATTCATTCATATATTTTAAGAAATGCTTGTTCATGTTAACAAAAAAAAATATGAAAATCATAATTAGTTCCAATACAGACATACCTTGGAGATATTGCAGGTTTTGATCCAGACTATCAAAGTACAGCAAGTATTGCAATAAAGCAAGTCATACTATTTTTGCTGGTGGATGGTTTGCCTTTAATCTATTAAAAATGTAGAACCTATAAAGTTCAATAAAACAGAGTACAATAAAATGAGGTATGTCTACATTTATAAAATATGATAATCCATGAGATTATCAAGAATAAGCTTAGAAAACAAGGTTTACTGGTCTGTCATTTTAGAATGTAAATGCAAATCATTTTCCATTCAAGCTCAAAGTGAGTTTTACATTTCCAGTATTTAAGGTGTAGTGACCCTGATATCTATAATATGGTCTTTAAAAAATATGGAGTCATTAAACCACATCATATAGGTTTATTCAGGTTTCTCTTAAAATGACAAAATCTATTTTTTTAATTAAACTCACTGTGCAGATCACTTTAACAGCTTTTTTTCTGAAAATACCCAGTGATTTTATGCCTGTATAGCACACCCCAAGAACTTAAAAAAAATCTAATTTAAAACTCTAAATGTGTGATATTTATGTGTGAAAAGATTCTTACTTAGGCAAACTATATTCTATTATCCTTAAAATAGACTGCATTATCAATTCAAATGTATAACTGATCAAATTAGAAGGCAATTAAAAATAGTCATCTAGGCAACTATTAATTAGTTTTAAATTTAACTTTCTCTGTACTGCATTTATGTAAAAAGAGACAAGAGTTTGAAACGAATGCTACATTATCAGAAGTCAAAACAGTTTTTAAAATGTTCCTAAAGAAGTATTTTTCAAGTTTACTGTAGTCTGAGTATTCTAAGGAGGTGGTTACTCAAATCTAGATCTGTAAATATTTGAATCATCAGAAACTCCAAGTTTATCCTCCTGGACACCACTGTTCTTAAAAACAGATTTACACTTTCGAATCATTGCCGAAAATATAAGAAAAACTCTAACCTGCTCTACAGAAGAGGGTTTGATTATGTCTTTATCTTTTTCTTCATCTTTTATTAAAGTGGTTCTCAAAGTGTGGTCCCTGTGAGAACAGCAGTGTCAGCATCACTGGGACAATATTAGAAATGCAAACTCGTGGACTACACCTCAGCTCCCCTGGGTCAGAAACACTGGAGGTAGAGCCTTAGAATTCATGTTTGCGAGGCTTCCAGGTGATTCTTATGCAGGCCCAAGTTTGAGGAGCACTACACTAGCACTGTTAATTGCTGCATTTCATGGGTTCTACTCATCAATTGAGCAGAATTAAACTGGAATGAGAAATAAGGAAAATAAGGTAAATGGAGTGCTTTATACAAAGAAACATGAATTTCTGAAGATGATTACCTGATAAATGTACCATATACACATAATGTCTCAATTTCCACACATTTCCAATTTATTAAGAAGAAAAGTGGGTGTTGGGATGCTCCATTTGGGGAAAATTAATAAAGGTGAATCTCTAACGTTGCAAAACATTTGCATATTTTAGTTACGGTTTTGTTTTCCCCTTCGATCTGTGTCTGCCAAGTGTAAAAATTGGTAAAATAATACCAAACAACTTATAAGGTCAAAATAATGATTTTTTTGGTTCTTTTATAAAGATATAAACATGTTTGCCTCAATACTGAGCAACAATAGTCCTGACCCTCAATCTACAGATGTTTCCCTGTGATGGATTTGTTCTAATACATCTCAAGAGTCCCTGCAGCTGCTGAGAGCACACCATAGAGGGCCTGTGAGGGATTCCTCATGGCACCCAGAGGATACACTCATTCAAAAGTACCTAGTAAGTGCCCACAAGGTACTTAGTTACTGCCAGACTTTGAACCAGATACAAAGCAAAGTAAAGCAATTCTCTGTCCTCCAGGATTTTATAATTAAGCAGGAGTTAAAGGAATTAAAATGGGCCAAACATTTGTCTCACACTATCATGTGTCAGGCACTGAGCAGGGCAGGAGGTATAAACCACTCAAGGGAAGGAATATTGTTCCTAGTTTTCAAAAAAGAACTAGCAGGGAATTAGTTCAAATTCATCAGATAAGGATGTGATGGCGGTAGAATGTAAAGCAAAACAGTCCATGTAGTTTCTACTGTACCACTTCTCATATAAGACATATGCAGCAACTCACAGATGTATACAGAAAGTGCCTAAATGTATGATGTATATTACATGCCGGGGGAGATGAGAAAACTCAGTCACTGTGGGGGGAAAGTGAAGACTTCCCAGTAAAAGTCCAACAGAGATGTTCATCGAAAGAAAAAGAGTCATGACTTGGATAGCCGAAAAAAGGGTTAAAAGCATTAGAGATGAGAGTCACTGTTAAAAGAAAAGCCTAATCGGGAATGAGAAAGTCACATTCCAGCAGAGTGATGAAATCAGCTTAGCACATTTAGGTGCCCAGTAAATGATTTAGAAAGGCTTTGCTTGACCCTGGCTCACACTTTAACAGTTGAAAGAGAGCACCACTAAACTTCCCTTAAGTCATATATTTGCTGGCAGTGTCCTTGTACCTATAGCCAGGGTTTGAAGTCCCTAATTTTTGGCTTTAACTTTGGATATGCATTCTCTTTCCTAATGTAAATTTTAATTCTGCTCCTCTCCTCTGCAGCCAACAGGTTTCATGCACTTCAGTCATATTATCTCTCAAACAAAATCTCACTGGTACATTTTCATAAAATTTTCAAGTCCCTAGAGCTGAGCAAATCCCTAGGAATATGAAGTTTCACAGGGAGATGTTTGCAGATACTATAATGTATCAAAAAAACAAAACAAAAGAAACAGTTTTACCTTGAGTAACCCAGTTTTCATTCAACTTAGTATTAAGGACCTAGTCATAGATAATTATTGTTAAGTGAAGTATGTCTGGAGAAAAGATGCACTGGTTTGGTCTATCCTATTAACTTCAGTAGATTTTGATATGTCTCTGTATTTATTGTGAATCAAAGCTCCCATATAGAGATAGAAGGAGATTGCAAGGAGAAATTTCAAAAGTGTCTTTGTTTTGCTCTCTTATAAAAGCTCTCTCTATGATAAGAAATATTTTTGTCATTTGTTCCCTATGAATTTCAAAAGGATCTCCTATAATAGAATAGTCATTCCCCAGAGAGCTTTGATCTACTATGAGGAATGTCTTTGGTCCCAAACAAGGTAATAAAAGCAGCAAGAAAATAGTAAACATTCTCTATAGGATATCACAGTTTTAATTGACTATAGACCCTGAAATTGGTTATTTAATCCATAGACAAATGACAAGGTCAGCAACGGAGGAGCTGATAATGTTTTACTTTCATTATTTGAGAGCTATATTTAAGATTTAGAATAGAAACATAAATGAAGTGTGTACTTTGAAAAGATAGCAAGCTTTCTATTAGCTATTAATTACACTTTAATGTGATTTTGGAGCAAAGTTTAACAAAATTATTTAGAAAATTTTTCACTTAGATCGTTTTCATATAAATTCTCTTAAAGAACAGTTCTTTTTATAATTGTGTGGTCAAAGACTATATACCAATTTTTAAAAATTAACTTTATTTTTATCAAAATTTCGCATATACCCAATATTGAATTTTAAAAAAATAATTGTAAAACTAATAATGAACTACAAGTGTTGCTTCCCCATGTCTCCCTACTTTCTCTTCCTACTATAGAGAAAACCTTCAAATTTTGTTTTGTTTTAGCTACTTCTGGCATTTTCCCAATATTTTTAATAACATGTTTACACTGCTTTGCCCTGATTTTTCAGATATTGATATTAGCTATCAAAAGACTAACATGTAAGATGAGAATTGGCTAATATATATTATCTCACACAAAGTTACTATTTTCTCCCAATATAGTTTTAACACATTATAACTAAATCTTTACTCTGTATTATCATTAATATAACCATTTAAAAATGTTTTTCCCTGGTTCCAGAGAGGCTCTGACTTCATTCAATATATCTATTTTCTCTGACTCACTTTACTTGCTTCACCACATTACCCATATACCTATTGGTTATATATTTATATATATATATATATATATATAAATACACACACACATATATATATTATCTTAAAGAGAAGTATGTGAGATATATATACATATATATATATATATATATATATATATATATATATATATATATAATATGCTATCTTAAAGAAAAAATTTAGACTGAGATCATGTTGCCTCTGCTCCAATTGTTTTTTTCTTCTGATTGAGTTATAAAAAGTGAAATATAGCTAGCATACATAGAATGACCATCATGTTTAGATTTTAACGTTTTTTATTTGGAATTTTTTAATATGACAACTTATTGCCAATGTTTAGAACCTATGTAAATATTTCCATTATTGGTGGGTACTTTTTGAAAATGATTAATGGAAAAGAAAGCCTACCAAACTTCTTGCCACCTCATAAAGATATGTTTTTATCCTTGAACTCTGAGAATGACACCAGTCTTGGTGTTGATTTTGTTGCTGTCTTCGGATAAGCATATTTACAATGATTAAAGTTCAGACTTGTTAAATTGACTTTGCATCTATCTTTTGTATTATATTTTAAACTCACATAGTTTAGAAATGTCAATGGTTTTATTCTCTTTATTTGTCATAATTTGTCCCCCTGAATAAAATGTCTAAAGAAAGGGAATAGTCTAGCACTTTGTTTTGCTTTTATTTAAACAAACTCAAGTATCTTTACAAAGATGTTTTATTTATATTTTTGATATATTTAAAATTTAATATAGATTCCTATATTTTATTAAACTACATTTCAAAAGCCACTATTGACTTCTATAAATTGAAACAGCCACTGACTTACTAAAGTGGACTTAATTCAACTCTCAAGAAAGAACTAATTTTTTATTTAAGATTTACTGTCTTCTCAACTCCATTCACAAATTTCGCAGATTGCATTGCTCTTGACATTTTGATGAACACTGGACAATTTTAATTGTAGTTTGAATTTCAAACAACAAATATTTGAGATATTCCAGTTTTAAATCATATCCAAATCTCAATTCTAAATATGTTGCTTACTTGGCACTTAAGAAAATTTTTCCATTGAAATATTTTGTTTTGTTTTGTTGTTTTGTTTTTTTAGCTATCTTAAAGTCCTGTTTAATGCTAAAGATATGACTTTTCCCAGGAGTGTGGATATTTTGAGTCATTGACATATTTTTTTGAATTTGCAGAGAATTTTTCTCACAAAGTAAGTTTCAGTAAATGAAAGTTAAAATGTAACTTAAAAATATAGAATTGTTCACTTGAAACCTATATAACTTTACTAAACAATGTCACCCCAATAAATTTAATAAAAATAATTAAATGCATACATACATACATACATACACTATATGTAATATTTATTAAGGTAAATCAGAAAATGTGCAAGATTATTTAACAAATATTTATTTACAAATTAGTGAGATTTTATTAGCTCTGAGAATGCTATGGTGTAGCTTCATTATGAAAAATTTGAAATAAAAATAGTTAACTCTGTATTTTTGACTAAGACATACGTAGTTAAATACATTTTTAACAAAAATGCTAAATAAAATAAGGAAATTAGGAGAAAAGACTGCATATTTTATTTTCAAATGGATCTTTTTATTCTTCTTTTCTTAAAGAAAAAACCATTGAATGTAGAGTCTTTGCAAAGAGTCTCTACATAATGGTATTATTCTATGACAGAAACATGCCCAGAAAGAATATAGCCCTATTAAAGGATCACTTGGTATAAATACTGCTTATCTGCGTCTTTCTACTCTGTGCACCAGAATCTTAAATGCAGTAGTAAGCTCTCTTCCTCTAAGCCTGCATACCTACTTCTAGAATGTTGAGAGCAGTTCTTTTACTGTGGCCTTTATAATTGGAAACATTAATTTGTTGAATGTAACTAAACCCATGTGATGGTTTTTAAATGATATGTCATTTTCAACTTTTAACGTTTTAAAAACATAACTATGAATGTTTTTACAAATTCTAAGTTATACACATGATAATAAAGCATCAATTTCTCATTACTAAAGGTTGTTTTAAAAACTTACTTTAAAAATAACTGTAAAAAACATTATTTAGATTATTCTTTTTGTCATATTCAGATGTGACTAGTTGTCCTCTGTCCCGACTACTTTTGTTTAAACCCAATGTGCCTGGCATAGTAATTCTTCGTGTCAAGGAATGTGTAAGTATTTGCATTGAAGTATGAATCTCAAGTTTCCATTTATTCAAAGTTAATTTTAAGTATTTTATATTATCAACTAATTACAAAGAAGGTTTATCTCTCCAATATGTTCTGGAAAATGCCAACCAGAAATCGTTCATTATACTCAAAATGTCCCCTATCTATTTCTGCATGACCATTCAGTGTTCTTTTTATGCTTTCTTAATATCTCTCTATAACATCAATATTTTGCCCTTTACATCCTGCATTTGAAGACTCAGTGGTGATGTGTTAATGTTCAGTTCTTTTTCTTGGGACTAGTGTCTAGACAAAACCAAGATTTTGGAGAGAAATATAGTAGCTTACCTACACAGGAGCTGAGTCCTTAACTTTATAAGCATTTTGCTTTTTAACAAAATAAGGCAACCAACCACAGGAAAAGATCCATTTAGAAATAATTTCACTTGAAGAACTTGAAAAAAAAGAAATCTTAGTACAGGTCAAAACTGTCTTTAGAAACAGATGGTTTTCTCTAATGGATATATTATATTTTAAATTATTAAATTAGATACTTAAATGATAAACACTTCAGGGAATTGCTTAATCATCTACTGCAAGATATGTCACCACGTCTTTTTTATTTTCTCAGTTTTGTGCCTAACAGACAAAGGTTGAGTAAGTCTTAAGAAAAAAGTTTTCTATTGATATGAAGAAACTACCCTGAGCTATCCACATTGGAAATACACTGCAAGTCAGAGTGAAATGTGTCTATAAGAACAAGCACATTGAACTAAACTATTATAGGCCCTTACTTCATTAGACAATAATGACTTAGTCAGTAGTGTATGACACACTCTGTGTTATATCAATGAGTCTCCCAAAAAAGAGAAATAAAACAAAACTATCAAACAAATTTTAACAAGTGTGGTGATCAATCAGAAAATACTTCCTTCAACTATGACCTTGTCCTTAATTCTCACAAGAATATGACTATTAGAATACTCAGAAGATTTCTAATGCTCTGTCATCAAGCCATCTGGGAAAATAAGCCTTTTGAAGCTGGTTGACATCCTGTATTTTAACTGTTTTCAAATTTCTCTAGAGAGGGAAACAGGTGACCCTCAGTAAAGCAGCCATTAGTGCATATCTTTGGGTCTAAGGGAGACCAGGGAATTGTTATCTAATAGAGCCTTCTTTGCTGTCTTACTTTTGCACACTGGACTGAGTAAACTGTGAAATTAAGCTAAATATGAAACTATTCTGTGAAACAGTGCTAAGTATTTAAGTAAACTGTGAAACATATGGGAGATTTAAAATCAGTATGTAACTCTTTAAAATGGACCAAGAAAGTCCTGGCACGTATCCCCAGGCCACCCCTTGAATTATGAATGGCAGTTGTGCCATATGGCACTAATAACCTCAACTGTAGGGACAGAAAAACACCTTAATACCACTGCGTAATTCCTAAAAAAAAAAAAAAATTAATTCTAAAAAAAAATTGACTGAAAAGCAGAAAAATCTGTGCTAATCCTCAGAATCTTTTGGGTGCTGTGTCTCTTTCCTTGGACTCCTGGAGTTAGTTAAAGCAAGCCTTGACAGATCGTTTCTTTAACTTAGCAGAACTGATTCTTACTGTTGAACCTGGAATGGCATATTAGAAATCAAGGACAGACAAATCCAATGATGTATTTCAGGATATAATCGGTAGCCTGGACTCAAGTCTGACCTTATCACTTGGGGGGAAAAAACAAAACAAAACAAAACAGGATAAGAAAATCCATATAATGTTTACCAATCCCCAAAATTCAGTTTTTATAAATAATAATCACTACAAATGGAAAATTGCATGATCAAAATAATTTGTGTAAAGGTATAATTTGTGCAGCAATGATTGGGGTATAAATAGCAACATTATAACTTGTGTAACGAATTTCACTTCAAATAAGCTATATTTAAACAATAGGCTTAAAATGACTGAATTCTTGGTAAAACAGGCTTTTGCCTATTCACCTATGGAGAAGTGCATAGTTTTTCCTGCTAGAATATGACAGATATACTGGCGGGCTCTCTTATGTGTTTCATGTTCCTAATAAGCATTCAATAGACCTAGGCTGAAAGCTCACTTAGAACAAAAACCAAGTCTGTCTTGCTCAATGTAGTGACTCCAGTCTTAGCACGGTGTCAAGCACGTATAAGGTGCTCAAAAAGGTTGAATGGTTTTGTTAAATTAATTGAATGGACACAGAATCAATGCCAAGGAATCATACTCCCTCCCTGAGCAGGGCTTTTTGTGAAGTAGTGGATCTCAAAATGATTCACCCAACCTGCAACTTGTGTATGAATTGGAAACTTGTTAAAAATACAAGTTTTCAGGCTGTATAATAGACCTTCATAATCAGAAACTATTGGAGTAAGCTAAGCAATCTGTTTAAAAAGCCCTCCAGGTTGTACACCTGAAACTAATATAAAATAATATTGAATGTCAACTGTAACTAAAAAAAAATACAAAAAAAAACCTCCAGGTGATTCAAATTGAGAATCAGCAATGTAAAGAATCCTCAAATACACTGTGCACAGTGACATTAAAGCTCTTTTGAATTATAAGAGTGTCTCAGCAGTCTATTACAGGAAGACAACTCCTATGGACAGATTGTGCATAATTTTAATTTCTCAAGAATGTTTCTACTTCTCAAGAATGTCTTAATTTTAACTAAAAGAACAATTCTCTATTCATGTGTAGTAAAATGTGTGTTTCGTGTAGGAAGGCTGACTCAGTTTGAGTTACTGATATAGATCATGAGACAATGACTTGGGTGCAGATGGTTTAATAGGGTGGAGGTCCCCAAAGGCGTGAACGTGAGAGAGAGTAAAGAGAAAAGCCAGTCAAGAATGTATTACCAAGAATAGAAGCAGGGAACCTTCTGAGAAACCATGGAATGTACCTCAGAACCGCCCCACTGGAGGGTGAGGAGATTAAAACACTTAACCATTTTATTCCATGCCCATTGGTTGAGATGATGTTAACATACCAGTGCTGCTAACATACCCCCACTTCTAGGTTTTGTTTGCATGTGGCCAAATAATCTGACAGTCTTCAGGCAGAGAAGATAAAAAACACAAGCTCTTTAGGTGGGACAAGTCAATATGCTAGAAATTGTTCATACCTGCAGCTTAGGGGCAAAGGGGCAAAGTAACCTTCCAACATGATAGTTTCATTCAGTTTACAATACTTATTTAATGTCTATTATGAGTCACGCCCAGAGTTAGTTTGGGGGAATATAAAAATAGATAAAGCAGCATCCTTTCCTCTTGAAGCTTTTAGTGTAGTGGAAAAATGTAGATAAGTACAAAGATAATTAAAATATAATTAAATATGTTCAGTGATGGTGGTATTCCACAGTTATAAAAGGAATTAATGATGGAAGAGAGTGTAGTAATCATGAACTACTTCTTAGAGGTTATGATGATAATCATGCCTAAGGTGAGTCTTGAATGGCACTTAGATGCCATCCAGATGCAAAGAAGGAAACAAGGGGAGGTTGGAGCCAGAAAGCAGAATGATTGAGATGTGAATAGAAGGTACCAAAAAACATCGGAAGCAATATGGGCAGTAAAAGACTGTAGAAGTTGGTTGAGAGATCACCTGTTAGGTGGAAGGAGATGTAGAGTCTCATAGGCAATAAATGGAGCGATGTGGAAGGCACAGAGTCTGCAGACTCCCTTAGGAGGAAAGAAAGGGAGCCAGAGCTCTACTGCAATGATTAGTCCCCTTCTTGGAGGAATGGTGCCTGTTTTACTGTGAACAGAGGGGAAGAACATAGTTGAGAAGGTGCGTATTAATTTATGAAATAAGGAAAATAATAGCAAATACCGTCAAAGGGTTGTTAGGAGACCTAAATGAGGAAAGGCACCAAAATGTTTACCATTGTTTCTCATAGGTAGTACATAACCCCAATATGTTATCTAATATTATACAAATAAGGATTTTCTTCTTTGCTTTTGATTTTGGGGGGGCAGTAATTTGAGTGCTTGAAACCATTTCTACCTGTTGATTGTCATTCATTATTTGTTTAAATAGAAAGCAAAGTTGCTTGTGGGGTTTATTAGTAAATGGACCAGTGGAGATGGTTGAAGATCACATGTTACTGCCATAGAAAGTGGAAGAAAAACACATAGAAGAGATGCTGGTGAGAACTAAGTATCCAGTAAAAGTCAGAGCTGTGATTTTGCGGTGATGCCAAACCACACAGTTGTGTGATCCATTTCTAGGAAAGGTGGAATAATACATTATAGGACGTGTAAATAGCATTCATGGTAACTCTCGTCATTTTTTAAAACTTTGGCAATTATAAACACTGATGGATAAGCATACATGTAAGTTTAAAAATACTAAGGCTAAAAAATTATCAAGAGGTTTAAGATCAATGAAAACTAAAATGTGTCAAATGACTGAATATTCTTATATTATATGATCATAGCACAGGTTCCTTTGTCAAACTCTGTAATTCTGTTCTACAAATGACATTTTGTTTGAGCAGTTAGCAGTTGGTGTCTCCGTTTCAACTGATATTTTGTTACTAAACACAGTTCTAACACCATAAGGTGATTTGTCAGTGGGAGAAAAAGATGGCTTAAATTTTACTAAAAGTAAAACAGCACAGACAGGAGAGTCAAGTGCTTGGAATTCTGAGAAGTGTCCAAGCTTTTAAGTCAAACATCACTGAAAACAATTTTTATAGTATACCACAAAGTATACTTTTTTTTATGCAAGAAACTATAAAAAAGCAGACATCACAGTAAATTTGAATACATTGTTTTGATTCTGTAAAAAGTTCAAGAATACCTCCAAAGAACTTAAATACCTTGAAAATGACCAACACAAAGACTTTAGGACTATGGCCATGGAAGTTCTCATTTTTTTCATTTCTTTATTTTTCTTTTTGGTACTTTGTGTGTCAAAAGTAATAAGAACTTTTGAATATTTTATCCCTGGTGAAATCTTTTGATATAGAATCATCAACGTTTTTATGAGGTCTGACAATTAAGTTCATGAACTTGCTACCATGCACTTGCATTGGCAGTACTGTATCAACAACTCAGTAAGGTGTCATAACCTTGGTGTATCTGTGTCTCACAGCTGTGTGTGTGTTGATGTGTAGCGGTGTTTTGCTGAGTGGTATTCATTATTGTTGTTGTGTGTTTTGTGTGCCATTGTGACAATGTCAGAGCTTGAATTACAGCAACAAACAAACATTAAATTTCCTGTTAAATTTGGCAAAAGTGTAAGTGGAATCAGGGATATGTTAGTCCAAGTTCATGGAGATAATGCCATGAAGAAAACAGCAGTGTACGAACAGATTAAATGTTTTTCTGAGGGGAGAGAAGGCATCGCTGATGAGGAGACATAAGGGCAGCTAGTAATGAGGAGAACTGACAAAAACATTGCAAAAATTCATCGAATTGTGTGTCAAAATCATTGGCTGACTCTAAGAAGCATAGCAGACCAAGTAAACATCAATAGAGAAACAGATAGGAACATCTTAACTGAAAAATCTTAGCATGAGAAAGGTGTGTGCAAAAATGGTCCTGAAGGGGCTCACCAATGAACAAAAGCAAAATAGAGTCCAAGTTTGCCCTGACCTTTTGGAGATGCATAATGATGTTTTGGGCCATGTTATCACTGGTGATGAAACATGGATGTACCGATACAACCCGAACACAAAGCATCGAAGTGCACAATGGAAGTCAGCCAATTCTCCACAACCAAAAATGTTTTGTCAGTCCAAAGCAAGAGTCAAAATGCTGTTGCTAATCTTTTTTGATATCAGAGGGATTGTTCATTATGAATTTGTACCAAATGGAGAAACGGTCAACCAAGTTTACTATTTGGAAGTGCTGAAAAGGCTGCATGAAAAAGTTAAACAAAAATGACCTGAACTTTTTGACAACTCATGGCTCTTGCATCATGACAGTAAGCCAGCTCACATGACACTGTCTATAAGGGAATTTTTAACCAGTAAATAAATAACTGTATTGGAACGCCTTCCCTACTCACCTGATCTGGCCCCCACTGACTTTTTTCTTTACCCAAAGATAAAAGAAATACTGAAAGGAAGACATTTTGATGACATTCAGGACATCAAGGTTCATACAACAACAGTTCTGATGGCCATTCCAAGAAAAGTTCCAAAATTGCTATGAAGGGTGGACTAGGTGCTGGCATCAGTATGTAGCTTCCCAAGGGAAGTCCATTGAAGGTGACCACAGTGATACTTAGCAAGGAGATATGTGTTAGAGATGTGAGCCAAAACGCTGGGCAATAGTAACAAGCTTCATTAGGGGCCCTGCCGGGCTGCCTCACAAAGGGGGGAAAAGCAGCAGCCCCGAGTGGGGAGGGGAAGATATATAGGTAAGGGGTCATGGTGGGCAAAGCGGAGGGGAGTATAGGTGGTTATGTCTGATTGGTCAAGGATGGGTTTCAGTTTCCTGAGCTGAGCTGAGCCCCAGTAAGACAAGGGAAGAGAGGGAGAAGTGAACTGAATAAGATAATGGTTCAGGAGCCATTTTAGGCCAAGTCCATCAGTATGTAGCACTTTTTCTGGAATGAGTTCTCAAACTTAATTGTTAGACTTCGTATATGAGTATTGATATTTCAGAAAGCAGAGTTCTGGTGAAATATTCCAAAAGCCCAGGAATAACAGAAATACTGTACTAAAAATGTCTTTTAATAAGTAATAATCAGCTTTTATACTGACTTCATCAAAGATGAGCTATTGATAACCCAAAATGTGACCAATTTACACAAAGCACAGTAGTAAAGTAATTAACCTACTAACTGCAGAGAGTAGATGCTAATTGGCTTATCGCCAAAATAATTTAGAATCATTATCCATTTTCTTTTCTAGAAGATTTTGGCTATTTATACTATGGTGATGATCAAAAGTTTTATTCTGATGAGCGAGAAGGAAGATAACTATTTCTCTGGTTAAGCATCAGCTACACACTTTATGTGAGAGCTATCCGAAAAACATTCAGCCCTAAATGGTCCTAGTTTTCATATTAGATGGCTGGATACACAAACACACATACGCGCGCGCGCGCACACACACACACACACACACACACAGATATGTGTGTGTGTGTGTGTGTGTGTGTATGTTTAATAAGTTAATCAGGATAATAAGTTGTCATTGTTCTGCAGCGAATATAGGAACTATGACTCACTATAAAAGCAAAGCAAATTTTCTTACACTACTGCAAGATAAATGGTCATGGAGTGGAATGGTGGGTGAAATTACATGCCATTCTCAAATTCTTTAATGATTCATTCTCTTTTTATCTCAGTGGTGTATAGTAGACACAAATAAGTTACACAATAGAGTTCAAATACATAGAATTCCAGTGTATAGCACACAATGTTCTATAATATTCAGTTTAACTGTAATTATTTTAAATTTGAAGAAAGTATAATAGTTTATGCAAATTGAAGAAAGAGGGCCATAAAAATATTATATGGGAAGGATGTTTAGTAGTTATTGATTCTGACTTCCATCCCTGGTTTTATGATTTGAGTGAGTTACTTTAGTTCTTTACATATAAGGTAAACATAAATGTGATGCTGATATCATAAGGATATTGTAATTATTAAATAAGTTATATATACAAGGGCTTTCTGGAAAAATATCCAGCCATAATTGCCTCTATTTTTTGTAGTACATGGCTGGAGACTTTCCATACAGCCCTTGTATAAATGCACTTAGTGCCTGGCACATAGTAAGTACTCAATAAATATTAGCTTTTCATATTCTTATCAATACACTGTAAATAGTATTCATCAGACATTTATTGGATTAAACAAATGTACTCAGTCATTTATGAGTCCTGTCAAAAATGCTGCAGCAACCTGAATAAAGAGAAAGAAGAGGGTTGACAGAGAAATGAGTAGCATTTATTAGGCTGATCAGACATACCATTTTAAAAGGGACAGAAGACAACGGTAACTGTCCTGTTTCAAAGGTACATATGGTCAGCCTCCCTGACACCTTGAATTTAGCCCAGTGAGACTAGGCTTATAAGGATACAGTTGCTTTACATCCATTCATTTATGTAATTCTCCTCTATAGGATTAAATAAATGAAAAAAAGCATTATTCATATGATCAGGGAACTGAGACTCAGAGTAAGGAACATACCTGACTGATAATAAAGAGTCCTGGAGTTTGAACATAAACCCAGTTATTCAATTTTTATGTCATTTCTCTAATACAAGAATGCCTCCAAATTGTGGGGTATTTCATTTTGGAGATTTTAAATATACTACTTCTGTACTTCATTACCACGTAAATAATCAAGATCTCCACAGTTTAGAAAATTTTCACAGTTGAGTTATTTTCTGGTTATTTATTTAATTTTATGAAATTCAATTTCATCTAATGACTTCCTTTCAATACAAGTTTATCAAATGACTTAGTCCGGGGTGAAATAGGGATGTACATAGATGTACAACCATTTGTTGGAGATATGTTGTCATTTTCTTATCTACAAGCAAACAACACTTAGTAAAAATCTGTCTAATCCTGGCAACAAATTTTACTTAAACCCTACATTTGTCACTGATTATTTTAAGGGTACATAATAATGATCAAAGTGAAATTCTTATTCTGTGAAGCTTTTATTTTAGTGCCCAGAAATAAACATGTGTGTGTGTATGTGTGTGTGTGTGTGTGTGTGTGTGTGTGTGGTGTGGGCAAGTACATGTGAGGAGCAAGGATGTGTGATCATAGAAGTCATGACTGACGAAGTAACATTTATATAGAGACCTCTGAAGGAGGGGGCTCTGTGCATGTCCCTGGTAGAAGAGCAATTTAGACTGCAAAGCAAGGGCAGAGGGGGGACTGTCCTGGAGGACTAGCAAGAAAATCAATCCAGCTGAAGAAATAAGGGTGGTAGAAGGAAAAACACCATGACCCTCACAGCCAGTTACGTAACTGCACACAATTTAATGAAGGCTGGAATACAGGTTTGTTCAGTGAGTTTTATGAGCCTAAGAGTAGGGACATGGCTGCTTGGGGTTAGGCAGGTAGGAGTGGGAAAGGATTTGAAATTTGCTTCCGTCTTTGAATTTTGAGAAACTCTTTGCCAAGAAGAGAGAACAGAGAAGAGATGAATAGGAACGAAGCAAAGGCTTGAACGTTCAGTTATGAAGGGCCAGGATGCTGCATTTTGATGTGATCAGTAGACTTCTCCATGAGAAGTTTTTTTTTTTTTTTTTTTGCTGTCTTTACTATAAGATGACAAGAAAGCTTATTTCATAAATCCTAGCAACTAAGTGCCACTGTGCCCCCAAATGATGATTTTAAGCCCTGATCAAAATTCAGGTAAGAACTCATATCTATTTGTCAGTTATATTATGAAGTAATTTCCCCTGCCAAAGGTCATTTAGCTATTAAAAATAAATAAATAACTAAATATTTTAATATAATACCCAGTTGTACAAAAAGTTACCATATTATAATGTGGTAAAATAGTCAAGGCATTGAATGAAGGGTCCTTCAACAAACCCTGCTTTTCCTGATTGTTTTGGGATAAGGTACATTTAATCACTATAGCGGACATCTAAAAGAACCCAAATGCAAGCAGCAACTCATAAAGAATTAAAACAATGATACAGTGGTCCCCTGCACTGGAAATAATTTTCAAATCTTTATGCATATCCTTATCAGGCAAAATATTGAAATTCTGAATTCACTTTTAATCACTGTTCAATTTCTGTTCAAGGATATAGGACATAGGAAGGTGGGTCTCTGCCACAGGATGAACACAGATTCTCTATTTGCTTACGTTAGCGCCCATCTTCCCACATTAAGAAGCGTAGCAGGTTGCATACTGTTGGCCACATCTCCGCAGTGGCATGCTTCCATCTCCCAGGGGGTGTGGGAAGACCCAACTGCACAGCAGTAACAATAATTCTAGCATATCCGTTTATGAAATAACTTTGGCAGTATTGGCAAGAGGATTTGGATGAAAGTGTATTTGTGGTCTTCCAGCTGGAAGATCAGAGCAGAGATTCTCAAGCAAAAAGCACAGAGTGGGATGACAGATAGTGGCTGCTTGGATAAGAACAGTAGAGAGTTGGGAATCCATGCTGAGCTCAAGGGGAAATGCAAACAAGACTGTTGTTTCAGAAAATCCCGGTGCTGCCCACTGTCACCGTGAGAGATTACTGGTGCCATCTGCTGGATATACTCGGGATTTAAAAATGGAATCTACGCAAATAAAACTCGTGTCTCCTTATACTGTGGCTTTGGTTCTATTGAGAAGAAAAACGAAAACAAAAGAAGCTGAACCACAAAAATCTTGGAAATGAGTAGCAGCTCACATGGTCTTTACTGTACCTTAGAAAAGCTGGTACCTTATCACTCTGCATTTAGAGATTTGTATGTAATTGCGGTTTTGTTGTGGTTGTTGCTTGTTAGTTTTTGTTTGTTTGTTTTAGCAGAACTCTGTGGCAGTGCAGTTTAACCAAATAGGACACTCAAACTACTGGGTGTAGAGTTTTACTGTAAATCTATGAATGCTTTGCTAAAAATATATGTATTACAAACTTCTTGCATGATATACTCTCTTCTGTATTTCATTGGAGAAGAGGCAAATGGTTTGGTTTACTTTTGACTTATTTTGTTTTACTAGAAAGGGAGAAAAAAGAATAAGGAAAAAGAAGGAAGAGCGAATATTGCTATTTGGTCAGAACTATTACATACGCATTTGGGTTTTTACATAACGTGTGATAACTAAACTTTTATTTTTGTATTTGACTTTGTTTTGTGGAAAATATCCTGTTAGTCACACTCTAGAATTATTATAAGAGCATGATTTTAAAATTACAAAACTTGTGATGCTTCAATAAAATGTTAGAACTTTTAGAAATGTGTGGCTAAATTAATATTGATTCTAGTCTACATTTCTTAAAAAGTACTAACCCCAGGGTATATGTAATGGGGAAAAAATGGTTTTCATGATCATCCATTCAGAATATTCTACACTCCAAGTATCTTCTCCTGGCATTCTGTAAAGCACATATTAATATGAGAGTTGGTATTTATAAAGAATTTATAGTGTGTCATTATCGCATTTGATCTTCATTGTGATTCTATTTTGTAGGCACTGTCATTAACTCCAGTGACAAGTGAGGAAACTGAGTTCCAGGGTTGGTAATCTGTTCGAAGTCTAAGAAAATAGAGGCACTGGCTCTCTGACTTTAGAGTTCATGTTCATAAGTCTGAAGCCCTATGTCCCAAAATAATATACAAAATATTATTACATATTAATATTACTTTTCTGTTAATTATATTTTGATATTGATGTTAACCTGTTAAAGCTTTGAAGAGTAATGCAGTTAATGACATCTATTTAATTTTCCTTAACCTGGCACTTCTAAATTTATTTTGCTACAGAATGCTTACAAGTTTTAGTGGAAGTAGTGTCCCAAAGACTACAGTTCTAAATGTAGTGACAGAAGCGATAGTACTGCTATAGATGAGGAGCCAGAAAGGGAGTAGCCTTTGATATTTCTCTGGCCCCTGGCTTCAGAATAACTACAGGTGTCCACCCAAGGCATGCTAGCATTGGTTTCCACCTGGCGATTTGGAATGGGCAGAGGAGGGAAGCAAACACCTGATATCATTGCTGTCGCAGGCACACAGAGCTTTGCATAAATGTGTAATATTTACTACATCCTGCAAAGGGAGCAAGCCTAATTTAGTTAAGCCCCAGGATGAGTTAAAAAACGATATGTTATTGTTTAGTCAATTAAATTGTCCTCTGTGCTTGTAGAGCTGTTCCACATTCATTACCAGTGAGATACATGCTCTGGCAGTTTCTTTGCTTCGGATTGTTTTATATTTAGCACATCTAAAGATTTGAGAACAAATGATGGAAGACATAGTGATGAATTGTCAGGCTTTTCTAAAGATTCAGAAGTTCTAAAGTTCCTGCCAGTGACAGATGGTCTGTCCTTACTCATCGCTTGTCACTTCTGACAGGACTTGATTTTTTCCCCTTTTTTGCTCAATTCCCTTAAAGTAAACTGAGCTTCTTGGGAGGTGAGTAGTCTCATGCATTGTAACTATGTTACTGTATATTGATGTGGTAGCAAATCTGTGAGCATGCACCATGCCCCATTTACATTACTAATGGGCACACAGATAATAGGAGAGAAACATGGAGCAAGGGAGAGCAAGAAACAGATTACCAAGGAAAATCCATACTTTCCTTCTTCCTGTTGCTTTGATAACCCAACATACTCGAGTCCCCATTGAATAGTAGTTTTTCTTACTGACTGGCTACTTTCTCTTGATAGCTCAAGCATAATGTGACCTTTTGAGCAGTGTTTCTTATCATTATGGTAAATATACATATATACAATACATAAGGACTTCAATATTTCATAGCCACCTATTTTTTTTGGAAATTTTGGGTTAAAAATTGCAACTGCTGTTTACTAACTTGCTACATTTAGAGGAATTCACAGTGTAAGATCAAACAACTAAAACAAGGATGTGCTTAGATAGAAAATAGGTTCTCAGTGAAAAAAAAAGAAAAATTTCAAATTGCTTAATCTCTTTCATTGGCTTCAAATAATCTTTTACTGCTAAAATAGGAGATGAACTACTTAGGTGAGGAAGTTGGGGAATAGGACCAGGTTTCCTTGAGTTCTGACATAACTATGAAAGTAAATGTAATTCTAAGATGTCTTACAATCACCTTTTAAATTTTATCCAGAAGTAATTTAGTTTTTCAAGTTAGCAATACCAGAAGTTCAATACAGCATTACTACGGCTGAAATGTGCTCCTATATCTATACTAGTCATTAAGTGAAGGAACTTAAAACCCACTAGGTTTCCAAGGTATAGGCTATTGAAATCCCTGTCATCTTTTAATGACCTTTACTAAATGCTTCTTTCATTACAAATATCAGTTATCTTTTTAATTAGTGGCTTTTCCACATTGCTTACTTTGAGTAACATTCAATCAATTATAAAACAGAGAACTCATGCCAGCTCATTGGTTATACATGAAGATGTTAACCTAGACCTATGAAAATTATATTCCTCTTTTAATAGATTGATCCTTAGAAAATAAAAAGAAGCATTACCTTTCTATAGCAATAAAAAATTTTCAATGCTTATTTATAATGTAGTGTCACACTAATACATGGATATTAGTTGTGTATACACATATATTTTGGTATAAAATTAGAAGTATGAGAGATTTAACTTTTCATTTTTTTTTTGCCTTGCTTCCCCAAAGAAAACTTGGCTTGTAAACAATTTCCTGAAAACTTAATATTCATGAAGAAGTCATCAAATATTACATGGTTTTGAAATCATGCCTTTATAAAATCACACAATTTAAAATTACTCTGGATGTTCATTAAAATTTATTAAGATTAGAAAATGCATAGCTGAGATTAATGAAAAGAGAATGGCATTAGATAAGACAGGCTAAATTATTCTCAACAAATAGACCCCAAATGTAATAATGTCTCAACAGCACAGAGGATGATTTTAGGGTTAGTGCAATACCCCATCAGGGAATAGTGGAGTGGGGTCTGTTTCATGAACGTAAGCTATTGTGATAAGTGATTTATTTCTTTACTGCAGTAAAATGCTAATAAGTTTTTCCTTGTTTCACATTTGTACTGCTAAGTGTCTCATAATTTCTATAGCACTCATGAGTAAAGCTAAAGACAGGAGTGAGAGGAGATTATTTCCCTGCTGACCCTCAGCAAAGGAGAGTTGGTAGAGTTGAGTAGAATCACACGCAGGCTTAGATTTGCGTTTCTCTTACTCAAGTCGTGATTTGCATTTCTCTCTTACTCAAAAGTTTGAACCAGTGATTTTATACTACTTCATGCTTTTGCCTGAAAGTTTAAGACAGAGAGTGTGAAAGATGAGTAAGTTTTATGGTCTAGACAAGTTATCCATGTTTCCATTGCAACTTTTAACTTCTACTTGTTTCATAAATGCAGTTACACAAGACAACTTTTCACTTCCAAGTTCTACAGTTTAATGCAGAGTTCTCTCAGCCTGAATTTTGCTTAATCTGGCCACGTGATACAAATTACCTAAAAGGAAATAATTTTAAACTAACTTGAGTCATCTCTTCACTCTACTACTAATATTGTTTCAGAGGTACTTTCAGTCTATGTCTTGGCTCTCACTTATCTTTTCTCTGAATTCTTCCTATTTCCATATTTAGTAATTATTTTTCCATCTATAACTGATTTCTCTCCATTTTATCCAGAGAATTACTTGCATTATATTTGAGTCTTTGGTTTGTATTCATTTAAATTTTTATGGAATTCCCATTTATTTTCTAATATGTTTATTGCTAACGAATTACTGATTATTTGTCACTAAGACAGTTTAAAAAATAATAAAAATATTAGAAATAATGGCTGCAATTACTGGTTAAGTGATTTTAGTTTCTTAGTTAAAATATGCCAGAGGTCATATTTTCTACATTATGTTTCATGTATAAGTGGAGGATCTGTGTATTTCAAAAAATGATAATAATGATATAACATAAAGTAGGTAACATAGCCTCACTTCTATGTTATATATATATTATCTGTAAACTTCAGGAAGGGCATAAGGACCAATATGATGTTCATTGAAATCATATAAAATTTATACCAAAGTTTGAAAAAGAAAAGATTCTCCAAATATATACTTTGAAAAAGCATTGAATCACATAAGAAATACAGGTATATTTCCAATGTATTTATTGTGATTCAACACATTTTTTAGTAGACAAAGACTAACCACCAAAATGTAATTCACACTTTATAATATTCCTTGCTATTTATTAGAAAGCATTTTCATTTACTACCCAATCTTTGTGTATTGTTGCTGAAAATAAGAGAACAATTTCTTAACAAAACAATCTCACCTATTATATGCCTGTATGTCCCATGACATGAATTGTTAAGAATATGTCTTAGAATATGTATGATAAGATTGGATAGAATGGAAACTTTATACAAAAGTTACGTTTACTACACACACACACACACACACATACACACACACACACGGCTTGTTTTTGTGACTAAGCCAAGTCCCGGGATTGTTTAAAATCCAAAGTTAGTCACCCAAGATTTTTATTACCCACCTATACCTTAATGCTAATATAATGTTTATCACTTTTAGTTTTTACATTCAGATAATTTAACAGACCTCCTCAGAATACACATGCACGAAGTTTTTCAGAACATAGAGCAGTTTACGTTAACAAACATTATCAAGCAAATACACAGAGAAGTATCAGAAGATAAGAGTGTTAAGTTAAAGCCAAATTGTGGAGGGATGTACATAGATATTTATTAGGTGGGTAAGAACACCATCAAAGTTTATTTGGAATAGGAAATGTAATTTGAACTCCACTCTCAGTTAAGTCACTATATAGTATTATTATATATTTTTTTAGTTGGAACCTATGTTTTTCTATGTTTTGGATGAATTATATTTTTATACTTAATTAGCAAGTCTATAATGTGTCTACACATCAAACAAAAATGCTTCCTTTTCCAGTGTTTTGCTAATGGTTTTCTAGCTTCGATTGAATAACAAAGACCTTTTTAACACATGATTCATTTTTTTTGCCATTTGCAAAGTATATTTAGTTTGTTTTGTTTTCCATAATTAATGCTGATTGATAGCTGTTTTTTTTTTCTATTCTAGGTTGTGGAGACTAATTTGGTTGCTTTTGATTGTCACTGGATCATTATAAATGAGGTAAAGGAACGAAAGCTTATTGTCAACTCTAGGTTTTGTTTTTATATGTACAGTCACAGCATTTCCTATGGCCTTGAATTTCTAAGAGGAAACAGAACACAAAGTAAATGTTCAGCTTACTGAGTAGATGCTGTTAAATAAAAAAAAAATGTTTTTTTTAAACTATAAAAGGCTTTGTATGAATAAAATAAATGGAGAACATCTTCCCCACTGAGTATCTTTTAGCCTTTTCCGTTGGAACACACTGCCTGCTTCTGGAGATCATCTTTATAGAAAGTACAGTTCTTCTTTGTAAGCAAAGTGAATTCCTCCCAGTGGAGTGATTGTGCTCCATTTATATTTTAATGTTTCTAGAACTTTTTATATCGACCGCCCTTAAGTAGTTCAGCATGTGAATATGAATAAACAAGAACAGATTTTTTTTTCTTTTCATAAAGGAATACAACTGTTTTAAAATCCATCAACTTGTCAAATTCCTTTTGAAAGTTATTTAACTTTTATGAAGACAATACATTACATTAAAAATATATTACAATATGAGAGCCTTATGAAATAAGTTTTCCATTAACACCTGTCAGTCAGAATCAGAAAGGACAATCGCAGTTAAGTCACAGACAAATAATAAGATCACATAGATTTGTCTTCCACAAAACCTAATATTCAGTTATACCTATTACTTATGAATAAAATTAATGAATTATTTATCAGTGGAAACTAAATATTAAGTTATAGAGTGATAAGTTTTGTTTCAGGGGAAAAAAAATAGCATTTGGAGTAAGAACTCTGGTTTTGCAGTCAGTAAGATAGGTTCAATCCTGGCTGTAAAATTGGTTAGCTGTGTTATTTCACATATATAATGTAACGATCCTATTCCTCAGATTTTGCTTTTGTACAGTAACTATAATAACATTTACTTTACAAGTTCATAATAAAAATTAAGTGAGCTATTATCTAATACTCTTAACACAGTGCCCGACAAGTGACAATTGGTACTGAAATAATGATTGTAGCACATTAAAATTCAAAGATCTCTTTCTTACACATTATTTTGTTGAGAACTAAACATCATTTTCTGAGGTAGGAGGGAATGAGGTTCATATAGAAAAATGAAAATGGTGCCAAGTTTCAAGTTGTTTTTTCTATACCAAGCTTCATGAATGGAATGATTCTTTTTAGCTCAGTGAAAAGACACTGAAAACAGCTTGCAAGCCTGTTTTTGGTCAACCAAACTTTAATTCCATGTGATTTGTCATTACATTTCTTATTTCACATCATGACGTGTTTTTCTGAGATTCCCACAGGTGAGGTATATGTGTGAGATCCGCATTTCAATGAAGTTGTGATACTTTCTAATTTTCTAATACCTCTCCATTTCTGCCTAGAATGGTTAAACATGAGGATAGAGAGGAGGAAAGGGGAAACTTAGCAAACCTTCAGGATAAATTTTCAAATTAGAAATTTTTATTTTTATTTTATGCAAAGAATCTAAGGTTCAAAGAAATTGAACAGTTTGCCAAATATCACGCAAGTATTGTATGGTGATAATGGGATTTAAAAGAGTCTTTTCCAGTCTAAAGCTTTGGTTGTTTTTGCTTCGTATTCTTTCTCTCTCTTTTTTTTAAAATAATTCTTCTTATAGATTACATTTTTATAATTTCTGTCACCTCACCTTTAATCTTATGGGAGCTATTTATCTTGTTCATTTTTGTCTTTAGTTTATTTTCTAAATGAACTGTTTTTTGAAATAGAGAATTCTCCTAATTATTTTTTTATATCACACCCACTTTCTGATGGGGAATAGACCACACTGCTTTCCTGATGTAAAACAAGTTGGAGTCATTTTACTTGCTTGCATAAATGGACTTGTCTACAAAAAGAATAAGTGATTTATTTCCTCCTTAAAGACATGGATTAATCAAACTACTTGATACTTTAAACTGAAATGCCCATTCTATTCTCTTCTTTGGTAAGATTGCAGAAGGCACCCTTGCATTAATTATTTTTCCATATCCAATTGTACTTCTAAAACTACACTTGAATATTAAAAGTGTGAACCACATAGAGCTCACCGGAAAACAAGTGGCCATCTGTCTACACTCTACAGCGTATGTGTCGATTTGTACTGTAGAAGAATTCACTTTTTCATATGATGTAGAAGAAGTCTGAGGGACTAGCATGTATTTCATTGGTGGTGAATGTTTTGAAAAGCATAAGGCAGTTTATATTTTGCTATATTTTCATGAGCATTTTGACTCATTTTGTTTAACTTATTAAATTTTATTTTATACAATATTAGGAGGATAAATATTGTCATTAAATGGGTGTTTCATAGTTTGAGCCACTATTTTGCAGATAAAACATCTACACAAACAAAGCAATCCAACCACCAATGATTCAATAAATGTTAGAAGTATAGAAGATATTTTAGTATAGAGGACCTCGATTATTTTCTCCTTTACATTTGGGTTTTCTACTGTAAGGTGTCATAAGTATATGTAACTTCCTTTTACCATGACTGAAATCCTTATCTCTTTTTCTCCCATAATCCTGTTTTACTAGCCCTTGAACAGAGCTGTCATTTCTTTTGGGCAAGTCAGTACCATTTAGTCTTAGAAAAGCCCAACATTCTAGCTCACACTGTACATATTGGTTGTTATTATTATTTTTATTTATACTAGTTTGAAACTCGGAGATCAAGCATGTTTTCTGTATTTTCATCCCTAATAAAAAATAGTATGTCTGCAGTCAGCACTCGTACTTCCGTACTCAGACTCCTCATTCTCCTTGAAATATGCCTCCGAAAACTTGACTCTCACTGCCTTCCCTTCATTTACAGGCTTGTGAATGCACATTTATAATAGATAAATCATAACTTACCCCAGTTTCCATAAAAGAAGACACATGGATTTCTCACATTTTCTTGGAAGCTAATAAACTCTAAAAGTAACAACAACGAAAAAATTTAAAAACCTAGCATGCAAAAATGCCCATTTTGACTCAACATAGAAACCATGAATCTGTTTGGTTGAGTTTGTATAGCTACTATTTTATTGTTAATTTTAAAATGGGTTTCAAACATTTACTTAATCTTATCGCATCAATAATTTTTTTAGAGAGAGACTATAAATCAAAGTTGGCATTGTGCATCATGATACAAATTGACATAGAAAGTAGAAAATAATGCATTACATGTGCTCTAATAACGAGAGGCTGTGTTAGCTCATAGGGTGTAATCAATCATATGTTAGTAGTTGGTAATGGTATTTATCTTCTCCCTACAATTAGTGGCCCCAGTTTAGCACACACAGCCTTTCCGTGTAAGTATTATCATTCCTTCAGGGTCCTGAAGCAGATGTCCTAGCACTTCATTTAAGTTTTGCAAAAGTTAGAAATCCAGGAAGCTAGATACTTTTTAGAACTGCAAGAAGTATAGGGCTATGTGCACCTTTTCTTCCCTGATGACACTGCATCTGACCTGTGGTGTCCTGACTTCTTATTGAAGTAGTTTAAGTTATTATTTTCTGTTAGTCCCCGCTGAGTTCTGCAGTTAAAAGAAAAAAGCTGTTGTTGTGATTTAAAGAAGCTTCTATGTATAATAGATGTTTTCATTTTTTCTAGTTTAGTGATTAATTGAACAGCTCACTACTAATCTATCAAATTGCCATTCCATTCTCTTCCTGCTGGCATATAGCCTACAGTTCATTTTGTTCCATTTTTCAATATAATGTTTGTGTAATTATTTCACAATAATGTTAAATTTTATGGAAGCATCAAAGGATCATCTTTGTTAAAGCATGAAGAATATAAACATATTAACAAAACAACAACAAAAAGCATAATCTTTTCAAACTGCATCACATAGTATACTGCTTACTATCAATCCTAGTACCTGCCTTACCCAGAATTGTTACAATTATTAAAGCTGCCCAGTGTCTAGACTTAACATTTCAAATGTCTATCTTCAGAAGATAGTTTGGGGAAGACTTGCCATTAATTAATTCATTCAGTCTTTTCTTTAGCAGCATTTATTGAATACCTACTATGAGCCAGAAATGTTGTTAGATGAAAAGATTTAAAAGAATGGGAAAATAAAGTTGGAATACCTTCGCTTAAATAGTTTATGTGGTACAGGTTGGTATCTGTCGTAATGGACTTTGAGAGTCTTTCCTTCTCTGGAATTCTATTAATTTAAGCCTAAAGCTAATACCCTAAAAAGATTCAAGATTGATCCCATTTTCTTAAAATATTTGTTCTGGGCAGTGGCTGTTTCTGGATGAAGTATATGCCTATCAGATATTTTATCTTTCCTCTTCCTTCACTCTTACAAAATTCAGAGTTTACCCTGCCTTAAACTATCATAGGAAAGTAAATACTTTCTTGGATATATTGACTTGATACTTAATAATTTTTGGTTATCCATATAAGTTATTTTGGACAAAAAAAGACTATATGCCTTGCTTTTAGAGAAGTAAAATAGAGAAAAATTAGTCACAACAAAACATATATGTTCATTTTTGTTGTAATATTCATTCTTATTCCATGAATATACTCATTCAAATAAATGATACAAAAAGGACAAATAATTTTATAATTTAGCTTATTTAAATGCTTTAATACTCAGGGATTTTCTATATATCTTTCTAGAGAGTAGCACATTTAGTGGTACTGAGGGCTTGAGAGAGTGAGTAGTGACTTTAGAAGAATCAGATGGTTTAAATCTTTTTAAAATTCAGAGCATTACAACAATATTGACTCTAATAGATTATGTAATAGCTTCATGTTTTACTGTAAAACATGGATTTTTTTCATTTAAAAGGATCTCTTAATAGGTTGTGTTCACTTGGCTTTCAGCGTTTCTATAACATTACATCTACCACTCTTGAAATGAACCTTTTGAAATGCAGAAGTAAAGTTCAGTAAATATTAAAATAACTGCCTAATCAAGTTTTCATATCACTATCAAACTATTTTTGAAATCAGATGTCAAAACTAAAACTACAAGTAAATTTTTTGAGACAGACTGTCTGTACGCTTCATTCAGAATGGCAGATTCTTTCCTCCCAGAAAGTTAATTTCTTTTCTCTTTCTCAAATAACAATAGGCAAAATATATTCAATTCAAACTGACATTTCCTCACATATACTTTAGTCATTTAGACACCTGAGAACTTCAGCTTTTGCAACCCCAGAAAAGGTAACCATCCCTTTTCTGTGGGTATAAAATAGTCCTGTTAAAGGCTTTGGCTCATCATAGATGGTTTTATCATTCCTTATAGAATCATCAGGCTATCAGATGCTGAAATAATATATCTTTGTAGTTTTAATTCTTATCACTCATGAATATTAATCTAAATAATTTCTGTAAGGAAATATGTACTTTTTGTATAATTACTTCTGAGAGTATCTCATTTGATGACATTTATAAATTCATATTGTAAATACAGAGAATTTTGAAAGAAGAGCTTGACATTGCCCCAGTGTTCTACTTACAACACGAGAATAAGAGTATCTGAGTCCATGTTGTTTTCAGCAGAAAATGAGATAATAGGTTATCTTAGTATTTGGCCTAACACATAGTAGGCACTTATAAATGTAAATTTTTATTCTAATATGATGATTTGTAGTTCCTCAGGGCTGGAGCCAGGTAGAGATGGTGCTGTTTGATAAAATGTTGATAAAACTTAGTAGTATTGCTCAAGTAAAAGAGACCACACATATAACACAATTTGGTTATATATGCTAATATTATGAGTAGAGTGGAACAATTTTTCCCCAATTTTTAAATGAAAATGGCTAGCTGCATAATATGAAACTTAAAAAATGTAAAGACATCGAATATCAATATTAATTAATTTTAAAAGATTTCTGGTTAAGGTGAGGGCTAAAAGGGGAGTTGACAGGACACTTCGATTCTGCTTTGTGAGTAGGTGGCAGAAAATTTAAAAATGACCATCTTTTTGCCAGATAGAGTTTGCGGTGGGTAGTGAAATGACACAGACTAAAGGAAAAAGATAGCCTTTTAAACTGAGAAAACTGTTATTATGGTACATTAAGGATTAATCAGAAATCCAGGATATTATACTGAATATAGCTGATAGCAGATGTTGTTTTATTTTCAGAAAAATGTGTATTTTATGAAGATCATATATAAAGGCTGAATTTTAAACCTAATATGTGCTACAAAGAACAATATGTGAAGTACAGTAAAATAAACAAGAAAATTTCCATCAGTAAATAGTCTTTTTGTTTTTCATTATTCTGTAATAATTCTTAGAATCAAAACTGAGCAATGTGCACTGCAGTCCACAATTTCTCTTACATCAAATCTTTTATTTCGGTTGCCGTAAGAATCTACTGAAATCAATAATATGTTAATTTCAAAGGCTTCCTTGGTTTAATAGTTTCAGATTGACTGGTGAACACATAACACAACACATAGACGATGCACCATAGAATGGTACACCTGGAACCTATGTAATTTTGGCTAACAAATGTCACCCCAATAAATTTAACAATAAAAAAAGTTTCAAATGGGATACTATAGAACACAAACTGCTTTAGTAAATACTGCCTTAAAACTAAAATTTATTCTGATCACTTTTATTCTGACTAATTCCAATTATAACAGATGTGTGTTATAAAAATACTTGGTTTTTGTTGCTTCTATAACCATGATTGAGTCAAACAATAAAATTTTAAGTCTGGAGTTGGGAGGAAAGGGAGAAGAACATATAAAACATGTATCTTTTAGTTTGGCAAACACTCATATGCAAAATAACATTAATTTGGGTAAAGAACACACTAACTCATCGTGGTTCACACTGTCTTAAGCAACAGTTGTCTATCTTTAGGTTATGACCGCAATTATATATTTACTAACTTATTTATTCAACATTTAGTGAACATTTTTAAAATCTTGTCTTATCGCTTCTCGGCCTTTTGGCCAAGATCAAGTGTGTAAAATCTATTCTTAAGCAAAAGAAGTATATGGGTTAACATCAATACTTCTAAGAAATGACTGGGAAAAGTCTTAAAAATAGTATCTCCTCTTACTGTCTCTACTTGCCTATGTAAGAGCCCCACTTTTCATTGCTAAGAACAATATATATTGCTCTTACATTGCAACTATATTCTTAGGTACTTAAAGTACCTTGAAATCCATTAATAAATACTAAATTGAAATAACAACTTATTTTGCGACATTTTAGATATTTAGGTAATGCCTTTTTTCTTAAATGTTCAACTTAATAAATTATAAAGTATTAATAAAGTATATTTAAGTCACTTGCTTCATTTGAAATTATTTAGGCATTAATGTATATAATTTAAGCACAGATAGCAAATACTAATGAGCTAATCATTCTGACAAACATGTTTTATTTTCATTTGAATGTAGGCTCAGCATTAAACAAATGTATTACAGTAACTGAAATGCTATTCCCTTAACATTTGTAGATAACAGCTTATTAATAGTTTTGGGTTTCTGTTACTGTATTAAAGCATTTCTAATTCTTCCATTTCTTATCTTATCTTATAGGAAATAAATGATGTGGATGTACAGGAACTCGTAAGACGGTCAATTGGAAGGTTAACTATCATTCGACAGACATTCCCAGTCCCCCAGAATATAAGTCAGAGATGTTTCCGTGGCAACCATCGAATATCTTCAACATTGTGTGATCCAAAGGATCCATTTGCTCAGAATATGGAGGTATATTCTAAGTGTCAGGGTGTTTGTTCCAATGGTGTTTTGTTGAGCAATTGTAGAGGGAAGTTTTTGAGTTAACATTTTATTTAAAATTATACATGTTTGCAATTTCTGAACTATTGTCCTGCTCCAGCAATTCATTAAGTCTGATGGGAAGAGTACTAAGAATCTGTGTCTTTGATCCCTTTAAACTCATTATAGCAAAATATCTACTTGTTTCATAGTAATAACATAGTAACTAAAGTTTATTTTTTTCTCAGCAAGTAGGTAGATCTATAGTAGTATCTTATGGTAGAATTAGTGATACACTTTAATGCCAAATTCCAAAGTATTACGCTAATAAATCTGCTTGACATTCTTGGCATAACAAGGAATATGAAAAAAAAAAAAAAAAAAAAAAAAAAAAAAAAAAAAAAAATATATATATATATATATATATATATATATATATATATATATTTAAATTTAAGATTAGTGTCCAGTGTAAAGGACCTCACCAAAATGCTATTTAGAAATGCAAAAAATGCTGGAGTATCACATAGTCATATCCAAGTCAGCTGGGGTATAGCTGTAACCTTCACTACTCAAAATACAACAGAGACTTTAAAAGTAAATAAATCTCTGCCAAGAAAAATAAAGAAACACAAAGTCCCTGAAGCTTATTCATAAAAATGCCCTTTAAATACTCACCCAGAGCCCATTTTTTTCTTTAGAAAAAGCCTATCAGATTTTCTTGTTGTTTTATTTCTGTTTGCACTAGAGCTCTCAATATGTCAATTTGAAGGGGGTGTTACAAAAAGCAGGCATATGGACAACAGTAAGGAGCAATAAGGAGCACTCTAGAAAGCAAGAGACAGGAAAAAAGAAAGCAATCAGATACACTAATTCAAATATCCTATCTGTGAAAGACTCTTCCTGTAAAAACAACTTTGTGTCATAAAATAGTTCCTCAGGGTATCGCTATAGTGTACTGCTAGCATATTAGTATTTTAACAGTAACTGAGATACCCACAAAGATTAGAGTCATGTTCAATTTCAGAAAAATATATATTTTAGAGAAAAATTCCTTCAAAATGTTTAATATAGAAAACATCTTAGTACTTACAGGTGTTCATTTTCAACATTTTGGAAATATTACCCCATGAGAACTGGTTCAACTCCAGTAATACTAGATCAATAAGATGATTTTATAAAACTACTTCTTTTTTTGAATGATAACTTCACAGTCTTCCTATCTTTAGTCAGTTTTTACTTTGTTTAGATGAATCATTACTTATCCAATTGTTTCTTCATACGTATTACCACGGTCATGAGCAGCATGTGTTTACGAGGCAGCTGGCTTTGAACTCACAGCCCAGAGAACTTTTCTGTTTCCTACTAGATTTTAATCTCTGTTAGACTACATTGCCTCCAGCACCTGGTGTCACAAAATCTCATAAAGTACTAGTCTATCTTTATTTCCCCCATTATACCTATCACAGTGCTTTGTACCTTTGAGAATATTTGTGGATTTGAATGTAATTAAGGAAAAGGCAATGGGCAAAATAAGCCACTCTGAAGCCTAAACAAAACCTGTTGAAGTTTTAATGCCAATCTTACTGATACACTGACAATGACCCAGCTTCTCCTATTATAATAACTGGTCATGAGTACAATTGATGTGAAAATTATAGAATTCTAAATGGAGAAAATCATAAAAGAATTTTGATCTAGAAAATTTTGAAATATTAAAGGTTGTTTCTATGAAAAGATGTAGCAAGAAGTGTACAAATTGGGAAAGCAGAAAGTAACTACACAGGATTTTAAAACACATTTATCTAACCACATAATTCTTCTGATTCAATTAATTGATGTTTTGAATCAAGGAAAGAGATATTTTCTTTATTGTTTATTCCCAGACCTACCTGATGAGTTAAGGATGCAGATGAAGCACCACCCCTCGTACCCCATACCTCCATCTTACTCCCCTCAAACCCAAAGGTGGAAGAAGACAACACAATTACTTTTTCTTTCAGTATTTATTACATAGTAATTGTCTTATTTGTGTAATGAAATTTGACTAAATATTTAATATATAAAAGAAAAATGGACAGAAACTTTGATATGTGAAGGTTTATATAATTATGAATCTAAATACAGGACTTTTGAATTTAAAATGTTTCACTAAAAGCAGAGCATTTGATATAGAGGCTTACCTTGATGAAAATTTTATCTCACTAAAGTTAAAGAAAGCAACAACAAAATCTTTACAGAAAATTTGGGAGTAGGTGGTTTCCTAGGAGAAGTAACCCTCTCATCTTGGAGTGCAAAAAAACAATGCAAGTAAATATGATCACAGACAGACTTCCATCAGCAGGGTATAATTAAAAATAGCTCAGAAAAAAATAATAAAGTTTTGAAACTATGACTCAAGTGAGCTCTACAAATAGGACCCAACTATAAAATCACAATAATCAATACAAGAGATGAGAAAAGTGTCCAGTGAGCCTGTGTAGATATCGTGGGTTGTTACATATTTTAATATATGTAGAAAGGGAAGTAAGATTTAGAAAGAACAAAAAAACAAGTTTCCCAAATCTTTACATTAGTGACAGAAAGGCTAAAATCCAGGATTAACTGAAGTTGTGAAATAAATGTTAAAGAAACCTTTTATCGAGGACCGAACCTTTTATCAATATATGAAGCAAGAAGGAAGTGAGCCACTTGGCTGCTTTGAGAAACTAATGTTAGCTTGGCCGCGAGTGGAGACAAGATAGAAACGTTCAAGTCCTTTTGATTCTGTTTTCTTCATCTAAGAAAAATTGTCTTCAAATTAGGAAGGTTAGAGTAAATATCATTGAAAGAAAAGTAACCACTGATTTAGAAGGAGCAATTGTTTGGAGAGAGCAAGAGTATGCCTTACTACTTTAAAATGAGGTTTGAAAAATCATTTCTCAAAGCAGTAAAAAAACCAATGCATAGGTTCACAGTATTATAATTTAGAACTACTAGAGACATACTTGGGAAGAGGATTCAAATACAAGACATTGCTATAATATCTCCATTTTAAAAACTAAGGCAAAAAGATTGTGACAGCAAATTTAGTACACTAAAAATTAATATCTATATAAACTATAGAATATATTATTAAATACATGATTTGGGGAATTCCATGTAAGACAACAGGACTTCCTAAAGAAAAGCATTGCCACTAAGTCCTACTCAATACTTTTGTAGTTTGTGAGAATGTTATAAATCTATTTATCGTATGCTGAATTTTATATAGTGTTTGACCAATTTTGTTATAAAATTCTTATGGGAAGACATTAAAAAGTCTAACCAATTCATTTCCGGCAAACGTTTTGACCAAAAGACTCCTAAGAACAGAAGATAGTAAACACTCTAGCCTCAGATGTTTTTCAAAAAGCTCAAAATATGTTAAAGTCTCATTATTATCTTTAAAAGTTATAACATGTAAGCTTCTCTAAAATTTAAAGTGATTTTCAAATAATTTACCAGCTAAAGTGCTTAGTTGTTCTTGTTTTTATTTTCCCAAATCTTTAAGCAGAACTGACATGCCTAGGACATGGCTCAGATACGTTCTGCAGCTTTGCATGCTTCCTGTTACTACAACTACCAACAGAGCTTCTATTACCCTAAGTTGGAGAAGTGTGGAACTAGAAGAATATGCAGAACACACTGATAAATATTTTACTGTTGAAGTTCAAGGAACTCTCTATGGTCATCTGGAAGATTCTATTCTTAGACCTAATATTTTCAAAATGTTTATCACTACCTGAATAAAAATGAATAAACTATGCCTATCAAATGTGTAAATGTCATAAAGCCAGGAGAGAAAGCTAGTGTTGTAGAACATAATTAAGATCCAAACTGTTACTACTACTGAATAATAAACTAAAAGTTGAAATTCCACAGAGATAAAGAATAAGTTTAAGATCAATTAAAGGAAGTCTAGATGGATAAGACCTGGTTTGACAGTTTTTGAAGGTGGTTAAGAGGAAGGCAGATTTGGTATGCATATGGCACAAGTCATGTGTGCTCTAAACCATTCTAATGTAATCTTGGTCTCTATATCAGAGGCACTTAGTTAAGACTGAGAAAGATAGACCTTATCTCTCTCCAAATTGAGAAAAATAGACCTTATCTCTCTCCAAGTTGGATCATATCTGCAAAATGTGTTAGTTCTGAGTATTAAACTTTAAACAGAAATAAAGAAAAATAATGGAAGAAAGCTGAGATGATGAAACAAGATATAGATTATCCCAGATGATGAATACGTAAAAGAAAGAGAATGTTTCAGGTCAAGTAATTAATGGTGTCAAATATTAGAATGTTGTTATATAGAAGAGATGGGTACTGGTGGTTCACTGAGGTCATAAAACAAGTGTATTTACAGGAAGGTGGAGAGAAATGATTGGTTAGATGTGGGATACTGGAGTTTAAGGTGTTAGAGGAGGTGTGTGTTTGTGTCCAGTGAATAGTGACTTGTGTTGGTTGTGGCCAGAGTAGAAATAAAGACCAGCTGTATAAAAATGGAAATGACCTTTTTAATGCTGGCAGATAGTTTGGGATTAAAGTGAGGAAGGAGTCAAAGACCTGATGAATAAAGGGCTACCAAAATATCAGTCGATGATGGCAGGAAGGGGTTATAAATGTTGCCTAGCAAAGATTATAGACCTCAAAAACAAATAGGCACTTGCTTGAGAAAGAAGTAATAGAAGGGATAATAGAAAGCTCAAAGAAATGTCATCATCCCCTTTTGATCCTGAAGTTTGGAATGTGGGCAAATGAAAACACTTGTCACATATTGAATATGAAGCACACACCTTTAAGTACATGCTTCACAGATGTACAAAAGTGACTGAACCACAGAAGTGTCAGGTGTGGATGGAACCCAAGTTTTCAAGTTTCTCACATCTTGGCTTCTATCTAACCTACCTGATGTTAAACTTGCTTTTTTTTTATTTGTCTTCTTTTATTTAACGGTTATCTATCAAAAAGAAATGTGTGTGCGTGCATGCGTGCACGCTCGTGTGTGTGCACACTCATGCTAGGCTCTAGGCTAAGTCAAGAGGAATAAACAATAAGGGAAACAAAAGTACACGGGGGAAAACACGTACAATGTGTTTTTCAGAAGGAACTTAAATGCTAGTGTAAAAGGCTTATTTGAAGGAAATCTTAGCATTATGGTACATTTCAATAGAGGTATGCACTAAATGTTATGGAACATAAAAAGTGGACTGCTCAATTAGTTTGGGGGTGGGGAAAGTCCTGAGAAGTTGTCAGGGTATAGGATTCAGCTAGCTCTATACCTAGGAATGAAGTATTAGAGGAAGGTAACTATTTGGAGAAAGATAAAAAGACGTAGAAGAGTGCTCCCACAACAATCTCATACACACACTTAAAGCAATCAGTCAGAGGAAGAAGCAAAATAAAGCTAGAAAGATAAGAGCAAGCAAATTTAAAGCAATGGAGTTAGGAGAGGTTAGAAAAGGCCAGATTATTGCAGGTCATTGAGAAATCATCAAAAGATTTGCCCTGGATTTTTTGTTACAGCCCCACTCATCCTTCATGTTTCTTCTAGGTTTTTCCTTTTGAGTCTTTACAGACTAAGTACAGATTGAATTTTGATTCAATGACTGCTTTTAACTTCAGATCTCACTCTTCATTGCATAGTCCAGCCTTTCCCCTGGCCCCCACTCTCTAATTATCCGGCAGGGGGAGGGACAGCAGAGTGAGGGGGAGAATAGCCTGCCCTCAAATTTCCTTATAAAAAACAAAGTGATTACTTCACATAGTTCATAAGAGCGTTCAATGTCTCTTTAAAGAAAGGTCCACCTCCCATAATTGTTATAGATTTACAGGAATGCTTAACAAGAACAAATGATTAAAGGTTTAATGAGCAATGAAAAAAACTCACAAGGCATTGTTAGGAAGCACTTACAGTTGTTCATAACATCAGACTCTCATTATTTTAATAGTTGAACTTAGTACCATTCTATGAGGTGGGAAGACAATTTCATAAAATTTCTTCATGATTAATTATAAGTAAAGAAGAGTCAACATACTATTCTCTTTGTTTTTAGGGGAAAAAACTGTTAAAACACTTTAAAATGACTGAGAAAATTTAAATGAATTAAGATGGATTTAATTTTCATAGTTACATAAATGTCTCCTTTTTATGTTCAATTATTCCTTCAGAGGTTATAATATTTTACAGCTAATATTGACCTTGAATATCTACTGGTATTTACATTTTTGAAATAATTTCTAATTTTTGAAAAGTAGATATCTTTGGTAGTTGGTGTTATGGATAGTAGTTGTGGCAAGAATTAAATGGAAGAGTACAATAGCCCTGAGCAATTGTATTTCTAGAATTCCTTTCTCAATCTGTGTAGAAGGAAAATAATAGCATGGTTACCTTAGAAGAGTAAAGCTTTATGATAAACACACATTCAAAGAGTTAATTATTTATGGTATTTGTCATGACAATGAATTGCAATGCCTGTGTATATCTGCATAACTTTGTATGGATTCTTAATCCCAATACTGTTTATGAATGGTGCTGTTTCCTCTCATATTTTCATTGCTGAATCCCCATAGGTAAATGTAGACACAGATAGCTGCTTCCTTATTCTTTTATATTTATGACACTCATCTTGTATGTAAGATCGAGTTGATATTTCTCCATCTGAATAACCAGAATGCAAAAACTTAACATATTCAGAAAATATATTATTCAGTTTGTCTTTCCAACCTTAAGCCCTTCGATCCTTGCCTCCTCAAAGAGAAATAAGGGCCAGTGATTTTCTAAGGTCTGACACTAACAGCCTTGCTTCTGTCGAAACGTTTCTTTTTTATCTTCTCTTTCACACCTAAATAAGCTGAAAAAGCAATTGAAGCATACAATCAGACAAGACTTCATTCTCAATCGCAAAATTGCCCTGGAAATGAAAAAAGAAAACTTCAGCTTAATAAAGAACCCAGTAAACCAACCATCTACAACCTGAACAGAAGCAACTGAGCTGATGATTTTCTACATAGTCTTGATTGTCGCCAGCAAAGATTCTAATAGCTACTGTCTAATGTCTTTTCAGATTTCAAACCTTTACATATATGACACGGTGCTTCTGCTTGCTAATGCTTTCCACAAGAAGCTGGAGGACCGAAAGTGGCATAGCATGGCAAGTTTGTCATGTATCAGAAAGAACTCCAAGCCCTGGCAGGGTGGGCGTTCCATGCTGGAGACCATCAAGAAGGTAACTTCTGACTAGCATTTTACTCTTCCTACTTTTCTATAAAAAGAATACAATCAATCATTGTTTGCTAAGACATCTTTTAGAATGATTTTATTCCCCGTAATACTGATTTCAGTTCAAAACATGAAACAGGGCAATGGAGAAACAAAATATTAAAAAGAAATGGTCAGAAAGTCACACACACATACAAAAGCAGGAAGCCATTATTTATCTGTAAAGGACTTTTACACAAGTAAAATTTAATGGTAGAAATGGTTTGTTAAATTTTTTATTCATTTTATTTTTTTATTGTTAAATTTATTAGAGTAGGGAGTTCCCTGCTGGTGTAGTGGCTAGGCTTTGGCAATTTCAACGCTGTGGCTTGGGTTCGATTCCCAGCCAGGGAACCACCCCCCCAAAAAAAATTTATTGGGGTGACATTAGTTAATAAAAATGACATAGTTTCCAGTTGTACAATTATATATCCTCTATGTGTTGTGTTGTGTTCATTACTCAGAGTCAGTTCCCTTTCTATCACCATGTATTTGAGACTCTGTTCATTCTCTCTGACCCTCCTCTGTCCATACCCTCAGATAACCACTAATCACTAGACTATTGACTGTGTCCATGAGTTTTTGTTTCTTTGTTGCTTTCAGCTTTCTGTTCCATATAAGAGTGAAATCATATGGTTCTTGGTTTTTTTCTGTCTGACTTATTTCACTTTGTATGATGGTCTCAAGGTCCATGCATGTTGTCATAAATGGCAATATTTCATCTTTCCTTATAGCTGAGTAATATTTTATTGTGTATATGTACCACAGCTTTTTTATCCAGTGATCTATCAAAGAATGCTTTGGCTTTTTCCAGGACTTAGCCACCATGAATAGTGCTGTGATGAAATTTTTTCGGTAGATACTCAGAAGTGGGATTGCTGGGTCATATGGTAACTCTATTCATGGTTTTGAGGGGAAGCTCTCCATACTGTCCTCCATCGCGGTTGTACCAGTTTACATTCCCACCAGCAGTGTATGAGCATTCCTTTTCTTCCACACCCTCTGGCACATTTGTTGTTTCTTGTCTTATTGATAATAGGCATTCAAACAGGTGTGAGTTGGTATCTCACTGTGGTTTTAATTTGCATTTCCCTAATAGCTAGTGAAGCTGAGCATTTTTTCATATATTGTATCTGTTGCATTTGTGTGTCTTCCTGGGAGAAGTGTCTGTCCATTTTATATTTGAATTGTTTGTTTTTTTGTTGTTGAGTTGTACAAGTTCTTCATATATTTTAGATATTAGCCCCTTATCAGAGGCATTGTTTGTGAATATTTTCTCCCATTCGGTTGGTTGTCTCTTTGCTTTGTTGATGGTTTCTTTTGCTGTGCAGAAGCTTTTTAGTTGGATATAGTCCCATTCATTTATTTTTGCTTTTACTTCCCTTGCCTTTGAGGTTAGGTTCATAAAGTCCTCCCTAAACCCAAGGTCTGATGTTTTCTTATACACAGTTTAGTGTTTCAGATCTTACCTGGAGGTCTTTAATCCATTTTGAGTTAATTTTGGTATACAGTGACAGTTTGCAATTCAAATTCATTTTTTTGCATGTGGTTTTTCAATTTTCTCAGCACCATTTACTGAAGAGGCTTTCTTTTCCTCATTGTATATTTTTTGTTCCTTTGTCAAAAATTATCTGTCTACATTTATGTGGATTTATTTCTGGGTTTTCCATCCTGTTCCATTGGTCTGTGTGTCTATTTCTCTGCCAATACCAAATTGTCTTGATTATTGACACTTTGTAGTATAAATTGAAATCAGCAAATGTGATGCCTCCAGCCTTATTCTTTTTATGTAGTATTGCTTTGGCAATTTGGGGATCTTTTGTGGTTCTGTATGAATCTGATGATTCTTTTATCTATACCTTGAAAGAATGTCTGTGGGATTTTGATGGGAATTGCATTAAATCATTTTAACTATGTTGATTCTTCTAATCCATGAATATGGATTATCTTTGCATTTCTTTGTGTCCTCTTCAATTTCTTTTAATAGTGTCTTATAGTTTTCAGTATATAAGTATATGTTCTTTGTTAAGTTTATTCCTCAGTATTTTATTCTTTTCATTGCAATTGCAAAAGATATTGTTTGTCTCATTTCTTTTTCTGAAGTTTCATTGTTGGTATATAGAAATGCAATTGATTTTTTACACTGATTTTGTATCCTGCAACTTCACTGTATTTGTTTATTATTTCTAATAGTTTTTTTGGTGAAGTCTTTAGAATTTTCATATAAAGGATTATGTCATCTTCGATAATTGACAGTTTAACTTCTTTTCTCAATTTGGATGCCTTTTATTCTTTTCTCTTGCCCAATTGTTCTGGCTAGAATTTTCAGTACTATATTGAAAATCAGTGGTGAAAGTAGACATCTCTGACTTGTTCCTGATTTTAGGAGAATAGACTTCAGTTTTTCCCCATTTAGTATGATAGTAGCTGAGGACTTGTCATATGTGGCCTTTATTAGGTTGAGGTTCTTTCCTTCTCTACCCATTTTATTCATTGTTTTGATCATAAATGGATGTTGTATCTTGTCATATGGTTTTTCTGTATCAATTGATATAATCATATGGTTTTTATCCTTTACTTTGTTTACGTGGTGTATTACATTGATTGATTTACATATATTGAACCATCCTTGTGTTCATGGGATGAATCCCACTTGATTGTGGTATACAATCTTTTCAATGCATTGTTGTATTCTATTTGCTAGTGGGTTTTTTTTAGTTTGTTTTTTGTTTTTTTAGGATTTTCACATCTTTTTTCATCAGAGATATTGATCTATTGTTTTCTTTTTTTCTGCTATCCTTACTAGGCTTTGGTATTAGGGTTATGTTGGCCTCTTGGAATGAGTTGTGTAGTATTGCCTCTTCCATTTTTTGGAAGAGTTTGAGTATAGGAATTAGTTTCTCTTTGAATGCTTGATAAAACTCATTGGTTGAGACCATGTGCTCCTTGGCTTTTGCCTTTGGAGAGGTTTTAGATTATTGTTTTCACTTCCTTACTGTTGATTGGTCTATTTAGATTGTTTAGTTCTTCTTGGTTCAGTCTAAGTAGACTATATGTTTCTAGCAACATGTTCATTTCTTCGAGGTTTTTAAATTTGGTGGCATACTAGCCCTTCATAATATTTTCACAGTATCTTTTGTATTTCTGTGGTATCAGTAGTAATTTGTCCCCTTTCATTTCCAATATCGGTTATTTGTGTCTTTTCTCTTTGCCCCTTGTTGAGCCTAGCCAGGGGTTTGTCAATCTTATTGATTTTTTCCAAAGAACCATCTCTTCATTGCATTAGTTTTCTCTACTGTTTTTCTGTTCTCTATTACTTTTAGTTCTGTTATAATTTTTATTATTTCCTTCCTTCTGCTGACTTTGATAGAAATATTTTAAATTGTCTTGATTATATCATTACTGTTAGAGATGCTCAGATTATTTTGGTACTGTCACAAAGAAAAAAGGTTGTTTTTTTTTTCTTTACACTACATCAACTGAAAAAAATGAGTACTAGTTGTACCTTTCATTTAGAGGATACATGGTGAGACATTGGATGTAATGATCTTCAATTTATCTTATAATAAATGTATAATTAATACAAGTTAACATTTTGCAGCATGTGTGAACTATTTGGGTACTTGATGGCATTATTTTTCTTCACTGTCATTATGGCATTTAGCCTGGCTGTGGCCTGCTTTGGCTCAGCTACCTGTTTCATTCCCAGGAGGTAGTTTATGTTGTTCATTTCCTCTCGATGGTATAAGCATTCTGCAGTTTATTACCCTCTTTGTCATGTTATCCATGCTGGCATTTTCCATTTGTCTCCCACCGCTTCTTGGATTTAAACTGAAATGATTAATAAAATAAAACAAACAAATTTTTCCTGCACCCTTTAAACAAAGGAGACAGCCATTTGGAAGCTTATGTTCTTTATTTACCTATCCTTTTTCTTTCTGCATGAGTTTGCCTTTCTCCCATGAAACAAAAATAGAGATAGCTAGTCACATGTAATATGAAGTATTTTAAAAAATCCCCAGAAAAATCAAATAATTTAGTATTAGAAGTGAACTAGATGTACAAAAAGCAGGAAGTGGAAGTAAAAGTCTCAAGTGAAGACTAGGCTGGATCTTTCTCTTCATACTGCTTATTTTCAGAAGAATCACTTTTTGAGAATTTGGTTTTTGTTAACAGAAGTGGTTGAGAATTAAACATATCAAATATATTGACAGAGAACAATTATTCAACTGAAAAATGGGTAAGTCAGATTTAAATTTAATAAACTTAAATTGTTTCACCTTATTTTCCTTTCAATAAACTGCTTCCTGGTTTCACCTCTAAAAGAAAAAATTAAATTCAAGGTGTTGCCAAAATCCCCTTATCTATATAGAAAGTTGGCAGATATGGACCCAAGGGAGGTTGTTGAACATGATTCTGACCCTGCCAATGTATTAATTAGGGGTTTGGCTAAGATGCAGAACCTGAATGTATTCATTTTCCTGGAGCTTTCTCACAAAAACAGAAGAATAGTTTGGGAGGTTGCTTAGGAAACACTTATTTAGTGAAAGTATCGATGGAAAGGAAAGAGAGACACCATAATATGAGGTCTGATAATTAAGTTCACAAACTTGTCATCATGTACTATGCAAACAACTAGATAAGGTTTCATAACTTTGGTATATCTGTATTTCACAGCTGTGTTTGTGTCAATGTGTTGTGGTGTCTTGCTGAGTGGCATTCATTATTGTGTGTTTATATGTGTCATTGCAAAATTGTCAGAACTTGAATTAGAGCAATGAACAAACATTAAGTTTCTTGTTAAACTTTTCAAGAGGAGAAGTGAAATCAGGGACATGTTAGTCCAAATTTATGGGTATAATGCCATAAAGAAAATAGCACTGTACAAATGGATTAAACATTTTTTCTGAGGGGAGAGAAAGTGTCACTGATGAAGAGAGGTCAGGGTAGCCAATAATGAGCAGAACTGATGAAAACATTGCTAAAAGTCATCAAATTGTACATCAAAATCATCAATTGACTGTCAGAAACAGCACACCAAGTAAATATTGATAGAAAAACAGGAAAATCTTAACTAAAAATCTTAGCATGAGAAAGATGTGTTCAAAAATGATCCCAAAGGAGCTCACCAATGAACAAAAACAAAAGAGAGTTGTAGTTTTCCACAACCAAAAGAGTTCCGTCAGTCCAAATCAAGAGTCAAAACAATGATGCAGACATTTTTTTATATATCAGAAGGATTGTTCATCGTGAATTTGTACCAACTGGACAAAAAAACCAAGTTTGCTATTTGGAAGTGCTGAAAAGACTGAATGAAAAAGTTAGATGAAAACAACCTGAACTTTTGGCCAACAACTCACGCCTCTTGCATCATGACAATGCACCAGCTCACACAACACTGCCCGTGAAGGTGTTTTTAGCCAGTAAACAAATAACTGTATTAGGGACACCCTCCCTATTCACCTGATCTGGCCCCCAATGACCTTTCTCTTTACCTAAAGTTAAAGCAAATAGTGAAAGCAAGACATTTTTATGACATTAAGGATATTAAGGGTCATATGATGACAGCTCTGATGGCCATTCCAAAAGAAGAGTTCCAAAATTGCTTTGAAGGGTGGACTAAATGCTGGTATGGGTGCATAGCTTCCCAAGGGGAGTACTTCAAAGGTGACTATAGCGATATTCAGCAATGAGGTATGTAATACTTTTTCTAGGATGATTTCGCAAACTTCATTGTCATACTTCATATGTAAATATTTCTCTTGGAGCAATCAGTATGTAAAATATTGCTGTTAGAAAATTTATAAACAAAATAATGATATAATACAATAATTATGAAAATTTATTTTGGAGAAATATTTACATATTTATCCTTGTAGGCTTCAGTTCAGTGACATTTTTTATTTTTATTTTTTAAATATTTATTTTTCAGTTATGGTTGACATATAATACTATATTAGTTTCAAGTATACAACATAGTAATTAGACATTTATATAATATATGAAGTGATCACGCTGATACACCTAGTACCCATCTGACACCATAGTTATTACAGTGTTATTAACTACATTCCCTGTGCTATACTTTACGTCCCCATAGCTCATTTGTAATTATTAATTTGTATTTCTTAATCACTTTTCCTTTTCGACCAACCCCCCAACCCCCCTTCTGTTTGGAAACCTGCAAAATACTCTCTTTACCTATGAGTTTATTTCTCTTTTGTTTATTTTGTTTTTTAGATTTCACATATAAGGAAAATCTTATCGTATTTGACTTTCTTTGTCTGCCTTACTCTACTCAGTAGAATATCCTCTAGGTCCACCCATGTTGTTGCAGATGGCAAGATTTTATTCTTCTGTATAGCTGAGTGATATTCTATTGCATATATGTACCACTTGTTTTTTTAACTATTCATCCATTGATGGATACCCAGGTTGCTTCATATCTTGGCTGTTATAAATAATGAAACACTTTAGAATAGTGTTTCAGATTTCTTCAGATAAATACCCAGAAGTAGGATTACTAGGCCCTTTTTTGTCTCTTGCTATAGCCTTCATTTTGAAGTGTATTTTGTTTAGCATAGGTATTGCTATACCTACTTTTGTTTTTTTTCCATTTCCATAAATTGTTTCTTTTTATCTCTTTAATTTAGTCTGTGTATTTTTTTATCTGAAGTGAGTCTCTTTTAGGCCACACTTGTAGAGTCTTGTTTTCTTATCCATGAAGCCACACCATATCTTTTGATTGGAGTATTTAATCTATTTACATTTAAAATAACTATTAATAAATATATAGTTATTGCCATTCCAATTACTCATATATTTTATTTTCTTCTTCTTCTAAATGTTAAAGTCTCTTTAATATTTCTTATAATACTGGTTTGGTGGTGATGAACTACTTTAGCTTATTTTTGTCTAGGAAGATCTTTGTCTGTCCTTTAATTTTCAATGATTACTTTGCTGGGTAGAGTAGTCTTGGTTGTAGGTCCTTGCTTTTCACCACTTTAAGTATTTCATGGCAATCTCTTCTGGTCTGCAAAGTTGCTGTTGAAAAATCAGCTGACAGTCTTATGGGATCTTCTTTTTAGGTAACTAACTGCATTTCTCTTGCCGCTTTTAAGATTTTTTCTTTGTCTTTAACCTTTGATATTTTAATTAGGATGTGTCTTGGTTTGGGCCTCCTTGGGTTCATCTTGTTTGGGACTCTGTACTTACTGGTCTTGTGTGTCTATTTTCTTTGCCCATTAGGGAAGTTTTCCATCATTATTTTTTAAAATAAATTTTAAATTCCTTGCTCTCTCTCTTCTATTTCTGGTACCCCTATCATGTGAATGTTGGTATGCTTGCTATTGTCACAGAGACCCCTAAAACTGCCCTCATTTTTTGAATTCTTTTTTGTTGTTGTTGTTCTGCTTAGGTGTTTCCTGTTATCTTATCTTCCAAATCACTGATTTGATCCTCTGCTTCCTATAAGCTACTGTTGATTCCCTCTAATATAGTCTTCATTTCAGTCATTGTATTTTTCAATTTTAACTGGTTCTTTTTTGTTTTTCACCTTCATTTTTATGTTTCCTGTCTCTTTTTTGAAATTCTCACTGAGATCATTGAGCATCTTTATAACCAGTGTTTTGAACTGCACCTGGTAGATTGCTTTTCCCCATTTTGTTTAGTTCTTTTTCTGGAGCTTTGTTCTATATTTTTACTTGGGACATGTTTCTTTGTCTTCCCATTTTGTCTGCCTCCCTATGTTTTGTTTTGTTTTGTTTTTTGTTTATGTATTCTGTAGAGTTGCTACATCTCTTGGTTTTAGTACAGTGGCCTTAGTAGGTGTCCTGTAGAACCCAGTAACACAGTCTTGCTGGTATGTTCCTTGTGTGGGTTGTATTTACCCTTCTGTAGTAGTTAAGCCTCCATTGCTCTTTGCAAGTCAGTGGGAGGGGTTGAGCCTCAGGCTGATTGGTTGTGAAGACTGGCCATGACTACAGTGGAGGAGCTTTTGTGCAGGGGCTGACTCTACAAAGCAGGACTCTGGTACCTGCCCAGCCTTCCCTTTAGTTGTGGAAAGTTTACATGATGCTATGGTGTGGTCTGAAGCTAGCCACCATGTATGTTGTTCCTGAGGCCTCTTGTCAGGGGCTCTGTTGCAGGCCAAGGTTAGCCACTGCTTGTACCCACTTTGTATTAGCTGTAAGGTGATCTGCCAGTGGTTGCCATTTGTGCTGGGCTCAGAGGTGCTTGAGAGAAGTTAATCTGAGAACTGAGGCTGGCTGCTACTAGTGCTGGGCTTGGGGCTGCTTAGCAAAAGCTACAGGGCATGCTGAGGCCAGGTGCTACTCACTTGGGCTTTGTGAACCTTTGGAATATTTTAGGAAAGTGTGAAGCATGAGCAAAGACAGGATATTTGTATGAAGAAGGCACTTGGACGTGGCTTGGGTGGTCCCTCAAGTTGGATGGGGCAGGGTGTCAAGGAATCACCAAAGTGGGGATAATGGTGTTAACTAGGTGGATGGAGAATCAGATATGATGCCTGCCTACATTTGCATACTGGCAGCAGGCGAAGACTCAACAAGGTAACAATAACTTTTGCTAGCACTTCTGTCTGGGAGAAAGCTTCCCCTTCAGCCTTTGCCCTAAAGCCAGATAATTTTGTTACTCCTTGTATATCCCTGCTGGAGCTGCTTCCCCAGCACTGGAGCTCAGAGCAAGTGTGTTTGTCAGTGAGTCCATGTGTGGGCCCTTTAAGAGGAACTCCTTGGACTCCAGCAGCCCTCTGACTCACTCAGTCACAATCTGCACTGATGTTCATAGATAGAAGTTATGGGGACTCTTCTTTTCAGCACTGAAGCTCTAGGCTGGGAGACCTGGTGTGGGCTGGAAGTCCTCACTCCTCAGGGAGGCCATCTAGCAACAAGCTATCCCTCCTGTTCTTTAACCAACACATGTATTGTATAGGGCCCAGCCATTCCACCTCTCCACCTCTCCTACCATTCTCAACATGACTTCTTGTTTTTAGTTATAGGACTTAAGTTCAACTGGACTTCAGGTGCTTCTCAATGATGGTTGTTCTGTGATTTGTAATCTTGTTGTAGTTGTGAGAGTAGGTGAGCACAGTATTTACCTACTCCACCACTGTGATTAGCACTTTTTAACAGTTCCCAGTGATACTTTTTAAAGGAACATATCTATTCTATATATCTAAAAATTAAATTTGAATCATATACACAATAGTGTATTTAATTTATTATTTTTGTCTCACATTTCAAAATGACCTTAATAAAGTGGATTGTTTTTTTCCAGTTATACTACTTTGTCTCATGTGAGTGTTTTTATCTTCCCATTTAGATGTTAAGGCTGATAGTACTCTACACAACAAGAGAATTTGAGAAAACATCTAGTATTTACACAGGGTCTCTCAGGAAGAACAGAGTGGACCCCAGAAGGTCTAGGCTGGCCTGGCCCATGCAGAAGGTTGTTGAGCTTTTGTAGTGGTCAGGGGATGGACATTGGAAAAGTTCCCATTTACTTAATCTGGAGATTTCCAAAGCTTAAATTTTCCATGGTGTCAAAGAAGGAGGTGCAGAATGGGCTTTCCTAACCAGCCTGTTCATATGTGGAGCCAAAGAGGAAAAGGGAGAGCAAAGCTTAAAAGGAAGTCAGCAGCCAAACATCACAAATGAGCCCAGGCTCTTAATTACACTGGTAATATTCTAATAATAAAATTATTAATTATATTCAAGTAACCACTGAATGCCTATATTAAGGGCACGCTATGTACACTTTACAAAGCCCGTGTACTACTGCAAGGAGACAATGAAGTAAAAGAATGAATGCCTAGTCTTTACTTATTTACAGTCTAATTAGGGGGATGAAACAAAAGAGTTAACATTATAGTTAACATAAGTACCATGAAATAAAATGGGAGGTTGAAGTTTTCAAGACAATCTTGTGTTAAAATTTATCATTTATTTTATGAATTGGTAGAAGAAGCATCTCCACATTTCTATTCTTTACTCAAAATGTAGAGGTTAATTCTGAAATAGTGATTTTTCCCAGATATTATCAGCACCCCAAAACCATTGTTATTTATATGGTTTTTATAGATTATTTTTCAGATAATAACTTTTAAAATATTGAGTTCTCCCATCTATGGACATGGTATATATTTATATAGTTTATCTTTTATAGCCCTCAGTAAAGATTTATAATGTTCTTCAAACACATTTCATTGTATTTATTTGTAAACTTGTATAAGGTTATAAGATGCCAGTCCATCTTTATTTTAAGGACATAGCAGTGAAGATTCTACCTCTATAGCTAGAGCCAGCTAGCTTGAAGCTGACCTGCAGAGCTCTGTCTCACTGGACATATTATTTTACAGCTCTCCTCTGATGCAGTCTTCAACTATTCCTCTTGATACATGTCACTTCACCCCTGGAATATGTCATTCTAGCTCTTGATAGAAGAAACCCCAAGCAGTGTGTTAGGAGCATATGTGTGCAGCTGAGGCCTCACCTGGGATCTGCATAGAAAAATCTATTAGTTGATTTGTAGTTTAGGCCAGCATCAGAAGATACAGTGACCAGTGAATAGTCTCTAGACCAAAAACATGTGATTTGTGGAACAAATGTAAATGTGGCAACATGCAAAGAAAATTTTCAGAGATTTCGTCAATGTTTTATTAACCCTCTCTCTAAAGAAGAAGTCTGTGTTGCCATAGATATTGCTGCATCTCTGTGCAAGCAACTACTTTGGGAGATTAGTATTATTTGGGAGCCATTTTAAACTGTAAACTGTGAATATATAAAGTCATCTGACAAAAATCTCTACAGACAGCTCATATGCTACTCACAGGAAGTTATCCCAACTTTTAACATGGCTGTCAATGAAATATTCTTTGTCAGTAAAGCTAACTCAGTCTTAGAACATCAGATTCGAGTAGGACCATTTAATATATTGAAGACTGTGAATATAAGAAGCCTGAGTCCAGAAGACAATGATTTACCCACCACCAGCAGTGGCATGGCGCTTGGGAGGTCCCAACTGATTCACGAGATGCGTGGGGCCTTCTTCCAGTGCAGGTGTGTGCCCACAGTGCCCAGGTGGAAATGGAGCGTGGCCAGATCCCTAAGCCCCGTGTATGTGAATGCTGCCACAGCACCCACAGCGTGGTGCTCACCCACACTACACCTGCTCTGTGTTCTCTGCTAAGCAGATGATCAGACTTTAAGTCTCCTGAAAATGTACCTGTGGAGCAGACACCTCACACTGTCATTGTTTTTGTTCACAATAACCTTGTTGGCAAGGTTCAACTTGGTACAGAGTGAGCTTTACAGGTGTCTATCGAGCTGTTCCTATGGAGTCAGTCCAAGGGTTAGTAATGTGAAGGCTGTCTACGAAACCCACATTGATGTCATTATTGGAAAATAGATGAGAAACTTCTGCATGAAGAAGCAGATGAAGAAGCAGAACAGAAACTTTTTTTAGAGGCTTATGGAATTGCTTAAGGATCTTTCCAGAAAAACAGATGTTTATGAGAGACTTGCTTCAGCCTGGGCAACAAGCATGTAAGAACATGAACATTTAAAAAATGAAATCTTGCTTCAGTTTTTGCAGGGAACATGGGAGGACTTCAGTCACACAGGAAGGGGCAGACTTCACGCTGAGATCAGCAGCCTGCCGTGTGGTGACAGAACCTGGTTCAATTTTCTTAGTAAATTCTTATACTTCCCCCCCCCCCATTTTAAGTAAAAATATTGTGCTAATTTATTACATATAGAGATAATTTTCTTAAAGTGCCTTTTAAACCCTTTTTTTCCCCTTGGCACCACAGATTTTAATCCACATGTATACACAGACTGTGGGGCATCAGTCTTTTTGAACATAACAGTCTGGATTGTGGTTTTTGTGTTGGACTTTCTCTTAGCAATCATCCGTATGCTTGGGATTTTATAATATGAGACAAGACTTCACTGGAGTCTCTATCTCTGTTACAGCACTCAAATGTAATTCCTTCTCTAGGCATATTCACATGGCTACTATAAAATCAGAAATTAGTAATATATAAAACTTTGTCCTAAATAGATGATAGAGAAACTTTTTAAAATAATAAAGTAAAACATTTTTTTTTGGCTAAGTGCTTTAGCTTCCGCTTCCAAACTTGTATAATTCTGATAATAAACACCAGCTTGGTTTAGTAAAAGTGCCATAGGTGTTTTGCTGTTAAGTATATTAAGTTACTACCATTGTTTTCTTCTATACAGTTTATTGTTGTGGGTCTTATGTGGAAACCTTTAATCCATTTTGAGTTAATTTTGGTATATGGTGACAATTCACATTTCAAATTCATTCTTTTGCATGTGATTTTTCCAGTTTGCTCAGCGCCACTTACTGAAGAGGCTTTCTTTTCCCCATTGTATATTTTTTCACTCCTTTGTGAAAAATTATCTGTCCATGTATTTGTGGATTTATTTCTGGGTTTTCTATTCTAGTCCATTGGTCCGTGTATCTGTTTTTCTGCCAATGCCAAGTTGTCTTTATTATTGAGGCTTCATAGTATAGATGGAAATCGGGAAGTGTGATGCCTCCAGCCTTATTCTTCTTTTGTAGTGTTGCTTTGGTGATTCGGGGTCTTTTGTGGTTCTATACAGATCTGATGATTCTTTTATCTATTTCTTGAAGGAATGTCTTTGGGATTTTAATGGAAATTGTGTTAAATCTGTATGTTGCTTTGGATAATACAGCCAAGAAGCTGTGGTACATATATACAGTGGAATATTACTCAGCCATAGGAAAAGAAGAAATAGGACCATTTATAACAACATGGATAGACCCTGAGACCATCATACGAAGCAAAATAAGTCAGATAGAAAAAAACAAGAACCATATCATTTCACTCATTTGTGGAACATAAAGCTGAAAGCAACAAAGAAACAAAAACTCATGAACACCATCATTTGTTTAAGTTAGTGGTTATCTGAGGGTGTGAGGGAGGAGAGTGGGAGAGGAGGGAGGGGGCGTCAAATACATGGTGATGGACAGAGAACGGACTCTGGGTGGTGAATACCTAATGCAACACATAGATGATATATTGTAGAATTGTACACCTGAAATCTATGTAATTTTTACTAATCAATGTCACCCCAATAAACCTAATAATAGAAAGAAAATAATAGTATATTAAGGGTATTATTTGAAAAGAAATTTTTTAAAGAAAAATTTGTAAAAAATTATGTTCTATTTTATTTTATTATATTTTGTACTTACTTTGTTTTATTTTTAGCAACTGATACTATATTAGAGTAGCAAGGTAAAATAAAATTAATCTTACTTATTTTCTTCAATTTTAAAGCAGGAAAAACTGAACCTCAGAATCATTAAATGACTTATTTGGGTTGGTTCTACAGCAAATTAGTTTTAAATACCAAGTTTTCTGGCTTCTAATTCTGTGTTCTATGTACCAGACCACTTACCCTTTCTATTGCTCTGATAGAAATGTGTATTCACTACTGTCAAGATCATTTGGCTAAAGAAAACACATATACACCAAGAAATCAGGAGTATAAGAACCAGTGTTAATATTATGTAAACAAACTGTTGTTTGTTTATATATAAAACCTTATTTGTTTATATAATATTATATAAATGTTATATAAATATGTATATATGGATTTGTGAAATGCTCTGAAGTTGGAGTATATATTGATGAGGATGCAAGATGACTATTCCAAAGGTATAGACTCCATTTTTAAAAGTTTTTATGGCAAAAAGTTTATTTATGCACATGCATTTTTTTATTATGAGAAGCTACTTTTAATTGTAATATATATTTTGGTAAGGAGTTTTCATATTGTATAATTTAAATTTGATTATGTTACTTATATACACTGTAACGTGCTCTAAGCCTTTTTAACTAAATAAGTAAAACTAGTAAAAGCTGAATTGCTCTGAAAGACAGTAAAATAGGATTTGTGTTGCTCCCACCATAGTCGGTTTTGAAAACCACTTTTCTGGGACATTTGGAAATCAATTTAATCTGTGCAGATCTACTGTCTTCCTTAAAGATTGTGGAATAGTATTATACCCATTGAACATGGATAACCTATTTTACAGACCTGTTCTAAAATTAAATGGCAATCATTTTCTGTTTTTTCTTACTGTTACTATTATAAGGGTTTCCAAGGGTACACTATGTCATTCATGTATTCATCACTCTTTTAACAGATATTTATCAAATGCATAGACTGGAATGTATTAATCAAACTCTTTGATGTGATTACCCGAAAAGGAATTTAGAGCCTAGTAATGAATATTGGCTACGTATATAGAAAACTATACTCTAAGGTGAGAGACAACAAAGGGCCCCAAATGTGGTAAAGGTAGGATTCCACGGAAGTGAGGAAGAGGCGTAGTGCAGTGTGCTGTGGTGCACGCTCAGATCCCTGCTGCACAGGGAGGCACTCCTGGGGAGGTCACACAGCTGAGCCTCTGTCCAGGAACTACCCTAGGCGGGAGGGAGCTGCTCCACTTCCTTTCTGGAAAAGCATGTACCCAGTGACTGGTCACTGCAGAACTCGAAATGTCTGAATCCCTTGCCTCCATGTTGGATAACTCGGAAGAGTTGTTTTAACTACAGACCAGCCCATGGGATCACCGGAGCTGCTACTGTATTAGATTGCAGTTGCACCTCTCCCTCTGTCCAATCCCTCTTCTCTCATTCCCTTGCAGGTACTTCTCACAGGAACACGTCAGGTAACCCTCCAGCACAGAGAGGCATATCTCCAGTGTAGAGCTGTTCCTGGGGAGCCTGACCCAAAACAGAGAAAATAGATTAGACAATTTTGCACAGAATTGATAGCATCTTATTGCAAACTTGAGTGTTAATAGGCTTGAGATACATAAAGCTATGGAGAAGAGGATGTTTCATGTGGTGGAAGTGGTCTTGCTGACACATCTGTTGGAATAAATCATGCAGACAATGACAAAGACAGATAAATTATGAGAGTGTACAGAACACATGGAGAGAATAGTTGGGACTAGAAAGAGATTAAGGAAAGGAATTTATTTTCTGGGTAAATGAAAGACCCTAAAGAAATTTTGAGTATTAGTATACAAAATCAGAGCTGAGTTTTTGGAAGAATATGCTTTTATCTTTTGTTTAATAATTTAAAAAACTGAAAAATAATTACTTTCAAAACATGTGATTACATATAAAAGCCATGACATCTTCTATATATTCTACACAAGTAAGACAATCAAGATTTGATAGATCCGTAACCAAATATTTCTGTGTTAGTTTAATTGATCAATTTCTGCTAAATCTCTTGTGGTAATTATTTTTAATACCAAATGTGAGAAAAGAGAATGTATCAACATTTGTGGCAGCATCTCATGTCTTTTAGTACCAGTACATTTTCTCACATTGAACATGTCAATATATTATATCTAAAAGAGATACCTTGATGCATGTTGATATCCAAAAGAGTACTTCTTTAAATGAAAAAAATTGAAATGATTTTAATTCTTATATGGTAACGTATTCATTCACAAATATTTTATTGATTACTACCACGTGTTATACTTGGAGATCACAGAACAAGGAAGCAAAATAGAAATGTCAAAAATAATTATAAGTGTGATAATTTCTGCAGAAGGGGAAATAACAACTGTTCAGGAAGCATGTGACTGGAGAAACTACTTAGGCATGAGAGTGACAGACAAGTGGAAATGTTCAAGATGAGTAGGCATTAGCCAGGAAAAGAAGAAGAAGAGTATTCCAGAAATTGGAAAGGAAGAACGTTTTGTGCAGGGCAATAGAATGGTAGCAAAGAGAGCTGGCCACATTTTAGCATCTGAAACATGACCAGGGTGGCTAGAATAGAGACAGAATGGGACCATGGTTCCTCATTAGCTAAAAGAGGGAGAGATCATGAAGGTTTTATAAACCATGTGAAAAAATTCCTAAACTTTATTTGAGGGTAAAGTTAAGCCACTGAGTTATTTTAAACAGGGGGTGACAAAATCTGATTACTTAGTGGCTGCTAAGTGGGGAATCCACATTTCATCTGTCATTGGACCAGGACAGACTAGATGAGAAAATGCCAATTAAGAGGTTGATGCTTCAAATCAGAGGAAGCTTAGGCAATGATATGGGTCATGGAGATGGATGCAAGTAGATGTCTTTGAGAGATACTTAGGTGGTTGAACTAAAACGTGGTGATTTAAAATAAAGGTGTACAGAAGAAGAAGATAATGGTGATTCTATAATGGGTTTCTGAGTTGGACATAAGTAATTCTAGAATTTTAAGGATTATGTTGTGTTTTAAAATGTGTGTACTTGAGGAGTGGAAGCATATTGCTTTGTTTTGGTGTAAAGCACTATGTGCTATTTAGAATTCATAAACCTAAAGGAGAGGGAGAGAGAGAGAGAGAGAGTTAGAAAAACATAATCTGACGTACTAGAAACAGTATTGATTTGGAATATGAGATACAGTTTTTACCAACTGTGTGCAAATAAATTTGTGGCTGCAAGAGCTTTTTAAAAGCACTCTGTGCCTTTGGATTTGTTCTCTTGTGGACTCATCTATGTAGACTCCAAGTTCAGGGCATTTGAATCATAAAATGGGTAAATGTTGTAAGTATAATTTAATTTAGTTTAACATACATTTTTTGAGCAATCCGCAGTGATATACATGTTAGGTTGGAACACAGTTTACATAGGGGGAAAAAGTATGAGGCCTAGAGGAAAATATATGCGGCACTAATTGTCTAAGCCTCTCTAAAACGTACATAGCATAATCAGTATGCTAGTAACCTCATATTTACTTCTCAGTTTGCTTCAAGTCTCTATTCTGAATGAATATTTGAGTGTATATGTATATATGTAAACATATAGATATACGAGGGCTATTGCAAAAGTGACCAGCCATGTAATAGGAAAAATAAGAGCATTTATGGCTGACTATTTTTTCTGGACAGCCCTCGTATATCTATATTTATGTGCACATATGTACATATAGAAATGTTATGTGGCAACTCAAATTTTCCTAAATACTAGACAGAAATTAAGTGTTTTGGTTTTTTGCATCTTGTATCGTAATATGTATCTACCCATGAGATTTCCTTTCTGGATAGATTATTAGTATTTTTCTTCTGGCAGGGATGTTTTTCTCTCTGAAATTATCTTATGAAACATGAGGGCATCAAGACACACCACCGAGTCTGGCATTTGCCAATGTGTTCACTGCCTCGTTCAGCTCATGTTTATTTAACAGGGTGTCCTTGGTTACCAATCATATCTGCAGGTTACCAGGAACCTAGGAATATGGATAAGGAAATTAGATGAGTAGCATAAATATTCTATGTTCCATACAGCCTTCCAAAAGAAACTTCGCCGTCTCAAGCATAGGAAAAAATCCTCCCATCTCATAAACAGAGTGAAATAAATCTTAGTAATTGTTTTCTTCTTTTTCCCAAATTATCCTTTTTATAAGGAAACAACATATTTTTTTCTTTTCAGAAACTGACTATCCAGGGGTAAATTATTCCAAACCTCTGATTCCATTCATTTAATTTTTCTTTTCTTCTGCTTTCTGTATTTCTTGCCCACGGGCATTTCTATATAGAGTGGGTAGGATGAAATCCAAACCAATTTTACTTGGTATTTCAAAAAAGGTTTGCTCTGACAGCCTTTTGTACTGTCACTTTAGAGGACATTTAGAGATTATTTGTATGTGTTATTCATACGTGTCTATGTCCCATTAGCTTATTTTGTTTAGAATCTGCTTTATTAAGAGATAAAAAAGCACGATTGTGCATGTACAAAGACAATGACTGCTCATTACTAACTTGGCCAGCACACGTCATTTTTACCAAGGCTCTGTTTTCAAGGTTGATCTGAGGATTTAAAAAAAAATAATAATAATAATAATAATAATAATAAAGCTCAAAGGTCTGGTAATATTCTTTGGCAATCAAAAATAAGAGAGGTTAAGGGTGGGTCAAATAACAAGGGGTTTCCGTTAAAGAGTTTCATTTCTTAAAATACTGACCTCTCAAGCATCTCTGCCATCTTCATGAGGGAAGGCTTTATTGATTACACATGCTAACAGTTCCTTAAGATTATAACATAAAGAAGATAAATTACAAAGTCAAAAAGCTGAACAAGACAAGTACAGGATACAGTAAACTAAATGCGGGTTCCCTGAATTACATTTTGGCACCTTGTCTAATGTAAGTGGACGAAGCTGCCCAGTACCAGATATCAGCTCAGGATAAAAACACTGGTCCAAAGTGGCCATTTAAGTATTGATTTTGAATAATAACGTATTATCAGACAGTCCTGTGTTCAAATGTTTATAATTATAGGAGCATACTATTTTTACAATGAAGGAATCATATTGATATACAGTAGACTCTCCACTAACCAGAACTCAAGCAATTGTCACTCTCAAGCCACCAGCAAAAAAAAAAAAAGAATAGAATAGTACTGCCTATATCCTGTATGGGTCCCAGTGAACAGGACAGTCTGCTTACATTTATCTGACATCTTCCAATCCCCATGGGTGCCAATTAACTGAGAGTCTACTATACAATATATTTCCTCTTTTTCCTAGAAATAAAACATTACAACAGAAATTTAATGTTCTGATGTAATTAAGGGGTATTACTGAGGTAGATGTGTGCTGGAGAACAAGATATACTCTTATAAAAAGATTGTGGCACGCCAGTAGTTTGAACTTATATATAATAATATAAGCTATATTTGTCAGTCAAACTCTTACCGTACTTGCCATGTGGAGATATTAATGATGATAAGATCTACTGTACTTATCCCAATCTTTAAAATTTTAAGTAATAATTGAGATCTTTGAAATAGTAGTACTGAGTGAACATACAGGATCAAATTAACTTATAAGAATTTGATAATTTATCCTTATGAAAGACAGAGTCAATAAAAGGCAAAAGGGAGAGATTATGGGACATTCTGCATGGCTCCTCAAGTGTTTCTTCTCACATTGAACATGCACATTCTATAAGGAAGGTTTTATAGGTTTACCTCTCACAACAGGGAATATTTATGTTATGAAAAATCTCAAAGTATAAAGCTTTAGGATGTTTTCCAAAGAGCCATAAACCATAATCCATAGGTCCTGAGTTTTTTACCATGATTGGTTATCCCAGGACATCCTGCCAAGAGCTTTTCTAAATAAGAACTCTTCTTTGTAGTAAGTATTACTAGTCTCTTTAACTGGAGTTCCAGTTGACAAGGACATCAGAATTACCTACTTTCTTTTCTTCCCCCCCCCCCCGGGCTGCTCTACACACACACACACACGCACACACACACACATGCACACACACAACACACACACCAGTAAAACAAGTGAATATAGAAGATGCCAAAGGAATGTGTACACATTTTAAGAAAGGAAAAGAGCTATTAAAATGGCAATAACATATACCTAGAAAAAGATGAATACAAGTCACATTTGACTTCTGCAATACAAGAAGTGCTCAAAGTGGTTACCATCAGCATCCAGACACTTCTGATTAAGGCAAATTACATTTGAGCAACGGTGACCAAAGTGTGCACTTGTATCACTGCACATGCCATTTCAATTTTTTCCCCAAGTACCGCCAGTGTAGCTGGTTTTCTACAGTACACCACATCCTTTAAGATCCCCCATAGGTAGAAGTCAAGGGGTGTTAAGTCAGGAGAACGTGGGGGGGAAACTCAAACAACATTCTTGAATTTTAAATACCACTTGAAAATGGTCTTGTGCTCCTTGAACAACAACCATGCTTCTGCCACTTTCTTTGACTGTCCTGCCTGTCTAATGTTGATGCTGGCGTTCATTTGATTAACGCCATCTTTTGAGCGAATGTTGTACTACATATTGCTGCCACAATTCAATTCAACTTCAAAAAGTAAGACATAGATAACATATCTTAAAATGTGTGAACATTTTCTTGGCACCCCTGGTAGATCCTAGACCAGCTGCTTTAATTCTTTTCTCCTCAAACACTAATCAATGAAATGTAGTTGAGTCAAAATTTGTAAAAACATTTTCCAAAACCATGTAAATATTTATGAAATTTTGATGAAATTTTGCCACCCCAATAAACAGTTGAAAAAACAAAACAAAAAATAGGAGCATGCCTACAATTTCTAGCAGAATTAGAAAGCCTCCAAAATTAGAGAATGAAAAAACAATGTAGATAATGATGATGATGACAGTGATAGTAATTGAACTCCCACAGTTTATCAAACACTCTTCTATATTCTTTAAATGTATTACATATGTCTCATAATCATCTTCTTTGATAGGCACTATTATTTTATAATAATGCCATTAAACAGATGTAGAAAGTGATGCATAGAGAAATTAAATGCTTAGCAGATTTACACAGCCAGTAGATTCTGATGACATAGATCAAATCCAGGAAGCCTGACTCCAAAATCCATGCTACTGACTGCTAAATCATATACGAGTATGAGAAGATCACAGATATATCAAATTCAACCATTCTTTTATTAAAACTGGATAATGAAAGAGAAGCTGGCTCATTAGGAAATAATTATGGAGGATTTGTTTTGTTGATTATAACCTTTGCAAAAATTAAATAAGTTAAATATTGAAAGTAATGAGTAAGCAATTGTTTTATTGAGTGCCTGTTAGGTACTTGGCATCAATCGGTGGACTATAGGACACAAATGCAGCAGGAGATATAGCAGACAGCATAATACCTGCTGAAAATGAATAGAAATTAGATTAGGGATTATGGGAAAGGAAACACAGATGCTCTTCAACTTGTGATGAGTTATATCCCAACAAACTTATTGTAAGTTGAAAATATCGTTAGTCAAAAATGTTCAGAACACAATATCTAAAAAGCTGGCACATGTTCTTGAACATGTTCAGAACACAGTATCTAAAAAGCTGGCAACCCTGGCCACCGTAGAGTATCAGTTTTTTGCCCTCCTGTTTATGTGATTGACTGGGGGCTGCACCTTACCACTGCCCAGCTCCAGGGGAGAGTATCATGCAGCTTATCACTAGCCCAGAGGAAAAATATCAAACTTCAAAATCCAAAGTACGTTTCCACCAAGTGCATATTGCTTTTGCACCATTGTAAAGTTGAAAAATCTTTAAGTTAAACCATCATAAATTGGGGCCTGTCTGTATATTTAAGTATCAGCATCATAGAGGTGATATTTAAAGGAATTTACAAACTTATCCAAATAAATGTGATTAATAGGCTAAACTTCAAAATTAGATATCCTGTAGTGAAGAAGTGACTCAGAACATGATTTTTATTTGTAAATCCTAAATAATGTGAAGGCTGATAAACTAAAGTGAGAAATGAATGGTAAGCAAGAAAAAGAGAAGTATGACCTATATTGCCATCTGTTGGGGAAGTGAACATCTGTCATGTTGAATGAGTGATGGAGCTTAGAAATTCCCAATGAATCTCAACAGCCAGCACTACTGTTGAAGAGCAAAAACAGATTTCAAGCCTACTTTAGTTTTCTTTTTTATTTAAGTTGGAAAAATATGTTTAAAGAAGGAGGGACAATAAACCTGTAATAAATTAGAAACTATGACTTTTAAGAATCACTAATATAATTTTATCAAATCAGAATGGCATCGTGCTGGACAAAGGAGATTGTCAAAATTTGTCTTCAGAGTAGATTTTCTGCTCGCTAGGAGCATCTTGTTTTGTGAATGATGGATTCATGCATGTAAGAAAGTATGGTGGCAAAAACACCAGCCTGCAGTTTAGCCTCAGCTCTCACATGTGTCAGTTGGTATAGTCATTTTACTCTTTGGGTCTATATTTTCTCATCTGTAAAGTGGATGAGATTGGATTAAGTGATTCTCTACATTACTTTCAATTGCTCTCCTATTTATACTGTGCACTTATTAAAAACACAGCCTGTTAATAATTGCATGCTTAAAATACTATTTATTTTATAGATAGAAATTTTATTTCCAGGGCTGTCTTTTATGCATTATTATTTTACTTCTGAAATCTTACATCAGTATCTTTTTCTGTCATTTAGGGTGGAGTTAGTGGGTTGACTGGAGAGCTGGAATTTGGAGAAAATGGAGGAAATCCCAATGTCCACTTTGAAATTCTTGGAACCAACTACGGAGAAGAGCTTGGACGAGGTGTTCGCAAAGTAAGACCAGAAACATTGATAAACATGTTTTTTCCTATAGTAACTATGGTTTGGTTTGCTTGTCTTCATACAATAGGATCACAGTATACATTAAAGTCTCTACTGCAGTTTGAAAGAGAAGGGAGAGTGGGGATTAGGCATTTAAAGGACCTTAAGTGTTTGCCAAAATTATCAATCAGTAAATTCTATTTATGCCTTAGAGTAATTTCAAGGGAGAAAGGTAATGTGATAGTTGCCTAGGGAACTAGCATACTCTTTCATTCATTATAATAATAATTTTTATAACAGTGAATTTAATATTTATACAATTCATAGCTGCTTGATTTTTAACTTGTAACATGCACAAAGAATAAGAGCTTAGAGAAATTTCATATAGTAGGAGAGATAGTCTACTATAAAATATGATGTTACTGTATTTCAATTTCTATATGTGTCATGCATAAGTCGAAAATGGTTTGCAGGAAATGAGCTCTTGCTATATATTACAGATTGCATCTAAAAAGAAGCTGAGTATAATAAAAGGTGTTTTAGGCAATACCGGGACAATAACTTACTCAAGGAGAAATATAAAAGCCCTTGCAAAAATGACTTTTCTATAGTTTGAATTTGCCATTTATATATATTTTTGATAGGTAGAAGTTTAAAGTAATTAAATGTGCATATACAGTTCATAACTACATATTTCTAACTGTATAAAGTTGCTGCATTGAGAGTAAGAGGCTCTTCAGTAGGTGTTTCTCTCTGGTGTTGAGGTGTAGGATGCAGAGAAAATTAGAAAAAATGAAGTTAAGACTTACTCGAATCATCAACAAAAACTCAGTAAATTTATAATAGAAGAGTTGAAACTACATGTGTTTTTAATTGTTTTATAGTGAAGCATAACAAACATAAAGAAAACTTCATAAAACATAGGGATCATTTAGTGAATTACTTTAAAGGAAACAATCACTACTGTGGTCAAGAAGTAGAACATATCAAGCATTTTAAACACCCCCATGTACCTCTCCCTGATTACAACTCTGATCTCCCTTAGTATACTACTGGTGCTATGTGAAATTCCGGATTCTGGAAGTATTGATGATTACCATTAATTCACAGAAAATTTCAAAACTATTGGGGAATATCTGTCTTAGGCCCAATTCTCTGCCTTCAATTTTATTTATTTAGTAATAAGAATCTAGCTGCATTGATAGAAAATCACATGGAAACAGAATAATTAGTGTAGAATCATAAAGTAAGTTCATTATAAATGTAATAGAGGATTCGGAAAATGAAAATATTTATGGTTTTATCGCAGAAAGCAATGCATCTTTTTTCGGAGTTTTTGTTACTTAATTACTTGCTGAATGATATTACAAAACCTTTTTTTTTTAACCTCATGATTGTGAAATCAGTAATAGTATATAATCTTCCTTATTTTGAAAAAAGAGAAAAAAGGCTTCTGTCTACATTAAGGTATATATACAGAAATGATTTCATTTCCACATAAGATGTATATGAATGCAAAAAAAAGGTTTTAATGTATTAGTTAATTCCTTATAAAACCCTCCTGTCTTTTCCTTCCACTCTACTTCCAGTGATTCCCTCCAAGTTTATGTGTAATAGTTTTGCACCAAGTTACTTCTTCCTTCTAATATTTTTGTGTAAACTATCCCATGTAATGTTATCCCATGTAATTTTCCTGAAGGCTTATGATCCTAATATTTCCCTATTTTACAAAAACACTTATTCTAACTCAATAATTAAGTATGTATGCACAAGAATGATAATTGCAGTTTCATATAGTAATAGAAGTTAATAGAAAAAGAGTTTCAAATAAAGAAAGATCAGCAATATAGCAGAAAAGCTAAAGAGAGTCTATTAAATTTAGGAACTCAAGGTTCATTAGTATCTGAGGAGAGGCAGTGAGCAAATGGGTTAGGAATGTGGCTGCTAACATCAGACTGTTCAAATTCTTACTGTGTTATTTAAAACCAAGTTTAAGTTTCACCTTATTGAACTCATAGCTAGATACAATCTAAATTAGTTAGTAATGTGACACATTCAGAACTGTGCCCGGTGCATCAAGAGATGTTGAAATTAATTGTCATTTACAAGAGAAATCTCAGCTGAGTGGTAATGCCACATATTTAAATAGCAACAAGTTGAAAAGTAAAAAGGAAGGCGATAGCGGAAATAAGGGGAAATACCATATTATCCTATTTTGCTATCAGAATAGTCACTGAATGGCTTCTTGAAATTGAGGGAGAGAACTTTCAGAATGTAAAAGACCTGAGGATGTTTGATGCTCACAGACAGTCAGTAGAAGGAAAGAGAAAGAAGATAAACGAAAGAAATGTGATCACTTATAGAGGTCCAGGAGAAAGAGAGAAGGTTGGATCCAGAATTAGATGGAATGCTTAATCTTAGGCCCAGAAGACAGTTTGTGGAAGTGATGGGGGAAGGGAGTAAAGAAAGAATGGTGGAAAGGCAACCGGCTTTTCCTGTATGGTGTCAAGAAATTAAAGGAATTGTTAAGAAATATGTTATCTTTTCTTGGAGATGTTTAAGGTGAGGTTATCTGCCAAGAGGGAATGTGCAACAGAAAATACTAGATATAATGAGGGTGTAGGTTAAAGACAGTGAACAAGTTTTGAAATAACTGCTGTGGCAAACAGAGAGGTACTGTGGAACATGGAAGAATTGTCAGGTAGGCCTGGCTGTTGGCTCGTATGAGTATGAGTTTGGAGATCAAAAATTCATTGTAGCTCTAATTCACATCGTTGTTAACTTTTGTCCAACAGCGTTCAACGAGTAAAACAAATGTGAATTAATGTCAGGTTGGGATTTCATCAGAATATTTTAGTTTAGTTTTGTGGGTTTTGAGAGCAGTGCAATGAGGCATCGAGGGCTAGGATATCGCTAGAGGACCGGCTGAGGTGACAAAGCGTGAAATCTAACTTGGATATGAGTGGTGACGAGGACAGGTGGAGTCTCCATAACAGGGAGAAAGTAAGGCTCAAGAGAACTAAACCCTTGGTAAATCAGAAAAGCTTTATGCTAATTTGGATTAAATGAGAGAAACCTTCAGAGCCAGAAAGTTGTGTTTCAGGTGAGAGACGTCTAAATTCATCATTCAAATGGTAAATAGGGTCCAGACACTCAAAAATATCAGGTTGTGACCGTGTCGAGAGTGGGCTTCATTTAGCTCTCAATGTAGTTCCAAGATGAATGTGTTTGCTTCATTCCACTCTGTAGACATTCTGTAATATGTTATCTATATCATTCAGTTGACGATGAAGCATACACCTCGAATTATGTCTACGCTATTCTTGCATACTTTTAAAGAACTCCTGTAAGTATTTGTTTACATTTCAATGCTCTAGCTCCTCAGTTGGATTGAAGCACTGCAGTACACTGACATTATATAGAGATTGTGTAAAAGGGACCGGAAATATTTACTTTACAGCACCTTTTACATTGTTGACACTCAAAATTTTTGTATTCTTATTTTTAAAAATTTTAAGCATTCTTAATTGTTAAATATTTGTTTTATATCTCGTGTTTTTTCTATCAAACTGCAATTTTCATTAATTACTGAATTTATGAAACTCCAAATTTAGCTCTCAATTTTAAGAAATTTATCAATGTTTGTGGATTGTCAGCTCCATTTATAAATGGGGCAGTTTCATCACGTGGATTGTAACGCATGTTATGTCTTCAAGGATAGTTGTCAAGAAAAATATGCATTATATTCAAATAATTACAGTACTTACTAGATGTGTGTCCAAACTTAAATTTCCACTTCCAGTATCTCCATGTCTCAAAAAGAGTGAGTGCCTTTCCAGTCGATGAATTGTCAACTTGTCAGTGTTTATTCTGCTGCAGTGGCTAAGTGTACACACTGCCTGCAGCCTGATCACCGCAGGCAAAAATGCTGTCGGCTCTCATAAACGAAGGAGGGCTGTGTCTCCTGAGGCTTTGACTGTGAAATTGACCAAGTCCCAAATTTTGAACTAGTTTTGGCAGTCTTGGCATTGTATAAGTGGAGGTTTCATTTTCTGAGTGTCATGAGAATGTGAGAAAAGGATTATTTAATGTTCACTAATGCTGATCAAAAGAAGAACTTTCGTGCTTTGATATTGTTTACACGTTCTTTTACTTTTTTTTTTTTTTTTTTTTGTGGTGATGGTGGTGGTAGTGGTGGTTTCCTGACTGGGAATCGAACCCAGGCCACAGCGTTGAGAGCACCGAAGCCTAGCCACTACACCACCAGGGCACCCACATTCTTTTACTTTCATGGCAGGTAGTATTTCATTCAGCAGATTATATGTTCAAGGTGTTAGATACTATGTATCCTTGAAGATTAATTTAGGTGAATTTCAAAGCCAAATTTCAAAATTATTAAGGGTTTTCTGTATCCTAAAACTTTCCCCCCAAAATGTGATTGTTCCAGTTTCAACAATACAAAATTACCAAGAAAAAAGATAATTTAAGTAACAGCATACTATCCAATATTCTATAAAAAATATAACAAATTAAATATTTAATTTAAAGGATCAATTTTTGTTTTTTCTTAGAAGAGGAATTTTACACAATAGGTTTTTTGCTTCTGTGTCTGAAGTTTTCTTTGTTTTGTTCTGTCCGTGCCATTCACTTTTTATTGTAAAGCCTGAGTTCCAGCATTAAAATTTAATACCCTAAACCTAATGTCTTCAAACTTTATAACAAACAGGAAAATAAGACCAGGAAAAAAATAGATTAAAAATAGTTTCACAACCAATCTTAATTGCACAGTAATGCTTAGTATCTTCATAAAATTGTTTTCTCATGTAAGCTGATGAAATAAAATCGTATAGCAGAGATGTTCTTGCTCCTAGGTATAATTGTGTTTCAGATAGGTTTAGAATTTTTGTTCAAGTTCTCCAACATTAATTTCACAAATATAAAACTTACCACTTTGCATTCTTGGGAAAACCTAATGTACTGTTTTTGCAAAAGGTATTATATAGATTGCCATTGGCATATCTTTTATGAACTGAAATATTTTACTGCCTTGTAATTAGAAAGAAGAAAGAACAGTCTTGCCTTCAGATGGCCATTGATTAAATATTGTAATGTTATTCTTCGACATTGTACTTGTATTCTGATTTTGCAGTATCTAAAATAGCATCTACTTTTCATATTACCCTGCTTTCTGTTTTCTGATAATGCTTTTTGCAAACTGAAATTGTATGTATACATATAATTATACATAAAATCTTCATTTATCTCTATATGTAATATGTATACACACATAAATATAATAAATTCACTTTCTTACAGTCTGTCTTTACCATTACAATGTCACTCCATGAGACAAGAGTGTTTGTTCTTACAGACAACAGTTTAGTGGTGACCAGAGGGTAAGCAGGGAGAGGGGTGGTAGAGAAGGGGAAAGGAGGTCAAATATCTGGTGATGGAAGGAGAACTGACTCTGGGTAGTGAACACACAATGCAACACATAGAGGATATATTATAAAAATGTACACTTGAAACCTATATAATTTTACTAAACAGTGTCACCTCAATAAATTTAACTAAAAATAGTTTTTTGCTATATTCTCCAGTGTATGACATACATTCAGTATTTAATGTATGAACTAATGAATACATTTGCATGCTGACAAAATATTCTTCTCTGCATCTGCAAGTATAACAGCCACATTTTTTCTTTATTCAAGTGAAAAAATAGTAAGTATAATTACATAAATTAGTTGACATGCCACTTTAGAAAGTAAATGTGTGATTATACCATTTCCATCATTGTATCACCATGCCTAGCAAAGGTGGCCATTTGGTCACAAAAAATATGATCAATTATTTTAATGATCATTAAGTAAGATTATGTGTAATTTCTTTGCAAGGGTTCATAGATGATAGGGAAATGTTAGATTGATCAATCCAAACAAATAGCTACATTGATTATTTTAAGAAAAATGAAAGAACCCATTAAAGTGCATACTCATTAGAAATTATTAGTATTTGTAGTTTAAGATCATTTTCTAACAACTAGGCTAGATTTAATATGTTGTAAAGGGAAAAAGTGTGTATAGCCTTATGCTGTCATTCACACCTGAGCTAAAATTCTGACTGTCAGTTAACTGACTGTGTGATTTTAGGACTACTAAACTTGTGAGTCTCAATTTCTTTATCTTTAAAATGTGAATAATAATACCTATCCCTGAAGATTTTGTAAGGTTTAATTGAAATTTTGTTTCTAGGTTACATAATGAGGGATGATTAAAATAATGCCAATTTGCAAATGGATAGTAATCTATGTCAACATTTTGCCAACACCAGAAATGTGAAGTCTGGTTGTTATTCTCACAAGAAATTGTTATATGAGGTAGTGAATGTAATTACATTTTAGGTGTGATTGGCAGAGCATTATGCATGACAGTCACAGTAATAGCATGCAACATTAAACTTTTTGCTTTTTTTAATGTCCTTTCTGACTCTAAAATTCTACAAGTCTCCTAATCAAGACTTGGAGGCATCTACAGTTTGATGGGAAGCTAATAGCAGAGGACCTAGTAGTCAACATAACCTGCATTAACCTGAGATTTATAATTAAGCCCATTATTGGAAAATCTCCCAACCTTATTTGCTGTCATATATCTAACAATGAATTCGTATCTTGGAAGGGTTTTGTAATGAAGAGAATATAAACAAGTACTGTGAATTGAAACTATATTTTGAAAACAACAGCTTTTTTTCTTCTACCCTCCTTTATGTATAGTGTATGATCATGAAAATTTAGCACTACTGGCTTTTATTCTGGTCTTCAAAAAAGTATTTTGTACCACAAAGTCATATGATATTGAACCTACTACTTTATAAAATACTCAGTGTTAGACTCTTGAAATTTTTGACCCAGCAGTTTTCTGATGAGTCAGGGACCTCTGCACTTTTGAAAAGTGTATCTTGTGGATTAAATCCTTTCTGCTTCGAAGGGAACCCATCTACCATTATAACTTGATGACCATATCTAGTGATGCTTAGAATCACTCTGACCTTTCTGGAAGAATTAGGTGTTGCCTGGATTGAGGTCACTTCTGAGGGAGTCCGGCTTCAGGCAAGCAGCACTCACTTTGTCTTGGAGAGAACAGGAACTATCTCTTCCAGTGGGTGAGATGGCGCTGACGTCATAGCTTGGGGCAAAGCTGTCCAATAGAGTACAATTCGAGGCCAAGTTCTGGCAAAAACAGAATCGACGACATTTCTGTAAGGACTACAAAATCCAGATAGTTTGCTTGGTATGGATTCCTTTACCACTTTTGAGGAAAGGGCTTGTTGTGAGGGAAGTAGCTGCTATTGGCACACAGACTCTTACGAAATGTTTACAGACACGAACGTGCTCATAAAGAGACCCAGAGAGTCTGTAATTCATCTCTAGCCCACAAGCTGAGGACTGATTGGGTTAAGAGTTCAAGATCACACCTGATGCAGAAGAGGTAAGGTTCAGTTTCCTTCCTACTTTTTTGTACATTATCCACAATGGGACACACTGGAATCTGCCTCATCCAATCCCTTACAAACACACCACCACCACCCACCAATGAAACAGCATTCCAGCTCAAATTCATCTACTCAGTGTGGGGGTACTTAACCATCCATTGGACAATCTCATTTGTAGTTTCAGCCACAAGTGATGATTAATGTTCAGGACCCACTACCAAAGTAATAATTATCAAAACAATATACATTAGAATACAGAGAACTGAGAAATATTGCTCCTATATGTATTTCTTTGGCAAAGTCTCATTGTTATAATTGAATATCAAGTGGCGGATATCAAAAGTTGATTTCAAAGAGGTTGTATGAATGGGCAGACAGTGGCAGGAAGGAGTCACACAGCAAGTCACTTGTCCATGAATGCTGGAAACTTACAAGATTGTTATCCAGTGATGTTCATGGTATTGTAGGTTAGTTGAACCATAATTTCAGGGACTTGTCATGGACTTGAAATTGTCTACGCTACCATCACCTCTGAATTTCTCCGTAACCTGTTAAAATATTTAATCACACATCTCCCTTAGTCTCTAAGGCTACTCTTGATTCCTACAGGGAATTATACATTTTCCTTCAGTAGGAACTGGGTTTTATACATTGCAATGATTATAAAACCTTAAATAGTCTGGGCACATGATCTCACCAAATTTGCTAATAGAACTTTCACAACTCATTTGTTTGTGGGCCCTTCATTTACACTATGAATATTATGTTCATATCAGTGATGAATAATTGAAATTGTAATCATGGCTTTTGGTAACTGCTGGTTGCATTGCCTCCTTCATGTCTTTTTCTCCCCAGTCATTCTTATTGTCCTTTGTGACCAGGACAACTGACACCCTAAAGCTAGTCAGAAACCATTAGGACTTTATTCCTCATTAAGCTGTTCCATTTTCCAGTCACTAGAAAATGAAGGGATTGATGATATTTGTTATTTGTTTTGAATAGAAACTTTGAAGTAGCTATTGCCTCTTTTTTAAGTTTTTGCTATTTGGTTACTGCTTTCTCCAAAGTTTCCTTCTTAACAAGAAAGTGGCATGTTCCAATGAAAAGCAACCCAATTTGTTTCACTTCTAAGAAGCAGAAGCAATTGATTTGTATGCTAAAAGCAATATATTGACTTAGCTAAAAACAGTAATTTGGTGTTTGGCAACTGATTTTTCTCCCCCAACAACATAAAGAATATTAACATGTGATTTTGATAGCATGTTTCTCATTATACTCCTGGTTTTGAAGAGAGGATATTCAAATGTACAGCAATTTTTACTGAGACCTTAAACCCAACTAACTATTAATGTAAATATGTCCTTATTTATCTGATGGTAAATATTTCTGGAAGTTTAAATTTGTCCTCATTAACTATGCTTTTCTTTGAAAATGTGCACAACGCTGTGATTTTGTACACAATAAGACTTTCTTTCTACCTATGATAAATTTTAAAAATTATGTGTCTTCCCCAAATCAGTTATATAGTTCTATATTTAAATGTTTCATAATTAAAATTCTTTTTGGAGTTATTTAGATTGGTGATCTTAAGATAGGACTATTTATATTGTTAGTTTCTTCTTTATGTATTCCTATATTTTCCAGATTTCTGCAGGGGAAATATACTATTATAATCAGAAAAAATGAAAGGTTAGTTTTAAATGTTAATTTTTCTCTTATTCAGAGGAGAGAAACTATTTCTGAAAGTTTATCAGAAGTATGCAAGTAATTTAGACTCTAAGGATGGAAGTTTTTTCACTTGCAATTTGAAGTAGAGTCTTTTCTCTAGACCAAGCATTTTATGATTCTAAAATTTCAATACCTTCTTGTATTCATAAAGCATGATGAAGTGCTGTTTTTTTAAATAGAAGATCAATTTATTTTATTTATTTCAATATACTATCTATGACACTAAATATACAATTATTTGAAGCAGGAACATACCATGTTGAATTAATTTGTAGCTTTATTTAACATTGCAATTTTAGACTAGGATAAAAACATCTCAAGTATAATAATTTTACAGTATGGTAATTTCACATGTAATAATAGATCTAAATATCCTTGCTATAACTAAAGTTATTTTTAATATGTCAAATGTGTCTTCAAATTATTTTTTTTGGTGAAGATTTAAAAATAAGCACTCTGAAAAAGAATCCCTAAGAATTATATGTGGGTATTTATTTGTTCTAACTTAAAAAGTCAGCATTTGATAATTTTCCTATAAAATTTAGTTTACATAGATTTTATCAATGAATAATTAATGTAAAATAATTTATAGAGATTTTCATATTATCAATAATGTCTTTTTCAAATGTAAATGTCCACATTGTTCTTTTATATCTTGAAATTAGTAGTCATGATAAAAACCAAATATTTACTAACCATTAAAAAAGTATACAAATGAGGAATATAGAAATATTTTTAAAAACTAAAAATATAGTCTATGTCTTGGTCTTATTGTGGTCTGCAGTTTCCATAAGTGCTTAAATTATTCCAAAATATATACTCTCAAACTGTGTCTCACTTGAAAGAATTCTGATGGATTATTTGTCAAAATGATGTTTAAATATTTTTATTGAAAAATAAAGGCTTTATTACATACATAGTATTATGATGATGATGATCAATTTTTATGTTCATGCAGTTTAGGTGTTACTGATACGTGAGGGCTGTCAGGAAATTACCCAGTCATAAATGCCTGTATTTTTTATACTACATGGCTGGCTACTTTCTGGACAGCCCTCGTATGTTCCCTGAGTTATGCTATTTCCTCTGCTTACTTCCACTTCTTATTGAGGCTACAAATGTTATTTTTGGCACTATTTTTTTTTTTTTTTTTTTTTTACTTTAAGGCCCATATTCAACAGGGCTTTCAATGTCTTTTCAGTAAATTCTCTATAGATTTAGTAAATAATCTATTGAAGTTGTGTGGAAAACTAAGTTTGTATAAAGTTCTTTTCAGTATGGAAAACACATGTTTGGAAATGAAGATGCTCTTTTAATAATTAGAAGCACTTCTATCAATCATAGTAATTCAGGTTCAATAGGGGCTTTTACATTTACTGCCAGTGAACTTTGATTTTAAAATATTCTGTAAATATATTTTACCAGTATTATTAAACTCCATTATAACTGTAAAATAGCATTTCTGGAAGTTTTCTTTATAATCAAAAGCGAGAAATGAATCTCACAAAAGTCTAGAAATACCTTGGATTAATAAAAGTTATGCCTTGAAATGTTTAATTAATAAAATGAATGCATCTAGCTGAATATCATCACTCTGAGAAAGTCACTTGGTGCTCATGAGGAGAAAAGTACTTATCTACTGAAAATGTTTTCAAGCAATTCTTAATCAGAAGCTATGGAGAGTTTCATTACCCTGGAGTACCTGAATAAAAGTAGTTTTCATGGGTTTAAATGGAAATGTATTTGAAACGCTTTGCTCATGAATTTATTTTTTTCAATTCATTCAAGTTTGATATGAATCTATATCCCAAACTGAGATGAGAAATCTTTCAGTTCAGACTTATGCTTTTCAGAATGTCTGATTGTACTTATTGGGAGCAGTAATATCATTTGAATGAGTGGGCTTTCATTAAATAGGAGACAATGTCTTTTAGGACTGTGAAAAAAAAGTCATATTTCTGTCTCTCATATAGAAATGTTGTATTAATGGATATTTTTTCACTTTCAAAGAAAATTAGAACCTGAAGAATTATTCTTGAGACAAACGAAATAACTACAATTCAACAACTGAGTTCTCATCCCATGTGATTTTTATTTGTTGACAATCATATGTGAATTTTTATTTCATCTTTCCCTTTCTCTAATTCTAGCATCCATGTGCTTGCTTTGGCAGCACATATACTAATTCTAACATCCTCAATTTTTTACAACCAAACAACACATTTCTGGCTCCTAGATGTTATTTTTTTTATAGGTGTACGATTGGTATTAGGTAATTTATACAACAAGCTCTTCTATATATTTTCTTTGTTTCTTATAATCTTGTTAAGTGTATCTACGTTAAAAATATTTCTTATTCATTCTTAAGTATACCCCAGCTTTTCCAAGTATACTCTCTTTTTGTTCTATCCTAAACATTTCTGAGGGATCACAAAATTAGAAAACAGCCACCATTTGGTGAATCACCTCTGTCCTACATACATATCAGAGGTTTGTGGATTGAATGGTTTCCCTAAAATTCTTTTATCAGAAAAACCAAGTTCAGACTTCTAGTTCAATGTTTATTCCATTGCATTATAAGTTCTTTTCACAATTAAAAATTTTACCTCTTATAGATGAGCATTAAAGGTGAGGTCTCTTCTGTTTTTTTCTCTTCTTGTATGGAACAAACCTCTAAATATATTTATAATTATTCATGAGTATAGTTTATTAAATTCTAAGAAAATGAACCTATTTAAAATCTCACTAATCAAATTTTTTCACATTTTTCCTATAAAAATAGCATCAATTTTCTCTTGAAAACCCTGATTGTTAAGATATGAAAATGTTTTGGGCTACATGCTATCCTAATCTTTTAACTTTCTTCTATAGTATTTTATGTAATATTTAATTTTTACTCTTATCTTTCACTTGAAATTTTATTTATGACAGTAAATGTAATGCTTTCATTCACTTTTGAAAGGTTTTTTCTTTTTTTGAAGGATAGCCTTTTACTTCACCATAAAACTTACATTCACTTTTATCCTATTGGTTCTTAAATGCAGCATATGTTGTTTGCAAATAAATGGTCACACATAAGGGTGAGTTGAAATTTCTGATAAAATATTTTTATAAATCATTTTGGTTAGATATTTTATAATCCTAAGTAGTTTTCCAGCCATTTTGTTGTTGTCATCACAATGTAGTCAGATAAAAATGTATTAGGACTATTATGCCAATTATTTTACTTTTTTCAAAATGAGATTTGGGTGAAGCGTGGCATAGCAAGGCTACCTCTATATTGAAGAACAAAATCATATTTCTACAAGATCATATAATATCAGCAAACAATTGTGATTACTTCCTATTAGTAAAGTTCACTTTTTTTAGTAAGAAGAAAGATAGGTAAGTAGGTAGAAGAAGATGGAGACTAGATAGATAGATAGACAGATGCTACATAGATGATAGAAACATAGATAATAGAAAGATGATAGATGATATGGATATAAATATTACTCACTGAGAAGGGAGAGAAGGGTGATAAATAAACACAAAATGCAAAATAGACCAAAGACATTCTGTATTAATAATATATAAAGAAAGAGATAGAGGTCAGACACAGAGTTATACTGTATGCTAGAGCTTTTGAACAGACATACACACAAATTCTAGTGCTGCTTTGAGTCTTATGCTTAAGTATTATGATAACATAAGATTTAGAAATCCAGTTATTCGAAATATTAGAAGATTGTGCCATGCTTACAATGTTGACCATGTAACTAATTTGAAAATAATTTGCTTATTTATTTAGAGATGAAATGCATGTGGGGAAAAAAAACAAATAGCAGTAGTAGCAGATCTGCAAATAATTTTACAAGTTAATATTAAAATCAATAATAAGTTTAAAAATAAGAAAAAATAAAGTTTATTTTGCATGATTTCCAACATAGAAAATTCCATTAATATGTAGCACCTAGCATTCTAATCAAGTTTATCTGATTTACTTAATATCAACAGTGGTGATTACCTCCAAATATAACAGATATCAAGAAACTAACAGGTGGGAAGGAGGGAGGGGGATTCAAATATGTGGTGAGGGAAGGAGAAATGACTCTGGATGGAGAGAACACATCGTGCAACACATAGATGATGAAGAACTGTGCACTGGAACCTATGTAGTTTTGCTGACTAGTGTCACCCCAATACATTTAATAAAATAATAATAATAAAAGAAACTAACAAAAGATTTGATTTTCTTATACATGATCTTGGTTATAATAATTCAGAGATCATTAAAGAAAATAAATTATGGAGCCTTCTTACATTTTAATGAGCAATGCAATGCAATGCAATGCAGTCACATTATGTTTAAGGATAGTATTCAGTAGGAAATGAAACCAATAATTTGATTTGTCTATTCACAGTAAATTTTTAAATTTTGTAAGAAATAGTCTAAGAATTTGTATTTATAAAATACTAATTTTACAAATATTAAAATTGTTTTCATGTATTTAAATCTACATGTGATAAACAGAATATCCAAGGGCTATCTGGAAAGTATCCAGCCATGTAATATGAAAAATAGAGGCACGTATGGTTAGATTTTTTTTCCGGACAGCCCTCATAGTTCTAATTTTTACTTTTAGTTATGGATTTTGTTAATATCAACCACTTACTAAAAAGAGGTATTCTAAAGCATATTGTATTTTAATGTTAAAGCCTATCTTTAATTTTGACAGTATTTTATGAATTATCTTTTTGCATTATGCAATAAAATTATACTTTTAAATTTTGACATTCAGTATTGTTTTAGGTTACTTTCAGGTTTACAGCATAATGTTAGACATTTATTATAATTTACAAAGTGATCCCTTCACTAAGTCTAGTTCCCACCCTGGCACCATACATAATTATTACAATATTACTGACTGCATTCCCTATGCTGTGCTTTACATCCCTGTGACTATTTGGTAGATACCAATTTATACTTAATCCCTTCACCTTTCTCATCAAATTTCCCAACTCCCCTCTCATCAGGCAACCATCAGTTTGTTCTCTGCATCTATGAATTTGTTTCTGTTTTGTTTATTTTGTTTTATTAAGATTTCACATATATGTGAAATCATATGCTATTTGTCTTTCTCTGTACAACTTATTTTACTTATGTCTATCCATGCTGTTGCAAATATTAAGATTCCATTCTTTTTAGCGGCTAAGTAATATTCTATATAAATTTACTTTTTGAATGATAACCTAGTGTGTGAATACCCCAAATGGTAATATCTACTTATTGTTTTCCTATTTCCCAGTGTTGTCTTACTTTATCGAGACAAAGGAACAGCATACAATCTTACCCATTGTTTTGCTGGGAAAAGGATTGACAATATAAAAATATTTTAATTTTATGGAATTATAAATATATATACACAATTATGTTAATACTATAACTAATTGTAGACAAAACTTTTTAAAAATAGTGTTTCCATAGAAGCATATAATTCTGTACTAAAAAGATAAAATGTTGTGTTTGAATACTGAAGTCTCTACTATCAATGAAAGGAGAGGTAATGGGCCTCAACTCACAAAGTTGAACAAAGATAAAGACCAAAGCTTTCACTTGCAAAAAGTGAAAAGGGAACAAAAAGAGTAATGGTAGAAAATGGCAATGATATTTCTCAAAAGGAGTTCAGGTAAAAATGAACCAAGCATTTTAGTTGATCACAAGGTCAAATAAAACAGTAAGATTGAGTCTGCCAAAAAGTTAATTAATTTACTGAAGTCATTAACATAACTCTGTCACAGGAGAAACCCATGAAGGAGTTAAGAGCTTTAATATAATAAATGAGGAACATCAATACTATTTTTATGTATTTAATGGTAGCCATGTGCAGAAATAAATGATGATTTTATGATATTTTAGGGTCATGTTTTGAATCAAAGACTCAGTTACGTGCAGACAAATACGGCTTTATGTATGGGTCCTTCATGATATGATTTGAAAAGCACCAGGATGATGCCCATCTTTACTCAAAATAACTTTAATTATCCATTAAGATGTCTGATAATTTGCTATTAACTATGCAATGTTGCACATAGACACTAGCATTTAAAACCATCTAAACAAAAGGTATTACCATTTTAAGCTATATATTACCTGTAACTAGAACATGGATTTATGTATTGCCCTGTCTTTTCAATAAATGTAATGTGTGTGGAAATGCCAAGGCCTAAGCAGCACACCTGGGATGTGCTTTTTAAAAGCATCAATTTTCAGGCCTCGTCCCCAGAGATTATAACTGAGTATCTTTCGAGAGGATCTCAAACATTTGTATTTTTAACAAATTGGTGTCTCCAGACCCATCACAATTTAAGAAACACTGCTTTATAGGAAGCTTGCAAAGTATTGGGATATATTGGGAGCTACCAAAAGAATAAAATATGATCCCAGTATCTACATATGGTTTTTCAGCCTCTTTGTGGAACGAGACGTGTGCACATGTCAGCATTAGTGAGAGGGTCTTCTTGTATAGGCTGCATTACAAGGTGTAAATTCTATTATATTTGAGAGTCTATAATTTAGCAATCCCTAAATCTGAGATTTCCAGAGGTATCAAGAAATAATAGAGGAAAGGGTGAAGAAAATTCCAAATGAAACCTTTGCACACTGAGTAAAGATATAAAAGTGGCATGTTTAAGGGGCCAAGTCTTGATTAAATGCTTGAATAAATTGATTATAATAGATTAAACAAATGCTTATATTAAGAGAGGAGTTTCAATAGGACTATATATTCCTATTGTGGAGGATTTTATAGATTCTCTAAAGAAGTAGACATCTCTCTAACCCAGGGATTGGTAAACTTTTTCTGTCAATATTTTAGACTCTGTAAGCCACTCTATGGTCTGTGGATTCTTCTTTTCTATTGTATACTTGTATGTAGGTAGGTAGGTAGGTCTTTTTTACAGTCTGCAGTGCTGTCGTAATCTGCTCAGGCTACCATAACAAATTCCACAGACTAGGTGGCTTACAAAACAGAAATTTATTATCTGACAGTTCCGCAAGCAGAGAAGTTCAAGGTCAAGGCAGCAGCAGGGTGAGAGCTCTCCTCTTGGGTTGCAGATGACCACCTTCTCACTGTATGGAAGGTAGGAATAAGGAGAGACATTCCTGTCACACAGGTTCATATCTATTCTAGCTAGTTGCTAATTTATACTCCAATTCCTGAGAATCTGGTGTTATTTCCAGATTCTGTCTAATGAGGTCTATTTATTACTATAGGTAGCCTTTAAAGTGGAATCTAAGATGACTGGTCCATCAAGGAGACATTGATGGAACTCTTCTTTGTGGGAATAGAGAGATTGAGAGAGAGAGAGAGAGTAAGCTATGTGGTGTCTCTTCTTATAATGGCCTTATGCCTATGACTTCATTTAACCTTTATCACCTCCTCCCAGGTCCTATCTCCAAATCAGTAAATCGGGGTTAGAGTTTCACCATATGAATTGGTGTGGGGTGTGGAGAGGTTCAAACATTCAGTTTATTTAGAAAACTATAGGATAAAGTAAATCCAACTATAGGGTAGGGTGAATCCAATAATTTATAGGATTCCAACATTAGCTCATAAAAAGCCTTTCACAATTTTGGTGAAATGAAAATAGGTTTCACTAAAGTGTAGGTTTCATTAGTTTCTGCCATTGCTTTCACATACATTTTCCCTAACTCAAGCTAGGAGGATTACAGAAGATATAATTATGCAAATGAATACATAGAATGAGTAAGAGTCACCAACTTATTAAATTATAGCTGGATACCTAAACTGACAGCTGGTACCTTGACTGGAAAAATATAAAATCCCTGAGTCAAAGCACATCTGTCTTCTCAGAGAGCTGAATTAGAATAAGAAGAAAACTTCTTATATGATCCTGGGAGCCCATGTTCTTTTAGATTGATGGAGAACTGAGTGAATGACTCTCCTTTTCCTGTGCCTATTTTCAACTGATGAAGAGAAACACAAGTTTTAAGACTAAACATCATAAAATTATGATAATGATAAAATCTGTTTTCTAAAATCATATCTTTACACATAGGTAATTTTGAAATCAAAAGGAAAACGTAGCATGTCAATACTTTTTAGTTCAGGGTCATAATTAGACATAATTCAGGATGATTTTAGTCAACGCTAGAAAGATTCTGGAATGTCCATGTCTAGAATAAAATTATGGTCAAACTAATGCAATGGTTCTTAAGCTTTGTTGCACTTTAGAATCACCTGAGGTACTGCTTAAAATGCCCAGTGCCTGCTTCTCACCCCAGATTGATTAAATTAGACTCTCGGGGAATGAGACATGACATTTAAAAAGCTTCCTGGATAATTCTACCATACAACCACTGGCATAAATTGAGAAGCCATAGCCTAATGTAGCAGCCAGTTAAATTCTTTAGTCTGAAATTAGAAGATTTAGCCTGGGTGGACCAAATTGTTCTTGTTAGCCAATGCTTAGGTACAAAAATTTCACTAAAGAGTTATGAAGACAACTCACTAGTCAAATGAAATCAAACATTATTGAATGTCAACTGAAGATCTAAGCTCACAGCTGGGAAAGGGTGTAGAGCATGTCATTTTCTGGAACTTAAATGGAGATTTTGGATATTCTGTTTGTAAGTTCCACTGAGGGTTAAGTCTTACTCAGTAGTCTCCTTTGAAAAACTAATTGGGGGAATTCGTCATAAACAGCACTAAAGTAGGAATTCGTAGGAACTTAGAACCTGAACTTCAATCAAATATCCTTTTAGGACTTAAGTTTGTATAAAAAAGAGTCTTGTTCTCTCTTGGGCAAATGGGCTATGAAGAAGAGGATGGCTCAGCTGCCTCTCAACATACTGCCAAGCAGGGAGGAAAATGTGTTGTTACCATTTGAAGTGGATGACTCCTTTTCCTGTTTCCTAGGCATTCTGAAATTTGCATGTCGTTTCTTTAACTATTTAAGAATGACTTTGCCATAATCAGCTTCTATTTAACCCTCATAATAAGGTAGGCACAGTAGGATGCTAAAGAGTTCAGCTTTGTTTTGTTTCTTTTTTCCAGTAAGCAAGTGGAGCCATTAAATGTCTCTAAACAATGAAGTTATTAGACAAGCGTAGGGTAGTATCTAAGAACTTAGACTCTCTAGTAAGATGTATTGGTTAAAAATACCCAAGGAAACAATGGGCAAAGAGATCTACTAGAAAGCCATTGTAATAAATGTTTCAAGGCAGTGAGGAAAACTGTCTGTCTACACACACACACACACACACACACCACTGGAGGTTGAAGGATTTTTTAAATAAAAGTGTAACAGGAAGGTAAATTGAAAAGTGTTTTTGTGGCAGTAGGGTACAATACAGGTGACATTCAAAATGGAAACATTACCAAAATGAAAGTGTCAAAGGAGGGTACAATAACTTCTTACACTATTCTTAAACACCCTACTCACACAGAAGACACAAGCATGTTGGAAGGTAGAGAAGGCTTAGAGATTTCTCTGGGGAGAGCTGTCAGTGTGCTGTGAGCCCTTCTACTGCAGCACCCAACCTGCCCTACTGCCACAGAGGAGAGCTGGACAAGTTTCCAGCCTTCACCTCAGCCGAGAGAGAGAGAGAGAGAGAGAGAGAGAGAGGAAGGAAGTCTAATTGATAAACATAAATCCAGTGTACTTCCTTCAGGTTGGAGGACACAGAGGCCTAGTGGCTGATTTATGCCATTTAACAATGAGTAATTCTTTTACTAACTAATTTGTTAACTGATTGAAGAAGACATTGATACCACCTTGTATAATCTGAATGCTTGGTGTTTAATGGGAAATTTATGCATGTGTCCTGTGGATTAGATATAAGCCATACAGAAGGTAGAATGTCTTTCTGGATCATCTTAGGTCTCATTCTAATGGCCAACTACAGTAACAAACAAACCTTACTGAAGAGAATTCTCTAGAGAATCTGGAGATACCACTAGACTTCCAGGGATTGCAGAAGCAGCTAGCAACCAGTTAGAATATATATAAACACTCGTAATAGGAATATTGAGAAAATGTATACTGTTAGGGAGAGGAATGGTAAGTCTCATGGCTTACAAAGAACCCATGAAATTTGCAAATACAGGACCAGGTACAATAAAGTAGGAACTTTCTTGACCTTTTTATCTATTCTGCCTTTCTATGCACAAACTCTGAGGGGAGTGGAAACCCCACTTAGGAAACTAAGGTGTTAGAAATCATAGAACTACTGGTCTAGGGCTTAGAAAAAGGTCACCGTGCTTCCCCAACTATAGATTCCCCACATGCAATACGGAGGAGGGGTGAACCCTCAATATCTAACCATGGTCGTAGTTTAAATTTTTACTAAGGCTATAGAGTTGTAAATCACTGAATTATGATTGTGACCATAAGTCACTTTAATTACTTAAGAAGAAACAGAAATTCATAGGGTCTATCTGAAGTTTTATTCAAGAGTATGAGAAAAATAACCCTGAAAAATAAATTTTAAAAAATTTGAGATGCCAAAAGATAAGATTAATTTTTATCGTACTTTGAGTTTTGCCTATGCCATCTAATATTTACAAAATTCAAAGTCAAAAATTAGAAATGACCAAGATAGGCACATGTGATTAATAAGCACATTCTATAACTTTATTATATTTTATAATTTCACATATAGTCTCTTATTTAATCCTAAATATTCTGAAAATAAGACAGATATAATTTTCTCTATTTTACAGAAGCGTAAGCTGAAGTTCAGGTTAGTAAGTGATATATCTAAGATAATTACACATGTTGGAGTAGGTTTTGAAGTCAGGACCAGCATCCAGTTGTATGGTCTCGAAATCTTACTTAAGGACACAGTTTCTTATGTAAGAAGTAGCCTTTGTAATTTTTATAAAAGCTGTTTCCATTAATTCATTCAGTAAAAATTATTGATCTTCCATTGTCAGAGATTCATTATGAAAGAAAGAGAACTTCATTGCTCTCAGGGAACTTCCATTCTAATTCAGAGGAGCAGACAATAAATAAATGGAACAAACAATTAAAATGTTCTATCAAGTAGCAAGTTTTGTTCAAATATAAGTAAAGCAAGATATTAAAGATAGTGAATGTTAAGAGTGAGAGCTGCTGTATATTTTGTAGGCCACAGGGCTGGGCAGGGGAGTGTGCTTACAGCTGAAGGTCATTGTGGCCGGGGCAGAGAGAGGAAAGGTCAGCAGATGACTGAAGCTCTAGCAGTGCAAGGGGGTGGGGTTTGAGGAGGAGATCACGTATAGGGCCTTATAAGACCTGGGAAGGAATTTCATTTCACTATGAATGCCATGGGAAGCCATTCAAATGGTTTCAGAAGAGTGATTTATGTTTTAACAGACATTCTGGCTGACACGTACAGATAGAGACTAATAGAAAATGGTGGAAGGCGGGAAACCAGCATAGAGTCTAGTGCAATAATCCAGACAAGAGCTAGAGTAATAGTGGAGGTGTGAAGGGTTGACTCTCTTTAATTTTGATTCTGCAGGCAACCCTTAGCCAGCTCCAAAGCTGCATTTCCTTAGGTCATGTTTGTGCAATCTATCATGAAAGATGTTTCTATGACAAAAACGTTGGCTCTCTGTGCCCAAGGATGTTCTTCACTTTTTGCATTGTGAAATATGAAGTATTTTAGGTTATTACCATTTGAGATAATCTTGACCATCCCCTGTAGCTCACCCTATTTTCTATGTTCACACTGTCAGCAGATTTCACTGAATGCTATTTATTTTTTGTAGCACTTGTAAATTGTGGTTGTCTTTTATTTATGTGTTCGTGATCATTGTTCATTTCTCTCACTAGATTATAAACCTGCTTATTTCTGTTTTGTTCACCTCTGCATACTGAGTGCTAGTCTACAACTTGACACAAAGTGTTTACTCAAAATTATATTCTGAGTGGACAAATAAAAATAATACCACCTTATATTTTCATTCTAATTTAAGGTATCCCAGTTTCTTATCTCGGTGTAACTCAAAAAACTAAAAAAAGGATCTGAATGATTTTATTAATTTTTTTTCCTTTAAGAAAAAAATCTTGCTCCCCTTAATTTTCAACTGCATTGATTATATATTTGCTCCCCTTAAACATGCCATACCCTATTCTTCTGAACCTTAAATATGCTAAGTGAGGAATGTGTTAGGGAAAAGGAGAATTAAAAGGGAAAAAGGAATTACAGTAGCAGATGGAATTAAGGTTGTTAATTAACTGGCTTTACAATGGGGAGATTATCCTGGATTATCCCAGTGGGCCCTGTATAATCACATTAGCTCTAAAAGGGGAAGAGAAAAGCAGAAGAGAAGGTCAGAAAGCTGTGATCTGAGAAGGACAGAACCTGCCATTACTGTCTTTGAAGATGAAGGAAGTAGACCATGAACTAATGAAAGTGAATGCCTTTAGAATCTGGGACTATCTCAGTTTGAAGCATGTAATAAAATGGGGACCTGAGTCCTACAACTGCAAGGGACTTAATTCTGCCAGCAACTCACATGAGCAGGAAATAAATTATCTCCTGCACTCCCAAGGAATGCAATGATACAGATACCTCGATTTTACCCCACTGGACTTCTGACCTAGAGATCTCTCAAATAAATTCATGTTATTTTATGCAACTAAATTTGTTGCAATTTGTTATGCCAACAATAGAAGACTAATAGAACATTACATGCAGATATTCATTTAGCTGTCTTGCTTGTTAGTTTTTTAAATTTCATATATTGTTTATAATTATTTTTAACTTAGTGGATGACTTTATTGGAATTTATTTGCACTTTGAAAACGGTTTCTTCATATTTTTATCATAATGCTAATATTCTTAAAACCCAGAGTGACACTGAGAGTAAATAATAAAATCAAATTTTAAATTTAAAGTTTTCAGATACAGCTAAATCTTAATTATGCTATTTGTTTACTAACAAGGTACTTTCTAACACCTCCTATTGCTTTCATGGTGTTTATATATTGTTGCCTTTATTTTAATTTTCAGTCCTACAGTTACTACTCAGAGATAGAAGGTTGGATTTGAGAAAATGAGAAAAGTTGTAAGGCAACTTGAATGTATTTATCAGTAACTTTCTGGAAAAATTACTAGCAGATTTAAGAGGAAAGAAGTAAACAGTTTTGACAAAAACTGGGGAGAGAATCTGTAAATTTCATTTCACATCACTTCTCATTTTTATAAGATTTTAAGTACCCTGTAGAATATTAGAAATGGTCACAGACACCCAATATTCTCCTGAGTGAGAGGCTAGTACCTCCTTAGCTCTTTCTTCAGTGTACCAGAAGGAACTAGGAAACTTTGAAGCATATTTTGAGAATTATTTCTTCGGTTGGGAGGCTGACTGGGTATCAAGGCTGACTCCTGCTGCAGAGTTAGAATCTTGAGAAATAATTTAGGTTTTCAGGAAAAAAGACATTGTGTATGTGCCACAAAGTCTAGTCTTCAAGATTTTATTTTGTTATTTGCTGAAAATGAAACCTATTGCAATTCCTAAAGCAAATTCAGATTTTTAAAACTGTAGCCACTTTATTGAGTTATAATTCAAATACTATACTATTTACTCGTTTAAAGTAAAAAAAAAAATCAGTAGTTTTAGTATATTCATAGAGTTATTCCACCCTCATCATTATCTATTGTATTGGTTTTTCATGACCCCCAAAAGAAACGCTGTGTCCAATAGCGGTCACTTCCCATTTCTCCCTTTACCCAGCCTTTGGCAACCACGAAACTTTTTCTTCAGTTGGTAATTTAGAAATAAATAATATTACATATGGTTAGCTAACATTTCAAGTGCTTATAAGTTCTTTGTTATGAAAACTTTACAATAACTATAGTTAATTTTAAAATGTAGTAATAATTAAAAATATATCATAGTTATTCTTTACTATTCTATAACTTTAGGTGCAAGTTGAATGTATTAGCCAAGTATAAATGTGATATTCATGTTTTCATTACATGTCTTAAATAATTTGAAGCCACTCTACCACCACCACTCCCATCCCCACCTCCACCCCATTTACATAAGGCTTGGTATTCCTACAGTTTCTATTCATCTTTTCATCATTAGTCCCTGAGTCTTTAATAAGTGTTTCTTAAATGAATGAACAGATGACGAGAGGAAACATCTATTGAAATGCTGAGAAAAAAAAATCACTATGAAATTGAGAAGTAAGAGAAGTTTCCAAAGAGAATATTATGCATAAAGAGATACATAAGACATTAGCTACATACAGAGATGCACAAGAGATACATAATCAGAAAAGAAAAGAAGGAGCATCTGAGTTGTGAACAAGACCGTGGAAGTGAGAGGTGACTGCACCTGAAGAGAAAGAGCAGATAAATTTAAATGGATTAGACCTAAGTGTGGGCTCTATATGGTCCTCCTGCCAAATCAGTACCCCCAACTGGTGTTTTTGAAATAAAGTTTGATTGGAACATAGCCATTTGATTATATAATATGTATGGCTGCTTTTGTGCTATAAAAGTGAAGCAGAGCAGTTGGGACTGAGACTATAGACTATGTGACCCACCAAACCTGAAATACTTACTATCTGGCTCTTTACAGGAAAAGCTTGCCAGGACCTGGATTAGAACATCCATGAAAGGAAATAGTGAGAAGTAAAATCAGGACATTATCATGATATTAGAATGCAAAGCATTTAAATTTATGGGTAAAGCGTTTGGACCATATCTGTATTTAGGGTTGAGCAGAGCAGCGACGTGTATCACGTTGGTAGGTCACCCTGGCAGCAACATGAAGGTAGATTCCAATAATGTGAGAAAACACTCAGGAAGAACAAGTAGCCAGCTGCTACATGTGGGAGGTGGCCAGGCCCCGAACTGTGGTGGCAGGAACCAGAGAGGAGAGAGGGGGTGTTGGTGGCAGACAGAATGGTAGAAAAGGACAGATACCTACAGAAATAAATTCTCAAGGGGACTCACTTAGAATGGGGGGAATGGATAGAAGAAAGAAATGCCAATGATGTCAATCAAGTTTTCAATAGTAGCTTACTGGAAGAATCATGTTGCTCCTTCAATAAACCGAGAAAACCACAGAGTACGTTGGCTTTGAAGGAATGATTTTCACTTTTTTATTTTTTTAAGCCATGTTTTTTGATGAGATGAGAAATCTCAGTAGAAATATCTGTGATCAGGAATGAGGGGCTGGAGCTCAAAGACGAAGGCGGAAGGAAGGAAGTGGTGGTTGTGATTTAAGGTAGTGGTTAAAACTGTGAGCATCGATGAGATGTCTGAGGGAGGACTGGTCATCATACAACACCAGTTGGAGAAACAGGACTCAGCTTTCAGGGGTGCTCACTCCTAAGGGGCGTGAGGGGAAATGATGATGTAGGAAAGGCAGCAAGGGTTATGGACAGCAAAGTATCACCTTAACAGAACATAGTTTCAGTATAAAGGATGCAATCGACTCAATTAAATTATTTTTGAGTATATAGCAAATGTACAAAACAACTTATAAGCAACTCATAGTCCACTGAAGAATACAGAATTTTAAATAGAAAATAAAAGGATTTTTACAAATATAGGAAAAAAATCTTGTAAGATTACAGGAAAAGGGAAATAATAACATCACATTAGGAAGTAATTTTTATAAAATTTCATGACTCTTTGGTATCTTCAAGGTTGTTTTTTTGTGACCAGAAAGGAACATGTGAGGGTTGCATTCGCTTTAAAATTAATGTAAATTGATTAAGTTTAAAAATTAAAAAATCTACTCCTTAATTGAGCTTTTCAGTTGATATTCCTTTTGTCAGCCTGTCTCTTTCTCTCTCTTTTTCTCTCTTTTATTCTCCCTGTCCTCCCTCTATATTAACAATTGCTTTAAAATTGGGGGATAATATTTGGTCTCATTTAAATAGCTATTTAAACTTCTTCAAATATTATAAACTTGCAGTTACAAATTAAATGTATTTGATTTCCCTTTTAAAGTATGCTACTTCAGTTATATGATTAATAAAATGTCCCAAGTATTTGAGAATTCTAATAAATATATAAATATATAGATATATGGTTTCTTCAGTTTATTTATAAATTCCAATAATTTATATAAACTTTGAAAAATTTCTACTCTAAAGTCACATCTATATTATTTATCTGGTTATATACAAATTCAATTAGGCACATTATGAGTATACAATGTATTGAATTTTACTAGTATACAAAATAGTAATATATCTAACATCAAGATATTAATGTATCTGGTTTCATGATTTTAAACCTTTCTGTTAGTAATTTGAAATCTCTCCAGATTTAAAAGAATCATATCTGCTAATGTAAAATAATAAGCAATTTGAGGGATACTCAGCCAAAATATTGATAGGCTTTTGTTCAAGATTATATTAGACTATACTAAGGTCTAGAAATAATCTTTAACGTGACATCATGTGATATGAATCTTTGATCTAATATGTGAGATCTAACTCTCTCACACTTTTACGTGACTTAATTGGATTTTAGACATTTTGTGACTCCTAAGATATGTACATGCTTCTTATATAGTTGTTATTCTAATATATATTTCAAATGTGTATATTAAATATTTCCTTACATGTGAATCTCATCTCTAAGTTACTTTCTGTCTTACAGGCTTCTGGTGAGCTATGTAACTGAAGCTGTAAAATAGTGAATTTAATATTAAATAATTTTCTCCAGGAAAATTTCTTTATAGTTTTTATGATTCTATATTCTCTTGGTTTTAATAAATCTTGGTTTATGATTCTGTATTCTCTTGGTTCTTTGATTTACATCCCTCTTTTTGAGTCGGTGCTTTGTATTTTATGGTTTAAATGAGGAGCAGGATTTTTATTATCAGGATTTTTATAACCCTGACTATGGGGAGCATAGATTATCTAAAAATCAGCACTCCTAGTCATCTCTCAAGTATCTTGCAGAAAATCTGATTTTCAAAGATATGACTAGTTATTCAAATATAATAATATTGTGATTTAAACTGCTATGAGTGAGCCTGAATTCCTTTAAGATATTAGCTGGAAGAAATTGGCTTATCTTATTCCTTTTGTGGTTGTCTGGTTTGAGGAAAATAAAATATGAAATTTAACAGTAAATGGATACTTGACTATTTGTTATGTACCAAGCACCGTTCTAGGCACAGGAGACAGAATACAGTGTAGAATACACAAAAACAAATGACAGTTCCTACACTGGGCATCATTGGTGTTTTCATTCTGGTTTGGCAGAAAGATCAATCAATTGATGTATTTTATAAAAATAAGGTAGGGAAGAGGCACAATATTTAAATAAGGAGGGTGAGGGGTGAGGGGAGTGGTGGGCCATGTTATAATTAGAGTATTAAAGAAGATCTCCAAGAGAAGATACTGATATTTGAGGAAAACTAGAGTTCAGGAGAAAGATAATCAGGAAAATACCTTACAGGCAGAGGCAACAGCAAAGGCCAAGTTCAGAGGTATACTGAGCCAAGTGTCCTTGAGGAACAAAAAAGCAAGGAGGCTAGTATGTCTGCATCTGAAGAGAGTTTTAAGAGGTAAAGTAAGAGAGGTAAGGAAGGCGAGATCAGACCTTGCGGGACATACAGGCCATTTTAAGGGTTTTACCTTTTACTCTGAATCAGATGGTAAGTCCTTGGAGAGTTTTGGAATGGCATTTTCTGACTTAACATTTTTAAAGGATCATGGCTGTAAAGTTAGTGTGAAAGCTGGGATGTGAAACCAGGCAATGTGTCTCCAGACTTTGCCAAAGAAACAGCATAATGCAGTGAAGCCAATGTAGGGAATTGGAAGTTTGGGCAATCTGTGTTCTAGTCTTTTCTCTTACTAGTACCAGACTGCGTAGTTTTGAGTGAATATATTCACTGCTCTGGGTGAAATGACTAAGTAATATCTGAAGTTCCATTCTGCATCCTCAAAATGTTGAACCACATTAAAAAAAAAAAAACAAAAAAAAAAACAACAGAAAATCATATAAACATTTCTCCTGTATGGAAAACTTAGGATTCATTTTTATAATATTATAAAGTAATGATATATAAATATTTATTTACCAAATTTGTACCAAAAAATTACCAAAATTTATTCTATAAAATAAAAATACTAACAAGCAAAATAAAAACAAAGCTAACCTCACATTCATGAATCTTGCCGTAAGGTTTAATGTTCTTGTACACAATTAAAGTAGAATCGTGGGACAAAATATATTCTTGTATATTCATTTCATTGTTGACTGGTAGAGTGGAGAAAGCAAGGAAAATTAGTTAAATACTCATTTTCTATTTAAGTGCCGCATTATACTTTAATATGAGATCTTGAGATTGATTCTACTACTTAAACGGGGCCACAAAGTTTGCACTGCTCTGGAAGAGACAAAATGAACATTTCCTTTAAAGATCTCTTTGCTTTGATTGCTTTGACAGCAAAATGCCATCTTTTACACAGGTCTGCCCCCAAGTAGTATGGGCAACTAACAACACACAACAGTAACACTCTTGAGCATTCTTTCAGGTCTGTCAATAGCCACTTGCCCTCCCTAATTCCACAAAACCTTTTGAAATACATGAGAAGGAAAAGGATGCTATATTAGATGTTATGTACTTTTGAATTTTATTAATGTAAGCATATATACCCCAATGGTGATAGCCACTGATGTCAAATGTGGCAAAAAAAAAAAAAAAAAAAAAAATCCCTTTCTGATCAATGGTCTTTGTTTATACAAAATGATGCTCTTTTTCTGAAGACAGACACTGTATAACTTGAGCCTCCAAAACTTGCCCTAAGTCTCTGCTCAAAATGAGTTACTAATGCCTAACATATAATAATCATCTGGGGATTGGGAGAAAATTACAAACCCACGAACAGCCAACCAAGATTGAAATGATATATATGATGGTATTGAAATCTCTTGAGACTGAAACATAGTGATATATATTTTTTAATTATGTCAAATATTTCTTAACTTTGAGACCTATCAACTTGGGGTACTTGTAGGAGCACCTAATTATCATCACCCTTGGGAATTAATGTACTAACCCTGAGTACTGAGTTAATGCCCTAGGATGTTCAGTGTGTTCAATGGGAGGAATTTATATACTCCTTCCTTGGTTTATTGCCTACCTTTTCAAAGTAAGGAAAGCCCCATAGGTAGCTCAACAAGCAACTTCAGAACTTCAGGTTATTTGGAAAACACTGAACTGGGAGTTTAGTTACCATCAAACTTTGCTACACTTCCAGAAAATGGATGAACTCCACTAGCTTCACAGAATTCATGAACATTTCAAAACTTTATCTCAGGTAGTATTCTATACACTGAAAGGACCTGGTTCATCTCTATAATATTTCCTGTCGTAGTATTTTAATGTATGCACTATGTAGTTCCAAGCACTAAACAATTTCTGGTTAGGTTTCACTGTTCATTACCTTTGCACTAACAATCATTTTTCTCATATCTAGTTTGATTTTCCTTTCCTTAGCAGATGGCAAATTTTCTCCCTTTTCATGCTTTCTTACTGACAGTTTCTTGTCTCCTTTTATTAATGTTTATCTTCCATTGGCTGACCTAATGTACCCATTTCAACATAGCTTGGTTAATGTGTATCAGAAGGAGGAAATGAAAACATAGCAATATTTTTTCCTAATTGTTACTTCCTATTTTTTAAAATGTAAACTTAAAATATTAGAAAAGCTAGATTCAGCCACTGAAAGTTTTTATCACAGTTTAAAAGAAGCAAACACAATAAAAGGGCTACATCTTCAACTACTACCACCCCCTACTCACAAATATTACATTATTTTTTAAAGATGGGGCAAGATCTTAAGGTCTATACATATATATTGACTTTATCTTTTGCGGAATTGTAACAAATTTTATATACATAATTATATACATATGTGCATCATATCTATATATGCATCATATAAAATACATAATATAAATACTACATATTTTTATGCAATCTGTGAATAAAAACACAAAATGTAAGGAACATATTTTTGTAGATTTTTGTATTTTTTAAAAAGATATTGTTCATTGAAGTGAAGATGAATCAGTTATTATATTTACAATACCTGGTCCATATAATAGATGCTCAATTAATATTGGGTGAATGAGGGAGGGGATGGTTAAAAGAATGGACACTGTACAGATTATTTCTTCTAACCTAACTGCAGAATGGGAAAAGGGGTAAGTCAATAATATTTGAGTTTTTTTTAAACACAGAACGAAATTTCAATCTCTTTATATGTCATCTGACTTCATGTATCAGAAATCATAGAAAAAGTGGTATAATGAAAAGCACTCAATGAAAGCATGTGTCCAGTATATAATACCTACTTCTCCAGAAGGCAAATTGTAATACTAATATTTTCTAAGTAAATTCACGTGGCTGGACCATTGGAATGTAACTGTGTGTCCGTGCACTTCAAATGTCTTTAAACATCAGATATCTTATAGGATATTAGAATTCTTCATGGTGGAAGAATTCTGTCTGTCCTGATACTTCTCCTTTGGTCAAAATGTCTAGATACTTCTTCTTATTTTATATTTATGTTTAAGAAATATTGTGAATTTTCTATATACAAGCATATAAATCTTTATTGTGAAAAAGAGAAAAATAAAACATGTGCATTATAAAGGAGGAAATATGAAGAACTATATGTTTAAGTTTCAAATCTTGACACAAATTTTCCTTTCTAACTGCATATTTGAAACAATATTAAATAGTGGTTGATATTGCAAAACTCCAGTGACTTATAAAATATGGATGATTATATGTTTTTCTATTTTAACTGTTTTTAAAGAAAATAGTGTAAGGGAAGGAAATTAAGTAGAAAGTCTTGATATATCTAGCATAAAATATGTAAGGTAATGGCAAAATGAAGGTTTTAAAAACTTGTTTATATAGCAGTCATAATACTGAAAATACTAAAATATGAATTGAAATTGAGCCTTTTTTAAAAAAGCATTTGTAGTGCTATGTAAGTCAAGAACTGACATTGATGGTATAATTCTCCCTACTGCTGTAGAAATAAGATTGCATAATTGGTAATCAAGGCAATTTATGTCTTTCTGAAATAAAACCCTGCACATTTAATTAGATCTACAAACACTAAACATTTTTCTAAATCCAGGAAAAAATTGATTTTTAGCTTATCTCAATTATTTTATAAGATTTTAATAGTCTTTAGATATCAATAAACTATGTTGTTTCTTTGGAGTGAAACTGTAATCTTTGCTTAAATGTTATCTAAATTTTAAATAGCAATAAATGTCAGAAGAAAAATCTTTTCTTCCTGCATATTGTGAATAAGCCCTTGAATTTACATAAAATACTGCAATAACTCGTCACTGATATGAAAACGAAACAAAACAGTACTATTATATAAACAAAGGGTTTGCCTATAGTATAAAAATAGAATCCAAGCACCATACAAGTTGTAAACTGAAGCCATCACTTGGAAGTCAAGGTTATTGGAATGTTAGCTTGACAAGAATTAATGAGTTGCAACACCAAGTGTAGCCTAGTGGGAGGATGGATTAACCAGAAAGTTTAGATGATGCCAGTAATATCAGATACTGGCTCCCAGGATTACCGGGCAACTTAATTTTGTTCCATGTCCAAACGTAATACTGTTTAAAAATCCATCTTTCCCCATTTTTTAGCCTAAAACTGCAGTCCCATTTTAAGAACTGTGTACTACTCCCTGAGTTCGTAGCATCCTTTCTCACCTCCGTCTCTGTGCTTGTGTCATTAACATCAGCTGGGAGCTTTTTCAACACTCCTCTCCCCAGCTAAACCCTTCAATATTCTAACATTTTATCCTCCAAAAATCTCTCTGTCACTCAAGACCCAGCCAAAAGGCCATCTCTTCTTTTGCAAGCTTTTTTTGATCCCTTCAAACAGAAAAAGCTTTCCTGGTTTTGCTTTGTTTTGTTTTGTTTTGTTTTTTTGACTTGTAAAGGAGTTCTCACATTGGTTGTGGAATTTATCTTAATCCAACCAATGTTATATATATCCTTAATTTAGCACCTCCCACAACATTTTTCTTTGCCATCTGAAATGAATTATTTTCCAAATTATCATTCTTTTGCATAAAGTTCATTGTTCTGAAATTAATAATTAAAGAACTAAATTCTAATTGGAGTAAAAGTTTGTATACTAGAAAATCAATATTTCCCTAAGAATTCACTCTGGCAAAATTTTCCTTATTCTTAAAAAGAGTAAAGTCATGATAGAATTATTATGAAGCTAAAAAAAGAAAAAATGAAATACCCAGCACTAGGGACTTGGTAAAAATTAGTTCTTTTCTCTCAATTTTTTATATTCTACGCGAGAAAAGAATAAAAAAGAGGTGAACTGATATTATAGTTTAGCCACTCCAGTAATCAATCTTCTTATTGGGAAAATGTATTATCATGGAATTGGATAAAGCTTATGAAGAATACCAGGGTGCCAAAAAAATATATGCACATATTAAAAAGTGTTTTCCATGTCCTGCATAGATAGTGATGGTAACCACCCTGAGCACCTCTTGTAATTGCAGAAGTCAAACATGACCTGTATTCGTCTTTTGTTATTGGTATACACTGAGTATTACAATTTTTTTTTGGTTGGTTGGTTCCCTGAGCGGGGATCGAACCTAGGCCACAGCAGTGAGAGTGCCGAAGCCTAGCCATTACACCACCGGGGAACCCCGAGTAATACAATTTTAATACAGATTTTCCTTCCTTAAAATGTGTGTACATTTTTTTGGCACCCTCTGTACTGGAAAATATGTAAGGCACTTTTTCTTCACTGTTACTGTTCTCGTTATGAGAGGAAAGAGTCTGGAATACAAGAGTGGGGAAAAGGAAGTTCAGGTTTTACCACAAATACCTGTTTACCTAGAGAGGAACTACAGGGAACCAAGAGGCCCGTGATAGAAGACCTTGGAGCAGGTCAGGAGTTGCAAGGAGAGTCTCCTTGTTGTCCTACAGCAAGGCAGGTGGAACTTTGAAAGCACTCTGACCTCCAATAGCATCACAGCCTCTAGGAGGAGAGGATCTGCCTTAGAAGCATTTCTGGTGGCCAGGAGGAATTCGGAAAAGTTACACTAAATTAAGGAGAATTCAACTTAACAAAAAAACATTGGCTTCTTTTTATTTTGCTTCAAATGACTTTTTAAAATATTTTACTAATGGGTAACTACGTGATATCAATGTGTTAGCTAAATGGCTATGTCGATGTATTATTGTTGAACTACTAATAAAAGAGGCAAAATTCACTAATGAAGTGAATATTATATTGCCAATTCTAGAAGTAAAACCCAGTTGAAATTTCTCCATTACAGAAGTTTCATCCCCAGCAGCCTGTCAGAATTATAGACACAAAAGCTCATAATTTGTTTCAAGTAAGTGGTTGAAGGAATGAATAGATAATTAGAGGACACTATTGTCCCCTCCTTCCCCAACTTTACCCACTTAATAATTGAACTTAAATAATAAAACTAAAGCTATCCCACCCTTATCTCCACATAATCAAATTTATGAAAATTTATTTTTAACGTATGTATTTTCTGTCAAATATATTTTCACATGAATTTGCTTTTTTGTCATCATATTTTTATTGGCAATATACTCAAATATCATTAGAATTTTTCTTCACTGAATGCCTCTCACATCAGAGACAGGGCTACAGCATCACGAATATATTCAACGGCTTAATCTTAGCATTGTTTTCAGTACAATATTGGTAAAATGATGAAGCAGTTGGACTGATGTCAACATCAGAAAGTTTCAAAATAAGAATAATGCAGTCAAAATTATTATTAGACTTAGGGATCTGCTATGTACTTGAGCCACCTCCAAATAGAGTACTTTTATTCATACCATGTGTTACCTAGGTGTGTGCTGCTTAGGGTCCAAGACTTTAGAACTTGTGCTAAATTCATGTACAGCCTGGGGCATTCCTGCTGCTGTTGGTGATGGGCAGGTGGCACCCTGCCCCTTGTGCACCACCAGAATCGCCCTTACATAGCCACCATCTTGCAGGAGAAATGGAGTTGAACTGCCTCGGGTGCTCCATCTGTCCAAAGAGAGTTGGCTAGCATGTAACGCTAAGCTTCCTGGCCTACATCCACTCCATTACATACATTAGAAATGAGAGTGTCCTTTCAAATATGGTTTACATTGAACTGTTAACCACACAGTGATATTTTGTATCAGAGTAAAAGTTTAGTGTTTATTATAAAAATTCTCACTTACTCTTGAGAAAGTTTGAATAAGTCTCATGTGAGGTTTCCAGTTTATTTATTTTCTTGAATTTCTCCTAGTAAATGTGTTTCTTATGCTTAATTTTTATGTTTTTCCACATGTTGTATGAATAACAAGTTTGTTAAAATGAGAAGTAGTTTTGTTCTTTTGAAATATGATTTTTTATTTCTCGACTGAATCTTTCTCAATCTAAATTCCTTCCTATAATTTTATTTTAAGGCAGATATAGTATTTGTCTTATTAAGTGTGAAAAAACATGGATTCTTTTGCCAAAAAAGACTGTAATATAAGAAACCATTTAGAATATTGATTAAATCTATTTTTTAAACTTTATTTATACTATATGTCAGTTATAAGTGGTCACTTATTCTCTCTGCAGTGTTCTGTGCAAAACTGTGGTAAAAATTGTGCAAAAAAGACACCCCATAGCTAAATGATTAACTATTCGTCATTTTCTTTGAGTGAGAGCATAACGAAACTTTTGGCTTCTGATATTATGCTGACACGAATAAACTTACAGAAGAAAAATGTTAGTTGAAGCAAAGAAAATAAGGCTAACTATTCTTCCTATACTTTATTCCTTTTTTAAAAGATTATATTCAGTATAATTTCAAAGAAACCAGCTACTTAGTACATCTGCTGCTCTATAATCTAGTTTATAGGAATGCGGTGGGATGTGTGGCAAAACCAGACATTGTTAGGTTTCCTTAGAGAGAATTCTTTAAGGAATATTTGGTACCTGATTTTGCCTTTCTCCAGTTTAGGTATCCACATGTGTTGGTACCTGTAGAGGTTCTTTATTTTGAGAACTTAAAAATACAAAAATTGGTTTTGTTTTTATAACAACATATACATATATTGAGTTTGTTTATATGCAACTAATATAGTATGGGATATGATGTCAATTTGCAATTTCTCCTTGTTAGGAAACAGTAGTCATCCTTGGTCTGTTGCTAAGAGGTATTTTCTTCCGGATGCACCACTCGTCAGTGTTAGGATATCTGCTTTTTGTTTCAGGGTCCTTGTTATTATTTGTGTATATGTATGTAAACGTACATTGATCCTGAGCTATTTAAGATGACTTAAATAATATTCCTAGGTTAAAACAACTAAAGATAACTGAGAGATTTGAAGTAAAAGGTCACCACTCATTTTAGTGGCCAAGATAACAAATCCTGATCAGTTATCTGGTTTCCAATATATATTCAAGTGCATAGAGACACAATTATTCTTAGCACTGAGATGTGTTTCCTTTTGTCCTCATAAATAACACACTATATAAGGCATTGACTCATTTAAAAATTTAAAATCTGAGAAAACTGCCCCATAGTTCATGAAAATGACAATATCTTTGTAGTATGTTCACAATAAATTTCATGTTAAAACTTTTCATTGTTGCTTAGGGACAAATACTAAAGTTTGGTTTTATAGGAAAAATCCTGTGGGCTGTGACTTCTTATGAGTGTGTGTATGGGGGAGAGGTATTTAAACTGGCTTTGCTCTTATATTCTTTTAACATGTGAGTAATAGTCATATATGCATGCATTTTTATATTCTTTATTCTCTCCCTCTTTCTCACATAGCTGTTCAAATTTGCATAAATGATATCTAATAATACTTGTTTGGTGGGAGAGGGTTTTTAGTTATTTTTTTCTTCCATCTCATCACATCCTGCTTCTCATTCTTGCCTTAAATCCTAACATTATTAATTTCACATTTTCTCTATATTCATATAATCATACACATATACTACATATATACACATTCTCACAAATACGCAAACACACACTTAAGTACATGCATGTACACACACATACACACATATACACACAATATTTGGTAATTTTTAATTTTACCAAAAATGTGCTCTTGCTACACAGATTTTTTGATATCTTGCTTTTCTCACTAAGAATTACTTTATGAAAATCTTTTTCAGACTCTAAGTCAGATATATCCAACCTGCAGCCCAGGATGGCTTCGAATGTGGTCCAACGCAAATTCTTAAAACATTATGAGATGTTTTGCAACCATTTTTTAGCTCATTAGCTGTCATTAGTGTGAGTGTACTTTATGTGTGGCCCAAGACAATTCTTCTTCCAATGTGGCCCAGGAGAGCCAAAAGGTTGAACACTGCTGCTCTAAGTCATCAGTCATGGCTCATTATAATTTAGTCTTTGAAATGCTCGTATAATAAAGTCATGGAAGAAGTTTACCATGGTTTATTCACTCACTACCCCTATTGATGGGCAGTGACTTTGTTTACAATTCTTGGTTACTTCAAAATATGCTAAATACCATTTCCTTTTAGTATTAGAATAATTCCCCTAAATGGAATTGCCCGGTCAGAGGTATGGATGATTTTAATTTGTAGATATTGATAGACGCATGCCTAAAAGCTGTTACGCTTTACATTTCCATGAAAAATATACAATAGTGCCTTTTATTCCTCTACCAAAAATATTATAGGTCTTGGTAAATGTCAGGTTTTTATTCTAATTTTTTCTATCACTTGAACTGCAGTAAGTTTTCATATATTTTTGACTGTTTCATTTATTTTTTTGTGAATTGTCCATTATGATTTCCCCACCGAGTTATCTTATTCTTATCAGTTTGACAGTCTTTCGTGTATAGTGTCAAAAGATCAGGCAGAACAGAAGTAAAACCAATGAATTACTGAAGTGGTAATCCTTATAGTAAAAGTTTACTATGTATACACCAAAAGGTCAGTTTGTAAACCTGGAGCACTTGAACTAAAAATGAAATGAAGATCAAGGTTATATTATTATAAAGTAGCTAATACAGTGAGAAAGGAGTAGGTGTTAATTCTTCACAGTGATTGGTTGTAATATTACAATTTTTAGTGGTTACCTTACATCAACCTTGAAAAACTGCTTTTACTTGTGATTTCCAGAGGCATAAGCAAGAAATGACCCAGGTCAAGTTGGTCTTGCAAAATAAACTAAATTAAGCTTTTTTTTTTGTATGACTAAACTGGTTTTGTCGGCTCAGAGTATTTTCAAGGCTGTTTGTTTTTAGTTCGTTTTTTATTTTAACAATAGAAAGTTATGCCTTGTATGTCATTCAGATAACAAATAATTTTCCCAGTCTTGTTTTTCTATTTTAAAAAAATGTTGATGTAAAAGTTTTTAAAAATGTTTGTGTAGATAAATAATGTCTATATTTTGTTTTATAACTTTGGGTTTCCAGTGCAATATTGGCAAACCCTAGATTTACAAGTACTGTCCAAAATTTTCCTGCGAATAATTTCTTTTACATTTAAGACTTTTAATTCATCTACAATATGTTATATATGAGAAGAGAATGGTTCCATTCAAATTTTCTTTCAGATGTTGAACCTATTTGTTAAATGACATGAATGAATGAATGAATAATAAATACGTAAAATTACCCATTGATTTTAGCTATTAGTATATTTGTCAAACATTGACTTCATGTAGACATTAAAAGAAAAATGTTACTTCTGTATTTTATTATTTGGTTTTCCTTTATGAACATTATGTTGTTTTAAATACAACATTTAAAATACAGCATATTTATACTATGTTTTGATAAAGCAGAACACAACAAAAATATTCTTTTTCATAGATCTTTTTAGTTATAGTTGGATATATATTTTTCTATGTAAAATTTAAGATCATTCTATCTAATTCCCAAGACACTACTGTGATTTTTATTGAAATTACAATATATTTATATTTTATTTTAAGATATATCAATTAATTTTACTAAAGTTTTATTAAATATGCTGTATAAGCTACAACTCTGACTCCATGGATTACAAGCAATTGGATGACTATTAGATGATAGAGATGATGAATTAAAATGCAAATTTTGTTAGAAACAAATATCCCAAACCATGTTTACTTCTGCCCAACTGCATCAGTTAATTATGATGCAGTGTAGGTTGTGCCAGCTGTGTATGCACCTTTAAGTGTTTTTTTATTCTTAATTTTTGGTGAGATTAACTTCTATTCTTTTACAGTTTACCCTTAGTAAATTACTCCTTAATTACTTCATGCATTTGCAGGTTAAAGCTCTGAGGGAATGCATTATTTCCTCTTTTTCATTCTCCATTTTATTTTTTGTCGAAAAGCATAAAACCAGTGGTTAAGAATATAGGCGTTAAGGACAAAGGGCCATGGTTGCAATTTTGGTTCTGCCATGTGGTATTTTATTTGGGGCAAGTTATTATCATTAAACTCACTAATCTGTAAAATCAGAAAAATAATAGGACTTTCTACTGGATTTTCTTAAGATTAAGTGGTCTTCATAGTGCCTGGCATTCCATAAACACTACATTAAATATTAATTCTGTTGTAATTTCCGAAGACTAGATTCAAAATGTGGCTTCAACAAGCATGTAATCTTGTGATAACAAGATAAACTTCTGGTGAACATTTCCACATCATTAAAATCATTTGAATTTTCAGATGATTTAGCGATGTTGGAGGCTTTAGACTTAACTTACAAATTTTTAAAATATTGACATTTATCTTAAAATATTTTGCCTTCTGTAGATTCAAAACTGCTACATTGTTAAAAAAAAGAAGACATTACTGAAACATAAAGTTTCTCTTTCGAGTTCACAAGTGCAATTCCTGCTTCCTTTCCTTCTAGATATAGGTCCCCTGAGCTACATTGTAAGGTGTAATCTTCTGTCTTAGAACTATCGAAATACAGTAAGCCCTAGTGAAAACAGACGGTCGGTGTGATCATTTTTAACAGCCCTGGAGATGTCCATATGCTATTCAGTAATGTGGCATCTGCGTGGCCCTTTAGCTATGGAGTGTACTTTAAACATAAGCAATTTTAAGCAACAAGGTGTCAAACTATTCATCCATGTGAAGTAAATCAGTGGTTTGGCAACCCTCAGCACAATCAGTGAAAACCCTTAGAGTGCTATTAACCACCCATCCTCCCCAGGCACAAGGCATGTTCTTTTAATAAAGTTATATTATTGTGCCTCCAAGTCAAGAAAAAAAAATGTGAGGTGAAGTACTCATTCCATTAACATTGGGGTCATAAAGTCACTGCTGTACTGGCATTTCCCACCAATGAAACATGGGAGGATTCATGTGGCTGTGGACAGTGCATCTATATCCTACTCTCATAGCCATATACTGCTACGTCTAATTTGGACACATTCTATGTGAATAATTAAAAAGAATAAGGAATTTAATTAAGTTGATTCTGAGACACCTAGAGCAGCCCCCAGATTTTTTGTCTTGAATCTCTAACTAAAACCAAATTTTGAATTACTGTTTTACGCTCTGTCCTCTCTTTTTAAACGGTCTCCGATTCTTTGACTCTTTAACATGAAGCAGATTTTAAAAAGATCTGATAGGTAATAATTACATGTGGTAGGCACATTATTGAAAAATCTGACACAAAATAGTTGTCACTGATATAATTTGTGGGATAATCAACCTGGTAAAGATTTTTATGGCTGTCCTGTTAAATGTTTTTTTTTATTTGTTCACATTAGTTATGAATCCACCTAACCGTAAAAAGAGGCACATTTATTCATTTGTTTACTCATGTAGTATTTATTGAATATCTATATGTTAGGCATGATATTAGACCCAAACAATATGGCAGTGAACAAAGCAAAGATGTTTGACCTTAAGAAACATATATTCAAGAGATAGGAGGCAGAAACTAAATAAGCACATAAAATAATGTATATATGTAATATATACATTATATACATAATATAATGTATATATTATACATTATATAATAATCAGTGCTGTGGAAGAAAATAAAGAAGAGACAAAAGATAAATAGGTGATAAGAGATTGTGATTTTGACTAGCATAAACCTGGATGGCATTGCTTAAGTCATATTTGAGCAAATGACTGAGAGGAAGGAAATGAAGCAAGTGATATGGATGCAGAATGAGGGTAAATAGAGCAAAGGAGTCAACCTTTGTTCAAGGTAAAAAAAAGAAAAAAAAAACAAAGAGTAGTGTGGTTCAATCTAAGGGAGAGAGAAAATAGTAGCAGGAGTTGAGGTCAGAGGCAGAGGTGGTCCATTGTAAGCGTGATAAGCCATTGAAACACTTTAGATTTTACATTGAATCAGGAAGCTACCATGGGGTTTGAAATACAAGGGTATTGTGACCTAATTTGTATTTTAGAATAGATAGCATTTAGGAGATTGCTACAATAATACAAGTAGATTATGGTATTTTGGAGCAGAGCAGGAGAAAGTGGCCCATTGGGGATAAATTTCAAAGGTAGAGTCCACTGTATTTGTTAATGTATTGAGCAGGAGTATGAAAGAAAGGGAGACATCAAATACGATCCCAAGGTTTTGGCCTGAGCAACAATGAAGATGAATGTTTTGTACCAAGAGACTACGGGAAGAGTGAGTTTTGTGGAGGAGAAATTCGGATTTAGACACGTCATGCTTAAATGCCTATTAGAAACCTGAGGTTGTGATGTAACTTTAAGACTAGAGTTTTGGGAAGAGCTCCAGGCTATAGATTAAAAATAAGTGCAAAGGATAAGCACATAGATGGTATTTAAAGTCATCTACTGAGTGAAGGAGATAGAGAAAAGAGGTCCCAATACTGAGCCCTGCACTTGCCAACATTAGGAGGTAAGAAATCCAGGAAGAAAGAGAAAAGTAGCTTAGAAGATGCAGCTGGGGAGACGGGAGTGAAACCAAGAGAGTGTGGTATTCTTGAAGTCAAGTGTATCAATCAGAGTTGAACAGAGAAACAGAACCAATAGGAAGTACATATTATGGCATTTATTGCTAGAATTTGGTTTATGTGGCTGTGGGGCTAGTTTGGCAATTGCAAAACCTGCAGAGCAGGCTGTCAGGAAGGGCAGGCAGAAACTGAAAATTCAACCTGCAGCTGGAATTATTTCTTCCCCTCCTCCCCGTCTCTCCTCTCCTTTGTCCTGTCCTTGTTTTTGTCTTTATCTCCCTCCTCCCTCAATTTTTATCTTTAAAGACTCTCAACTTATTGAAGCAGGCCCACTTAGACAATCTAAAATAATCTTCTTCATTAATGTCAATGTGTTTTAGACTCTAATCACATCTTCACAAAACACCTAGGTTAGCATTTGAATACCTGGGACTACATTCTAGATCCATGGACACGTGAAAACAGATCATCACACTAACTAAAAACGAAAAAGGAGAAAGTGAGCAACTATGGCAAATAGTTTAAAGAGTTTGAGTAATTGACCATTGGATTTAACTACGAGGAAGTTATTTGTAATTTTGGCTATCGCACATGTTTTGGAATGGAGCTGTATCAGTTTTTTATGGCTGCAATAACCAATTACCACAAACTGACTTAAAATACCACAGATGTATACTTTCTGAGTTCTGGAGTACTGAAATAAAACACTAGTTTCAGTAGGCAAAAATAAAGGTATGGACAGGCCACAGGCCCTTTGCAGTCTCTACACTGCCCCTTCCACCTTCTGGTGACTGCTAGCATTCATTTGCATATGGGGACACCACTGCAATCCCTGCTTCTATCTCCACATTCCCTTCCCTTCCTTGTGTATCCCTCTCTGCCAGACTCATAAGGAAAAGGGATTACATTTAGCTTCCTTTTTCTTCCACAACCCCACAGATAATCCAGTATAATCTCCTAGGTTAATATGCAAAGACCCTTTTTTTCCCCTTATAAGCTAACATTTACAAGTTCCTCCCAATATCTTTGGCTGGCTATTATTCAACCAAGAGGCAAAGCTTGATTGGAGTGGATCCAGGAGAGTGATCCACTATTTTACAGTGTTTTTGTGAAGGGAGGCGAAGAAATGGGTCAATGGCTGAGGGAAAGGGTGGAAATTATACCCCTTCAGTCATACTCATAGAGCTTCCGTTCTTTAACCATAGATATCCTCCAAAAAAGCATGCATGACTCCAATTTTACATATTTCACTCTCTAGTCGTGTATGCCAATTCCTTTCTCAGACTTGTATACCAAAGCACCTATGGTAGGTTGATATCACTATTGTCCATTGAAAAATATTTAAATATGTCTGATAAGCAAGAGAGAGCTTTCATGATCCTAAATAATATTTGACAATCTTTTTTGTCTTTCTTTTCCTTTTTTTTTTTTTTTTTGTACTTTTGGCTTGTAAGGATAAGTCTTTGTTCTTAAATATTCAAATTAGTACATTTGAAAGTATTGCATACGTTTGTCCGGTTTGGCCTACAAGTCAGATTTCATATATCTGAATGTGATTCCTACTATATTGTATTTAAAAACTCTGAATTACTTTTTCACATTTGCATTCTTAAAATAGGTATATTGGAGTTTCCAATTATAAAATAGGCTCCCATGTGCTTGTGTTTCTATTTGCTTTCCAAATCACGTGAGCCCTGTTCTATCTATGGCCATATAATATAAAATATATCTGAAGGAAAAGAGAGCTGATATAAAAATAATGTCTTACTTTTATTCATAACACACAATGATGTCTAGAAATTTTTAATTTATGCTGAATGCCCATTTCTATTATGCATGGGCCCTCTGGCATAGAGCACTCAAGAACAGTACCTGATACTTAAGTAGGTGCTCAATAAATATTTCATGAGCGAGTGAATAAACAACAGCATGACAAATAAGATCCTCTATGTTATGTTTCTTATTATTCTATTGCTACTAAAGGCATTTATAAGCAACATAATTTAACTGGTGTGTATATATTTAGGAATACGGTAAACACTGTGTTAACTGGATATCAAGCAACCAGCACATATCTCAAGCAACAGGTTACTTGAGATTCATGCCGGTTACTTGAGTTCCGGTTAACAGAGAGCCTACTTAACATTTATCCAGCATCTACCAATCCCCCTGTATGCCGGTTAACTGAGAGTCTACTATATATGCTTTTTTAGATGAGAAAATTCAAAGAACAATTATTATTACTTATATGATTGATACGGTGTAGCAACTTAAAAAAGAATATTTCTTTTGAGGAAAGTCTATAATCGAAGAGTTGCCTGCCAGAAATTGGCAGTTATACTCAAAACCAGTACAATATAGTGGTGAAGAGAGAGTTTGGGCTCTAAAGTGAGACAGACCTGCTGATTTTTAAGTATTCTTGATTGGTCCTTTATCAAATTTGCGGATTTGGACTAATTATTTTCTGTGCATTTTTTTTTTTATTTTCCCCATCTGGTAACCTGGGATAGCTATATGATTTTTTCAAAGTTAATTAGGATAATGCATGTAAAGAACCTAATATTATGACAGACACAGTAGTGGCTAATAATTTCATCATCATCAATCATCATCATCATGGACAACTAACTTCTACTCAGATTTGAGAGCACAACTAATCTTTATTTTTAATAAAAGTATTTTTTTTATTGTTAGACTTGTTGGGGTGACATTGGTTAGCAAGAATTACATAGATTCCACTCACACTAGATAGTGTATGTATAATACAACTAGTCTTTTAAAACTTTATATAACATGAATATAATTTCCTTTCACTTGACCAATTTTGTTTATGTAATTTATTTGAAGGCCCCTAAAATCTACTTATGAAAGAAAATAAAGTGCAAATAAGTAAATCAATATAATATCAGATTCTATTAAAATTTTTGCTTTTTTCTAAACTCTTTCATACCTTGATGACTCACATTTCTGTTTGTCCTAGATTTCACCTCTGAAATTTGGAACCCCATAATTAATTTCCTTTTGGCTTTACTTATCTAGATACTTTGAAAGCAGCATGTTTAATAACAAATTCATTATATTCCCATCCTATTTTTGCCCAAAATCTGGTCTTCTTTAGTCTTCTGCTTTCAGCAAATAATTGGTATTATTTATTACTATCTCTTTGGGCAAACCATGAATCTAGCAGTTGTTCTCTTTTTTTATTTTTTTTTTTTGAGGCATAATTGATTACATTAGATTAGTTTCAGATGTACAGCATAATGATTCAATATTTCTGTATATTGCAAATAATTCTAGCTAACCTCCATTACCATACATAGTTACAGATTTTTTTTTCTTATGATGAGAACTTTTAAGATTTTGTCTCTTGGGGTTCCCTGGTGGTGTAGTGGCTAGATTTTGGCATTCTCAGTGCTGTCTGTGACCTGGGTTCAATTCCCAGCCAGGGAACTACCCACCCCCAAAAAAGATTTTGTCTCTTAGCAACTTTCAAATACTCAACGCCATATTATTAAGTGTAATCACCATAGCAATTGTCCTTTATATGTCTGTCTACCTCACCTTCCATATCCAATGTCTCACAAAGCCTTTGAGATTCTTTCTAAATAATCCACCCTTAAAGTTACTCCAACCCCTCCTCAGATCTCAATTCAATCACCACTTAAGGAAGTCTCACTTTCCTACCCCCACCCTTCAGATCTACCTGGCATATACCCTTCTTTTTTTTTTTTTTTTCTGCGCATATACCCTTCTTAATCCCACGTACCTCTATTGTGCAGCCTTACAATGGTAATTTTGATATGATTTTTAAAAATTATTTGATTTATGTTTATATAAGATCATTTGTAGAAACATGGTGTCTGTTTTAGCTCATGATTTGATCCCCAGAATTTAGGATTTTTCAAAATGTCAGTTGGAACCCATTAGTGAGTAGTAAAATTGGATTCATGGATAATGTAAAGAATTTTTGTTTAATGAAATAGGGTAGAATGAAAGAACGTTTTGTCGAAGTGAATAAAATGTAGTAAGCATAAATATTGTATACTGAAGCTTTTATTTACATTTGGCCATATCTATGTATTCATACAATATGCATTTATGTATGGTTCTATATGTAAAATACATTTCCTACCATTGGTCTCAGCCCAAAATTATACCATGGAGGTTGGAACATAACTGACAATTAGTAGACATTCAATAAATATTTTGTAAATCAATAAATTAATGCCATTTGCCTCCCCCCTTTTCTATTATTTTATTTGGTCATTTTAGACTACAGACTTGCTAGTAAAATTTGCAAAGCAAAAAAAGTTGGTATATTTTTCAATATATTTTTGAAAAATATATTTTTGAAAAATATTAGTAATTCACAAGATTCCATAGCAAAAGTTTCTACCTTAATTTAATGCTACTATAGTTAATGAATATAAATATAGTTATTGAGTAGCTAAATAGTTCTACTTTGTTACTAATAATTTTTATAATGTTGTAAGAAATTTAAGTTTTATTCAGCTTTCACCCTGTTGTAAACATTTTTAATGTATTCTTTATTAGTAATCAGATAGAGTGTTTTTAAAACAATACGAACAACTTTATGCACTCATTTATTACACAAACATTAATTGGGTGCATACTTTATGCCAGGCATTCTGCCAAGACTTGGTATACTGAAATGAGTGGGATAACTTCAAGGAGCTCTTACTTTTGAAAACTAATCAATTAATTCCATAAATATCTGTTCACTACTTATTATAACCCAGGAACTATAATCAGGTTTGAATAATACAGTGATGAGAAAACAGTCTCTGTGTCTCTGACCCTAAGATAAGGATTCAAGTTCAAATAATTTATTTGAGAGGAGGTCCCAGGAAACACTGGCAGTAAGTGGAGAAGCATGCTAGAGAAAGAAAGGCACACAACAAAGGATTTGCTTTCAAGCAAGTTATCACTATAAGTAACTAAATACTGCTGGGGACTCTGAACCAGTATAGAAGTCACTTCAGTTATCTCACCTGATAACTGTCAGTCTATTATGGGCTTTAATTCGCAGGTACTAGTAGCCTGCCCTGCAAGTGGTTAAGGTCCTGACACAGAGCTGCAGATAATGGTAGTACCTGCATCTAAACTACATTAGAAAGGTAAAACCTGGGGAGGATGCAGGTAGGGCACTGGATCTGCTACTGCATAATGAGTACCTTAGCTTCACTACATAAATTCAATTTAAATGAACTGTGTAAGTACTTTCTGCTATTATTTGAAAATGAAAGAAAATAATTGCCTTAGTTGCCAGATGATCTCTTTTTAGTTATCTTTCTCCAATATGGGAATTAAATGTCTATTTCTTTCACCTTCTCTTCCTGTAATCTCTAATATTAAACTATTAAATTGTTTTCAAATTATGTAGGTATATAATTATGTAATTATTTTCATTGGTGTGTTATTGCTCCTTCTCTAAGAATTCCAGATATTTAAGGCTTAAGGAATACAAGTATGAGTATGAACAAGTACAAGTAATGTTCATTGAGTTTCATAATGTGCCAGTAACTATCAATAAATAACCTTACTTATTCCTAACACTTTGAAGTTTTTACAGTCATCATCCCCATTTTAAAGGTTAAAAAATTCTTAGGGTAAAGCTTGAGGAAATTGCCCCAAATGTTATAATTAATAAATAATGAGGTCAGGACTCAAACCCAGGTCTTAGATTTTTAAGTCCATGTTTTTCATCAGCAATTTTAAACCTCTTACAAAATCAAGAATAATATGCTAAAAAATTCCACATGGAATCATGCACCACAAAGAAAGGGATATCTCTCTGTTATAAATAATCTTACTTTGAAGCTAGCAAAAAAAATTACAGGCTAGTTCAGCAAAATATATTGTAAATTGGATAAATTGGCTAAGAATGTGGGTCATGGGGTTGGGATCATTTTGTACAGACAGGAATCTCAACTCTGCCACTTAAAAGTCTTTGATATAAATACATGTGGATACATACAAATTGGTGGCATTATTATAAGACTAGGTGGCATTATTATAAGAATAATAATGCCACCAAACTCAAAGAATTATTGCAGGGATTAAATGAGATCAACATTAGAAGTGCTTAGAACAGTGTCTGCTCCATGGTAAGCCTTCAATTAATATTAGCCTGAGTTAATTATCACAATATGACAAGAACATATTCAGAAGAAATTAGCCATTTGTGCATGCAAAATAATACCTAGTTTTACTTAAATAGTAATAACAAAATGATTAGCCTCATTACCAGAAAAAGATAATAAAGAACATAAAGTCATATAACATTCTGGTATTATAAGCACTGAAGAAATATTTGCAGAATAAATGAATGAAATGTTAGTTATTTTCCTTGAAGAGATATGTACACATTGTTAATTTTTTGAGAAAATGCCTACTAAATTTGCAAGTCAGAATAACCCTGTGGTTGAGTAGATCTTTAAAGAAAACATGGTGTTCTATTTGAAAAGTAGCTAGTTTAGCTTGTAATTTGTGTAAGTGCTTTTGCTCAAGACAACTATCACATGTTTTGATTTAAATTGCTTTACTTCTACACAGAATATTAAAAGATATGCACTCAAGGGTCAAGTTATAATACAATTAATAATGTTCAATGTTTCATCAGGCATTCTCGGCTTTTTTTTTCTTTTAAACTTGGAGTGCTTGATAATGAAGAATGAAATCTTCCAGTAGAGTTGGTACCAGCCTTGGTCTCTGTTAATGTATAGCGCTTTCACCACCATTGCTTTTGCTCCATCAGTACAAATGTCAACATAGTAAAAAGGGCAAATACGAGGTCTGACAATTAAGTTTGCCAATTCATCCTAGAAAAAGTGCTGCATACCTCATGGCTGAATATCATCACTATGGTCACCTTCGAAGTACTCCCCTTGGGAAACTAGGCACTGATGCCAGCACCTAGTCCACCCTTCAAAGCAATTTTGGAACTTTTTCTGGAATGGCCATCAGAATTGTCATCATATAACCCTTGATGTCCTGAATGCCATCAAAATATCTTCCTTTCAATATTTCCTTTATCTTTGGGTAAAGAAAAAAGTCATGGGGGACCAAATCAGGTGAATATGGAGGGTGTTCCAAATAGTTATTTGTGTACTGGCTAAAAACTCCCTCACAGCCCTGTGAGCTGGTGCATTGTTGTGATACAAGAGCCATGAGTTGTTGGTAAAAAGTTCAGGTCATTTTCATCTAACTTTTTCACACACCTTTTTCAGCACTTGCAAATAGTAAACTTGGTTGACTGTCTATTTGGTCCAAATTCACAATGAAAAATCCCTCTGATATCAAAAAAAGTTAGTAACATCATTTTGACTCTTGATTTGGACTGAGGGAACATTTTTGGTTGTGGAGAATTGGCTGACTTCCACTGTGCATTTTGATGCTTTGTTTCAACATCATACTGATAACACTCATGTTTCATCACCCAAAACCTCATCTTGCATCTCCAAAAGGTCTTGGCCAACTTTGACTCTTCCTTTGCTTTTTGTTCATTGTTGAGCTTCTTCGAGACCATTTTTTTACACATCTTGTCATGCCAAGATATTCAGCTAAGATTTTCCTGTTTCTCTATTGATGTTTACTTGGTCTGCTATGCTTCTCACAGTCTGCCAATGATTTTGATGCACAAGTCAACAAATCTTTTTCAATGTTTTTGTCAGTTCTGCACATTCCTGGTCACTCTGATCTCTCTTCATCAGTGACTCTTTCTCTCCCTGCAGAAAAATATTAATTTATCTGTACATTGCCATAGTCTTCATGACATTGTCCCCATACACTTGGACTAACATATCCCTTATTTTAATTCCACTCACACTCTTACCAATTTCTACAAAAACTTTAATATTTATTTGTTGCTGTAATTCCAGCTCCAACATTCTCATGACAGCACCTAAAAACACGCAGCAACAACAATGAATGCTACTCAGCAAGACACCACTACACCTCCACACGAACACAGCTTTGAGACACAGATATACCAAGGTTATAAAACCTTACTGAGTTGTTTGTACAGTGCAGCCAACGTTAAGTGCACAGTGGCAAATTCGTGAACTTAAATATCAGACCTGTACATACTTGCATTATTATAAAAATACTTTTTGTGTTGAAGAACTCTTTAAAAGGTCTTGGGATTACTTTGAGAACTACTGGCCCATAATACAAAAATTTCCTAAACATAAATATGAAATACTTTATAAATAAGAAACAAATATGTTATCCTTTGAAAAAAATTTAAATATTTCACCCTAAACTGTTCTTAGTTTCTAATAACCTCTTTTGGATGGACCATTAACTTTTTCTCAACTATTTAAACAATTTTTTTTAATATTTTAACTTGTGATTAATTGGAGGATAACAAGCATATACATTGTTGGGCTTGATAAATTAAAAAGTTCCCCTGTTCTCTCATTTGCTACTCTTTCAAGTGATTTTGTTAACAGTGAATAAAAAAGACAGTACATTACAAATAATTAAATAGACTAAAAGCATTGTGATGCTCCATACACATTAAATGCCTTTTGGAATTATTGTTTCCCTTAATAAAACAATATATTGATGATGATAACAGACTACAGAAGACAAATGGTGGTCACCTTATTTTAGACTTATTTTAAAACAGTAACTGTTTAACTTGAAGATTCCATTTCATACTTTATCAAAGTACCACACAAGCTGTTTTTATTCTTCAATAAGTAATCCAATATACGGTATAATTATCTCAGTGCTTATAATATCACCACCATTATTAAATGTTTACTATATCTCATAATGTGTAGCTATTTATTATTGAATTAGCATGATTAAAGTCAACTCCCTTTGTTTTGTTTTGTTGTTATTATCGTTGTTGTGAAATGTTTTCCACTAAAAAGCAGGATCACTTAGATCAATTATCAATCAGAAAACAAAGTATGGTAAAATTTTTAAAAAAACTCATTAATTAAACAAATACTTATTGAGAGTCACCTACAAAAGGGCACTTGTTACAAGCTGTAAGGTATACAAAAATGTCACCAAGTAACCTAGAATCTAGTAAAGATAGCTCAAGGTGCGTGTAAAATAGGCGAGAGAAGCCATGAAACACACTGATAAAATCTGAAGTTCAGAGGAGCAAAAATAACTTGCAAATGGGAAAACAAAGTTTTTACCCTGCAATAATAAAATTTCTTATGTTTATAGTTTTCCACTATGCTTTAACTGTTAGACTTCTTCAATTCTCACATCCTGCATTATTAAAGTTAAATATTGCATGCATGCCGTTCAAAATATTATAAAGTTAGTGCAGGCTTCTAAATATATGGTAAAGCAGAGTTTAAGCAGTTGAAACAGTTGTAATGCCATCTTCTCTGTAGGTGATAAACGTAGTTTAGTCACGTGAGTAAAACCTGAATTTTACACTATTTCCTTAGAATAAACTGTGGCTAAGCTGCTTTAGCCTCATGGATACAGGCACCCAGGGACCTAAGAAGATCTGTGTTCTGGTTCTGTTACGTGACTAGCTTGCAGAGTAAATTTAAGGGGGCAACACAAATACAATGCTTTTTTTGTTTTTTCATTTACAATGTTTAATTTTTATTACAAACACACACACAGTTCACAAAATTTGGAATTACGGGTAAATTTTATTTTTAAGTAATGTTTAAGCTTTTTATATGTGGTCATCTTCTGTATGTTTATGAATGTGAGTATACAAACTTAACATTTTTACTGGCTGTTTAGTAAACCACTTTATTGAACTTATGCCTATTTCCAAATAAAAACAACAATATATCCAACTACACAGTATTTTAAAAACTAATTATAATGACTACTATTGTTAGGAGATAATCCTACACGAATATTTCGGGATACTTGCACCGTCTGGGTTTTCTGAACAAAACATCGGCACAACTAAAAGGGTAATTGAATGGCAAACAGGTCCTAGAGATTTTGTATTGCTCTGGAGAGATTGACACATTTATCTTCCCCAGAGCCATTCGTTTACATTCCAGGGTGGTCAAGCCAGAGAACTTCTCCTACACTCTGTAGGGAAGATTTCTTGACATCTCACGGTAATGGCCTCTCTCAGTCTCGGGGTAGGTTGGACCAGTGTGTCAGCTGCTCTTTGAAAGTTCTCAGCCTCATAATTATCCTTTGGTTCAACACCACTGTATGCACAGGATAATGTCAGATTCTCCTCATATCACCCCTCGGGGTTGGGGCTAGGGAACCAATGCTAAGATAGTATGTAAGCAAGTAAATGGCTTTTTCTCTAACCCACACAGATAGGTGTTTCCTGTCAGAATTATCTGTCAATCTATGTGTGTCCATTTGTCTGTTTGTTCATCTACCTATTCATCTATTCTGTACCCATCTACCCTTATCAACTATCACTTACATGCATATTTCTCATTTAGATTATTTGTAAATCTTGTGACATTCTTTTCTTCCTTCTTAGTTTTGTAAGACAAGATTTAAGTAACCTATGCCAACTGAAATAGTATTATGGTTTCATGAAGCAAATATTGCTTTTTAAGTTTTCCTGATTTTATTTGAAGGTTTAAAAAATATTACTTCAAGTTAAGAATGTTAATTCATTGAGTTATATTCTTCTTCCTTCAATGTTTATATTGCAGTCACACTCAGCAACCTCAAAATTATTATTAAATATTATAAAACAACTTTTTAAAAGTATGCTTTTAAGGCAAATGTTTAAAAATATTGATATTTATATTAAAATACTTAAAAGAAAACATATGTAATTATTTCATTTCACACAAGATCTAAACTTTTATTTACTTTTTTGTTAATAAAAAATTTAGTAGTATTTTCTGAATCAGGACAGTATCTTGAAAAGAATATTTTAAAATATGCCTGTATGAGAGAGCCCTGTTACCTATTTCATATTTACTGGGAATTTAATATGTCAGGAAAATTGTAGAAAAAAATGACATGTAGAGAGAATTAGAGCGCTCATCAAACAGACAAGACAATATCTTATACGTAGGATCTTTGCTAGAGGTACTATATTTTTCCTAGGGAAAAGTGTAGCTTCTCTTTGGGAAAATTGAGATTCGATCACACCTTAGAGCCTTTGATAAGTGCTTTGATGTTCAACAAGAAAGAAAAAAGCGATATTCTTTTTGCAAAGAATAAAAAAGCCCCATAATACCAATTTCAACAAAAGGGCATTGTTTTATGTATTTTACTACACACTACACAGAATGTAAAGAAGCCCTTTTCATTAAACTAAATATATATTGTTTGAAAATAAATAAGAAAAGATATGAAAATAATAACTGAACTAAAACAATATGACATACTAATTACTTTGTATCTAGTAGGTAGTCAATAGCTTTTTTATTTTTCAATTACATTTGGCATTCAATATTTTATAATAGTTTCAGGTGTACAATGTAGTGGGTAGAACTTTATATATGAAGTAATCTCCCTGATAAATCTAGCACCCATCTAGCACCAACATAATTTTTTAAATTGAGTGGGAGTGCAGTAAATAAGCTACATAGAGGGTGTCATTTACAACCAAATGGTTGTCCTCATGATAGAAATGTGTCACTCTAGTGAACAGAGAGAGTAAGTACACTTTAGCGTGTATGTAAACAAGGTTTACAAGAGGGGATATTTTGCTCAATTTAAACAATGACATCTAAGAAAGTGATACAACACTGTTCTAACAGACTTTTCTTCGAATGTAGTATTTGACAGCTTTAATAAAATGTTCATATTCGTACTATGGTGAACTGCTATGAATGAAAAATAGTTTTTTATAAATTTCTTTAAGGACTTTAATGCCATTGATAGATTTGGTCAGTTACTGAGTTCTGAATTGGTAACTGAGATCTAATAGTTCTATAAATTAGGAACCTGCCTCTTGATATTAAGGAGGAAGTCTTGGGACAAAGCCTGTAGAAATGACACATGTCAAGTGCACCTTTCTCCCCAAAATGTGACTGCAGAACAAGGTGTCATTGTAGCTGTAGGGTTTATAGACAGGGAAATCATGGTGATGGCATGTCAAAGTGAACTTAAATATTTAAAAGGTTTTAAACAGGGTCAATATCGAGAACTTCTGGGTGAATTTTTAAAATATGCTAATGTGTATGAGCCAAATTAAAGATGAGCTGAATTCTTCAGGAGGGAGGGGGATAGGAACCTATGGATGAGGGAGGGGACAGGCTTGGCTGATGATTGAAGGATTAAATCAGGGAACTTGTTATGAGGTTCTTCCAATTTTGAGAGAAGTTTAATTGAAGAAAGCACTAAACCTAACTGTAGGAATGTGAGAATATTATTCTAGAAGTAGTATAATTATTTGGATAAGGAAAATACCTGATAGAAAAAAATATAAGGAGAATAATGCAAGAACTGTTGGAATTTAGAATGTAAATAAAGAGATCTCAATCTGAGGACCAAGGGATGACTGGTCAAACAAAGCTAATGGGACAAGAACTGTCAGCATAATTTTATATTTAATACCATTGTGGTGGATCAAATCTTTATTGCCTCTTGCCTATATTATTTTGGTTACTTTCCCATAGAACTCTCTGCCTTTTAGAGTCATAGTCTAACTCACAAATTAATAACCTGCTCATATTTCAAGGCTCACATGATCTCAGGGTCATGTTCTCAAGTTTCCCCAAATGGAATTAATCCTTCTTTTGCTTTCCCATAGAATTTTGCTTGACTTTCTATTTCCATAATTAATTTAAGTCAACATAAATTTGTTACTTGCTTATTATGTACATGTCTTTAACACATGGTTTGAGACTTCAAGGTTAGGATTTTTCTTACCAATAGTTTATTCTTGGTTTGTTTAACTAAAGCACAACAGAACAAAACAATATTCTCTCTTGGAAAGAGAGATTGTCCATGCTAACCCAGAGTTAAAAAAAGAAAAAAAAATGGGTTGCAACCATTGAAAGCATAATGCTTTGTGGGGACCGGGTCCCAAGAAAGGCATTTCTGATTAGGCAGAGGCATGATGGTAGTCTTAGGTAGAAAATTTTAATTTATTAAAACTTCCAAATTTGAGATTGTTCATTTCATTCATCTCAATAACTTATGTTAGAAATCCGTGGGTACTACACTGAAGATTAATGTCCAGTTCTGGATGGAACACAGTGAACTGGAAGGGTCAGGGATGTGTCATCAGAGAGCTAAAGAATGTGAAGGAAAATCAAAATCCATCGTTTCAGCTCTGCAGGGCCCACCCCCTAGATAGATGCCTCCCTAACGTGCTAGGGCCAGGAGAGGTTAACCAAGGCACGTCACTAAATAAAACCTTTCTGAAGAAGCCGCCTTGCATCTGTGATGGAGGTACTAATTTTAAATAAAGATATGGATACCTTTAGCAGGTCCATAATTTTATGCATATGTTCAAGTTGATATTATAAAAATATCTGTTACACATTTACTGGTAGGGGATATTATTTACTATTATTAAAAGTAATGAGGAGAGGAGAAGCAGATTAATTTAAGATTTCATATTCACTGTCTTAAATAGAATAAATATTCCACAAACTGGCAAAACATTTTTCCTTTTTTGGTGTTGCTTTTCTTTATCCTTTCTTGTTTTCTATTTTGAATTTTCCAAACGAATGACAACTTTGTAAGTATAATAACAGCTTAAAATTCATGTAATAAAATTTAAATTTAAAATTTTTTTCCTAGAAATAGCCTGCTTTGTGGTATTTGTTGACCCAGACGTTCAGCAGCTATAATTCCCCCCCTTGCCTGCCGTAAGATAAGTCAGCATATAGCTCTTTACATCTCATTTTTCAATTACTCTTTACTTAGGAATAAAAGCATCTTGTATGTTGCATTCAGTATACGTCTCTTGCCTACTCAATCCAAACAATTGATGACATTTCCTATCATGTTTACCTGGGATTATAACAGTGCCTTTATCAGTAATCAAGTAAACATATACAGGAAAGTGGATGCACAAAGAAATCTTCGTGTTTTTTAAAGACCAGAATCATATTTTTCTAGGAAAGGGAATAATAGCAATCAGTGACATAATTGCCTTCTTCTTATCTGATAAATATTCTGTAAAATGCTTTAGCTTCTTAATTTTCTCTTGACATTCTCTTCCTTTAACAGCACTTCACAGCCTATTTAAGCAATCCCTGTTTGAGCTGATTCTTTCCTACGTTGACTATGGTTCTCCCTAGACCCCTCCTGTTTGATTTCTGCTTCTGAAAAGCTGGATGCAGGTTGCTCAATTAGTACTCCACATTTTAATCTGAGAATGTGAACTATTTTGCAAATAATAGTCTTGATTCTAAAAATAAAATAAAATAAAGTTTACTCTAAATGCATTTGAAATTTAATAATAATAATCAACTTTCTAAATTGCCAATATTTCTATTCCACATATTTCAGATTTTGTAATTAACTAAATGAACTTATACATTCCTTTATTTGTCTAAAATGCACATAATAAGAGGGTAATAGTATGACTCTACCACCACTTTTACTTCTAAAATGCACATAATAAGAGAGTAATAGCATGACTCTACCACCACTTTTACTTCCAGCTTTATGTTAATTGTTTCAAACAAATTTTATTCACACAAATACACACTTTCTTATGTTTTCACTTTTTTGCCAAAGGCCTGTTCACATGACACATGCAAATCTGGTTGGCAATTGAAAATAGGGATTTGACTGAGTTCTACCAAAGAATAATTGTTCCATTTAGAGGCAAAACCTTGAACATCTTCCTAAATTTCAGAACTTACTTATTATAAGTAGCAATAATACCAAAAATGGATTCTTTACCCTCTGTGCTTCCACTGATCTGAGGGAAGCCAATTAGAAGCTTGGCAAGCCCTCTTCCCTTCCTTTTGGAGCAGGATCTTACAGAAGTGGTGGGCTTTTTTCAATTCCTTTGACAAAGACCATCTTCAGCTTGCTTTATTGTTTCACCTAAGCTGTGTTTTGTGATCACTGGAAGTGGCCATATTGACTTGTAAACCAATTATAGCTCTAAGTCAGGGGCATTCAAGCTTTTGGCTTCACTGGGCCACTTTGGAAGAGGAAACACACTAATACTAGCAATAGCTGATGAGCTAAAAAGAAAAAAGTCTGTGCATAATTTTCATAATGTTTTAAGAAAATTTACGAATGTGTGTTGGGCCATCACATTCAAAGGCATCTGAGCCACCTGCGGCCCAGGGGCCGTGGGCTGGACAAGCTTGTTCTGAATCAATTCTTTTTTTGTTTCCCTAGTTTACATCTAGTTTGATGAGAATTAATGGCTTGATAGAACAGCAGTTTTTTTCTTAGTGTTGATCCTAGCTGATTGAACCATTTCAGGGAATACCCACTGTTCCTTAGGATGCAAATTATAAACTCAATAGAAGTTACTTTGGGTGCAGTTTCAACATTGCTTATTTAATAAAATAACAAGGAAAAGTCTCTGTTTCCATACTCTGCTCAAGGATTTCTGAAGCCTAAAAATAGGCTTGAATCAATTTCCATAATGGAGAAAGACAGTAATGAGAAAAGAAAAGAAGAAACAGAATTAAGCACTCTGTGAATCCTTTGGAGAACCCGCTGAAAACCAGACTTTCTTACAGTGTACACAAAGTGGCTGTCACCAGTGATAGAGGATTTTTGCCAAAATGGCTCTCACAACTATAAACAATTGAAGTGCTGCTTCCCTGACTGTGTCCTGTAATGAAAATAACTCAGTATAAAAAATTCTCTGGGCCAGGAAGTTTAGTCTTGTTACAACTTGAAGAAATCTGAGAATGGGTGGGAGTTAACATCTAAAATGAATGAAGTGGTCACTTAGCTACATATAGATTTTTAACAGCCATTCTATAAAAATGTCCAACCTCCACCCACGCATGCCCATCTCTTCTCCCCTTCTCTGAATTATCTTTTCACTTTAGAGTTATGTATTTTACATATCTCACAATGCATGTGTGTGTTCATGCACACATATACATGATCACGTTTACTGTCTAAAATCTCCCACTGGACTTAAGCTCCTAGAAGGCAGGAAGGTTTTCCTTTGGATTCACTCTTGTTTTCTCAGCTCCTAAAATAGGGCCCAGCATGTAATTGTAGTCTATCAATATTGTTGAATGAGTAGGTGAAACTAGAGTCTGCTGCAAAGAGAAGTTGAGGCTTGTTATTCTTCTCTTCCGAAGAAAGATCCCTATCACTTCTAGAGTGAAGCGCTAACTTTGGAAATTGGGGCATGGGCTCAACACGATCTGGTGTGACCTGGGGGCAGTGTTCCTAATAATGAGAGGAGCAGTTTTAAGGGCTCAGAAAACACACTCTTTGAGGTAAAATTATGCAATGGCACAGTAAGTGTAAGAATGGGAAATGGACCTGCCTCCTGGCTGGAGAGAGTATTTATTATTGAAGTTGTGTGTACTTGTGGTATATTGATAATAAACTCATACACTTTGAATTATTTTATTAATTACTTACAAATACTCTGCAGAGACTACATACAAGGGAGGACCTCTCCAAAATGGAATTTATTATTTATTTATAAAAAATTGTGTATTTACTCTTATATATTTAAACTTCAGTCACCTTCAAAGTAGTCTTCGTTTGATACAATCCACCTATTGAGATGCTTTTTCCCCTGCTCAAAAGTTTTTGAACTTGTCAATTTTGATGCCCTCTAGTGCCCTGCTGTTTTTTGTTTCACCTCTTCCACATCAGGTAAATGTTTCCCTTTGAGGACTTTTATTCATCTGGGGAAACAAAAAAAATGTTGCTCAGAGTGAAATAGGGTGCATGGGGACGATGGGGCACAGGGGTCATGTCACTTTTGGTCAAAAACTGCTGAGCACTCAGAGTGGTGTGGGCAGGTGTGTTGTCATGCTGCACGTAGTTCATGTAAATCACCCATCATGAAATGGACAAATGTGTTAAAAGAGTCTCCAAAAAAATTCACTGAAACCGAACACAGCCTCTCACTACTGATGAGACATGTGTTTCCTGAACACTCACCTAGCAGAGGAAGCTGTACTACAAGGGGCCTGCCCTTCAGAATATAATTCTGGGCTTTTTGGGTCCCCCCTCATATACTTAATGCCTCCACAGGGCACACAGCCCCCCACTGACACCTCCACTGCCCTCTGTTTCCCCAAACTAATACTTCACTGAAAGGAGAGGAATGAACATTACATGCATTACTAATTTTATCTTATTTATTTATTCTATTAATATTTTCTGGAGAGGTAAAACAACAGTTTGGTAGATTTAAAGACAGGTAAGTGAAGAGAGGTACCTGTAAGTTTCTGGTTTGCCAAGTCAGATGTACTAATTGTCTTACTAAAGTGAAGAACACTGAAAGATGAACTGGTTTGTATAGAAAGTCCCTAAGTTTGTTGTTGGACAGGTTGAGTTGGGGATGTTGAATTCCCTGAATTTTTACTGTACCGTCTGCTAATAAAGCAAAGCTAAATGTATTAGGACTTGCAGTAAGAAACTACAGCAGTTCCCCTCTTTTCCACGTTTTCACGTTTCTCAGTTTCAGTTACCTGTAGTCAGCCACGATCTGAATATATTAAATGAAAAATTCCGAAATAAATAATTAGTAAGTTATAAATCTGCCACTGTTCTGAGTATTATGATGAAATTTCATGCTGTCCTGCTCCATTCCAGCTATGACATGAATCTTTCTTTTGTCCATCATATCTGCATTGTATGTATAGTACAGTAAGATATTTGAGAGAAATCACAGCCATGTAACTTTTATTATGATATATTGTTATAATTGTTCTATTTCATTAATAATTATTGTTGTTAATCCATTACTGTGCCTAATTTATAACTTAAACTTTATCACAGGTATGTATGTGCAGGTGTAGTGTACATAGAGTTCAGCACTACTTGTGGTTTCAGGCGCCCACTGGGAATCTTGGAACATTTCCCCCAAGGAGAAGGGGAGTCCACTGTACCCTGAAAGAGTCCTGGTGTCTCAAAAGGGGAAAATCAGAGTAAGATATTTATTAAACTTAGGGTCTGGGATCAAGAGGTTTAAAGTAGATTTTTCAAGACAGAGAACTAACTGGAATTGGCTAATGTTCCTGAAATAACCATTTAGGATTGCTGGCCACAGCAAAGCAAGGTTTGTAAAATCAGTCTTGATAAATAAACTTTCTTGGGTGAGCAAACTGCTATCTCTAAATTGATCTTCAAGAATTTCCTGAAGCACAAAATGGAGTTATTTATAGAATTACAGTTCTTTTTTGTGTATAGGAAGGTTTACTGGAACAAACAACTGAGACAGTTTGACACATGTGGTCTCCGTTCTTACAGGTACCTTTTGAGACATCCAAGTGTGCAGGTTGGAACTCAGAGGGATATTACAAAATTTAGGAGTAATCATATTACAGAATTTATGAATACAATATATAAATCATATTACAGAATATAAATATCTGAAGATGGTTCTGTTCAAGGTTATCCAGGGAGAGAAAAGAGGTAGACAGGAATTGAGTATTAAGGAATGTCAACATCTAACAGCATGTTAATGGAGAATGAGCATTGGAAGGATAGTAGGAAGCAATCAGGAAGGGAAATACGTGAGATAAACAAGGGAATCTAAGGAGGTTACTTCATCAAGCAAAAAGTGGTCACCAGGGCTAACACTGCAGAATGTTTAGGTGATAGGACTCTGAAATGTGCATTTACTAATTTAAAGGTCATTGTTAATCTTCATGTGAACTGTTTGGGTGAATTTATAGAGGCAAAATAAAAACCAAAAAACCAAACCAAACAAACAAACAAAAAAAAACCAACCAGAATAGATAGGAAATTGAAGGCACTTTAAGAATTTTGGCTGAGTAAAAGAAGAAAAAGGTAAGTGGGTAATTGTGGAAATGTGAGAAGCTAATTTTTTTCAGGTGGGAGATATTTGAATATATTTAAGTATGGATATTCTCTGCTTCTAGTCTCACCCCATAAACTTGTAAGAAAAAGGTAAATATATCCTTCCTTCCTTCTTTCCATGTACTGATTCATTTATTCATTTTATCCAGCAAAAAGTAGACACAGACCTTGGCCTTAGGAACTTATAGTCTCATAAAAGATTAATATATTGAGGGGAAATATAGATAGGTGTATAATAGCCTATTGTTATTGTATCATTAGTATAAATGCAGTTTAAGATTTCTTATGTTTTGTTTTGTTTTTTGTTTTTGTTAAAGTCCAAAGTGATGAGTCTACATTGTCTTACAATATAAGTATTTTGTCAAAGATTGGATTGTTTTAAAGCCTCGGAATGAAATTTCCTCCACATATAGCTGTCTCCATACCGGGGAGAAACTTGTGACCTGGAGCTCATTAACATGATGAAACAATACAGTGAATTAGCAGGTACAAACCTAAGACAAAAACAAAACAAAACAAAAAAACATATTTTGTATTAATTATAAAAGCCTAAATTGAGGATGGGGGAATAAAATTTCAATCTGTTGAGTCAGTGTACTCTAAAATTTACCTGAAATTACTATTCAACCAAACCTGCTTCCATTTCAATGCTAAAAAGATTCATTTTCCCAAAACCCTTTAAACCAAAGTTTCTATAAGTGAACCGGAGTACACACAGGAAATCATGCTGCATTCTCATGTTGCTAATTGGAATTTTGATGAATATAATATAAAAGCAAGACAAGACAAGAGCCAAGTATTTCCATTACCTTCGCTAGCCATGCTTCTGCATCTTAATCAGGGCCTTGTTAATATTCCGATACGCACTTTAAGCCTCAAGTGTATAGGCAGTCATGGAAGTTTCATTAATAACTATAATTTGTATAAAATGACACATGCCAAAGACAAATCCTCAAATATGGAGTTTAATTTGAGTTATAAAAACTTATTTTGTATCTCAGAAATGTAAAAAATTTCCCATAGGGCACGAACTTATTTCTAAATATTAAAATACACAGTGGTTTATCATTTATTGAGAAAAGATTTATCATAAAATAATATTTCTCCATCAGCTATATACCACTGTTTCTTCATGTAGCACTACTTGGAGACAGGCAAATGGGAAAAGAGATATTGACACCACCTGAAATGCCTTATATTCTGCAACTGTATTGTTGCAGATTCTGAGCTATGCAGCCTTCAAAAGGGACATAATGGAGCAGAGAGAGCTGTCACTCTAGAGCTGTGTCTCTTTTCTTCTTCAGCAGTCATGCTCCAAATGGGTCCTTCTACAGAGGAATGGCTTGAAGTAACAATCACCATTCCCTCCTCACAGCAGTCTGCCATGGAACAAAACTCCCTGGAATGTCAGCTGAATGACAAAGTACATCTTCTCTTCACATTTGCAAGGATACTTATCTAGTGTCTTCCAAGAGCTAAAGGAGAGGATATATATATATATATATATATATATATATATATATATACACACACACACACACACACACACACACACATATATATATATATTTCATTATAACCAAAAACTCTAAATCTTTCTTACTCTAAGCACCTTATTAACGAGAGGAAAGATAACCAAGGACTTTCTAACACATACGTGTATTCAGGTTTCTATTCTTAGGATGAGCTCTGACTCAAATATTGTTTTATACTAAGTATTGTATGGAGTATGTATTCAGAAATAAATTTACAAAGAAGAAACATTTTTTAGAGTAATATGATAATCACTTACGAGATATTACTAGATATCCCCAAGGCTTTTATGCAAAGAATCCTTAAAGCTAAACATGCAGGTTGATTTACTTGCAATTTTAGCAAGTAGGTTAGTTTAAAATTTCTATCAGAGGCAGTTGTTTAAGCTGTAACTGCAGTGGTCCATTTACTTGACGCACACACTATGCAAAGGTCAAGCCTACACACATAGGTAAATACCTACTATGTGTTAACTGCCTACTTGCCTCAAAAACATGATTGCCAATAGAGTGTCACACTGTAGTATGTCTTGGATTACTAGGTAAGCATAAAAGCCCAAGTCCTTCCCTGTAAGACCTAACATCGTAAGATGCCCTCCTGCCTGCCTCCTTCACGTTCTATCTCCTATTTCCTTCCCTTCCTGGATGATTCCACTGCCACCATAGGCTACTTATTCTGTTCATTGGAACCCTCCCTTCAGGCTCATCTAAAGTGCTATGTGACAATTGTTCCTTCTCCACAAAATTGCTTAAGCTGTCTCTGTTACCTCTCTGTGTTTCCTGAAAATTGTCCATCCTAATGGCGCCTGCTCTGATCATCTTACTGAATGGTGCAACAGCCCTCTTCCTTTCAATGTTCCTTTACCCTGTTCTAATATTTTTTCATGGCACTTATCACTATCTAATATACAATAAAATTCTTATATTTATTATGCTTATTGTTCGTTGACTCATGCAGGAGATACCTCCTCACCCCATGTATTATCTATGAGTAGGAATCTATTTTCTTTATTGTTGTATCCCAAAGTGCTAATAACTGTGCCTGGCACATTGTAGGCACTTAAATATTTATTGATTGAATGAATGAAACCATGAGCCATCTTCTTTCTCATTACCTTGGAAGATACTAGTTACATACTCGCCTGTACAAAAAATAAATAAATAAGGTTTTGTTTTTTTTCTATACAAAGCTTTAAACCTAATAAACTCAGTCACTTAATTTGCTATTAAAAGAGTCTTCAGTGTGGTAGGGCAAAGGGAAGAACCCAGCTATTCCAGGGTGCACCCAGAAAAAAGGAGAGAATGAGAGTTGAACCTTATTTTTGGAAGCTGGTATAAACATGGTGTTGATGGGGAGGATTCAACAGGGGAGAAGAAAACAGAAAGAAAAAGCTATTTCTTTTGTTTGTTTGTTTGTTTTACAGTTTTTAAAGAGCCAGCCTAGCTTGTTGCATTCCAATAAATCTTTGGGCAACACCTGTGGTTTTTATCAACTTATTAGGATATTTGGAAATACATATATTCATTAAAGGGAAAAATTCACATGAATAGGAGATGCTTGCACCCCACCCTTCTCTGAAAGAAGAAAGGATTAAGACAAATAGAGGGTTTAGTAGGCATCAAGATTAGAGATCTGACAGAAGACACATTAAAAGGCAGAGTTCACATTTCTCAAAGAGCAAAATACAGGTGCTTTGAATCATATGTGGTCCTTTACTACAGAAAGACAAAATGTTATGTTAAACATATGAGTGTTTTTGCACCATTCCTGTCCTGATGACAGGTGACCCCATTCCAAGAGTTAAATATCTCCTTGAAAATATTGTCATGCATTTAATGTCTTATTATAATATAAATCAATTTATTTTTTCTTCTCAAGCTGTTAGAAGGCCCAGCCCAATTCTTCACATTAACCTATATATGTATTTCTTACTAATCTCGTAACTAACAAGAGATTTAGGTGGTGAGAAGTCTAAACCTATTCGTTACTTTAAATTCCTTTTGCATAGATTAAACATTTCAGGATCTTTTCTGAGATTCTCAGTTTTGATGTAATTACCAAAAGAATATGAGTTCTTTGGGGGTGATTTTTTTTCTTTTAAATCAATGTGCCCATTAAGGAATGTCTTATTGTGCACCAGATGGAAATAAATGAACCATTGTGTGAACTTGGCATTTTCAGAAAGGGTTACCTGAACATAATTACCTGCAGATAGTTTCTAAATATGTGTTCATAGAGATTAGCTTTATGTAGAGATTCTCTTCTATTTATCTATTTATTCTCTTCTCATTATTAATTTTTTTTCTTACAATGTGTTTAGTCATTTTGGGTTATTGTACCATCCTGTTCTGCCACTGATAATGGTGAGAATTAATCCTGAACCATCAGAATTGATGAGACAGGACAAGTTGACAGCTGTTTAAAGAACAAACAGGTGGACAAGGAACAACTCACAGGAGATAGTGTTATGCTTTTGTGACATATACAGTTTGAATTGCCCCAATTCTAATAATACTGAAATTTGGAGAAATTAATCTGTGCATTAAACAGATTTTTTCAGGAATGTATCCCCAAATTGTAATGCTGTATTTCATTTCCTATTGTCATTTTTAAATCATATCAGTGGAAGAATATGAATTTCTACTTATTTTATAGCACATTTCTTTTTTTTTTCTTTGTGAGTAGGTGGGATTATAATTTCAATAACTCATCTCTTCACATCAGGATTATACCACATGGGTGACATTTGTTTTTAGTGTGACATTCACCTTCTTATTCTCTCCTCAAATAGTGAAGAGAGGTTATATGTCTTTTCCACAATGAAGTCAAGTGCACAATTTCCTCTTACTACATGAATATGTATTTAGATTGTTGGAAGAATGGAAATGTAGAATTCTTTAAATTGTGAACACTAGATCAGTTATATCTTTCTTTTTAAAAATGAATTCTCTGTATCATTTCTCAAGTTTTTACTGCTTCCTTAGATCAATTGGCAAAGAACTCTAATCTGAGTCTGGTTTAATGGAAAATAATATGATTTATATTTTCAAATTATTACATATACTATGTGCTTACTTATTCTGAACCTTGTAAATTTTTTAGGGAGCCAAGTAACAAAAGTGTGTGACCCTTTCTTTTTCTTTTAGCAAGGGTGTGAGTATGCTATGTTAATAACATGAATCAGCTTTTATGGAATTCAACTAGTATCATACTCTGACATACCAGATGATCTGGGGAAAATAATAATAAGCAGAACTTTGCAAAAATGGAATAAATATAGATAATCGAATATGTACTGGCACTTTGTGAATTAATGTTAGATAACGTTGAAAGTAGGTCAGTCACTTCCAAATAAGCAATTTCTACATTGTTATTTAACATAGACTCAAAATTAATGTTACATATGTTATCGCTTCTAACTTGGAAACCTAAAAGAAAAAGACTTTGACTACTTTAAGTGAAAAGTAATTTGCTGAATATATGCTGGGCTCATTAATGGGTGTCTCAAAAATTGATCTTGAAAGCAGAAAGGAGCATAATTGCTCTTAACGGTTTGAAAGCAGGAATGACAGGTATGATCATGTAGAATGTCTGTTCACAGCTTTATTGAGATGTAATTCACATGGCATACAATTCACCTACTTAAAGTGTACACATAGAATGTTTCAACTAACCTTTCTGTCCTTGTATTTCTTACTCAAGACCCAAGTCCTAGAAGCATCTAATTAGCCAGGCTTGTGCCACCGGTCCTCTTTCTGCTGGCGTTAGAGCTAGGGCGAGAAAGAGGTGGCTGGGGTCATGGCATGAGGGAATGAAATAGCAAGGGCAGACTCATGCACTCACTCTTGCACCAAGTAAGGTTTAATTGACAAAGCCAAGGCTTTTTTTTTTTTTTGCATTAGTGTGTTGGTAAATATTTGATAACTCTCAAAAAAGAAAAAAAAATTTTTTTAAAAGAATGTACAGATTTCCATGGTATAAATATTTCAACTATAAGAAATAATTTGATGCAACCATATGAGAGCATGCAGATGTGGGAAGAGAGGCTCACAATGTACTCTTGTGAGCTGAAAGGAGCTGGCTCCAGCACACCACTGGATTCCTCCCCCAAAGAGCATAGATGCTTTCAGGGAAGGGGAATGACTACTAGCTAGTCAAAAAAAAAAGAAGAAGCAGCATGCATACAGGTATTCAGCACAGATGTTAGTGACCCTAAACACAGAGACACTCATTGTTTTAAAATAAATTATTAGCTCAGATAATAGTTTGTATGTGGATGTTGTAGAAGCAACTACAGTCTTTTTATTTGATAGAAGAAACCACTCTTCCCTGTCAATGATTTCTTAATTTGGCTGGAGAACTCAAATGAACACATTTGAAATATTAAAACGAATTGTTAAAACTGCTGTGATAGGGAGAATTCTAATATGGCCCCACGACATTCACACCTGCTTTTATTCCCATAAATGTTACATTACATAGCAAAAGGAATTTTTGCAGATACAATAAAGGCTACCCATCAGATGACCTTAAGATAGGAAACTTATCCAGGTGGACGTGACCTGTTAGTACATGGACTTTTTAAAAGCAGAATTTTCTCTGACAAACAGGACAAGAGGAAGTCAGAGAGGCTCGATGCATCAAAAGGACTCAATGTGAGAGAGACGTTCGCTGCATGTAGAAAAGAGCTGGGAAAAACCTCTGGGAAAGCCAGACTAACCCTGGCTGACACCCATCAGGAAAATGACTTCAGCCTATAACTACAAATAAGAGAATTCTGTCAGTTACCTGAATGAACTTTGAAATGGGTTATTTCCTAGAACCCAGTTAAAAATCCAGCTGGCCCAATACTTTAATTTCAACTTTGTGATACCCTAAGCAGAGACACCCGTTGAGACGGCCTAGACTTCTGACATACAGCACTGGGAGGTAACAAATAGCTATTGTTTTAAGTTGCTAAATAGATGGTGATTTATTACTCAACAACGAAAACTAATACAACTGTGTATAAGATAATACTGTACATGAACTGCGTTGCTACAATCCTCTGAAGAAATGAAGAGATTTATATGAATTCAAGTGAAAGGAAAGCTTTTATAGAACACTTAGTCTAGAATCAAGTGTTGAAAAGAACTATTGGGATAAGGAACATGAAATAGTAAGTGGAGAATACAGGATAGAAAGGTGATCATGGCATTGAGGACTATTGACAAGAGAATAAAGCTGTTAGTAATGGATGTAGCAAGACAGAGAAGATTGTGAGAAGGTCCTACAAGATAAAGTCAGAAAGCTGAGACTGATAAATAAATGAAAAGCTAAAAGGCTGAATCAGTAAATGATTCTCAACTCCTTTGGAAATTTTAGTCCACGTGGACTTTTTTAAAATTTTGAATATCAGAACAGTACTTCAGAATAACTGAATCAGAAATTCTGGGATATTACAACATCTGTATTTTTGAACCCCATAGGTGATATTGGGGTGTAGCCAAGTTTGAGGTCCAATAGTGGGAATTTTGGAAATCATTAAATTCTAACTATCTAGAACTATGCAAGAGTTTGGAAGTCTTTCCTTCCTTCTTCCTTCCTTTCTTCCTTGCTTCTTTCCTTTCTGGTGTAAAGGCAAAAGTTTTAATCCTACATAAATTGTATAGAGCTCTCTTTGTTGTGACAAAAATGTTAGCGAAGTATTGTAAAAGTGAAGCAATCAAATGGACTGAAATTATTTCGAGGATTATAGAAATTTATGCCAGATGATTTCATTAATATCATCCTTAATCTCATGCAAAACCTTTAAAAGTTACATCTCTAATATTTTAATAGCTCTCAGATGAAATTTCCCTGGAAGCAGACCCTGAGACATATATTAATATGTAGGACGTTTACTGGAGGGTTCTCTTTTATTTACATCTATGGGAAGGAAATGCGATTTTGCAGAAAGAGAAGTGAACCTGTGAAGCAGTCCCAGATAGAACTCACCCTTTAAAGTTGTCCCCAGCTGGGGAAGCTGGTGGAGGCTCCATTCCCTCCTGTGATCCATAATTGAATGTGGTCTTCCCTGAAAAGAAGCTGTTTTCTTCAACTGACTCAATCCACAATGAAGGGAGTCCAACGAAGGCCATCATCCCAAAGAATTCCCAGCCACTGGGAGAAAGAGACATTTATTCCAAAAGGTGGGTGGTCAGGACTGAGTCCATGACCAACGGCTCCTTCTAGCTTGCAAATTTGTAGGATTTAAGTACTTCAACATGCATTTCCCTATTTTTCACAAATAGCCTAATATCTACAAATTCAATCAAAATAATTTACCATGGCCCCTACTGTCAAGCTGTGTTTGAAACTAATTAGTGACTAGTTAAGGTGGATAAAGGCATGATTCAATAAAGTAAGAATTATGAAAGAAAGATATTTTTAGGAAAATGATTTGTACAGTGTGAACATGTAGTGTTTAATATGTTGGCTGTATAAATAAACAAAACATGTTACAAATACAAATGATTTCATGTATCATTCTAGATTCAGCCCTATTTTTGGAACGATTGCCAATACTTGAAGTCTTTTAAACCTATTCTCTTCTCATCTCACACAGTTGTCAGTTTTGTTTTGTTTTTATTAACTGTGGGACACTGTAGTCTCCAGGTTTTCATTTATTTCATTCCAATTTTTTTTCTCCACTGGATTATTGAAAGCAACAGATGCTTTATATGCTTTTGCAAGTTAGTTTAGAACTTCACATTTATGTTTCACTTAGTTCTAGAGTTAGCATCTGTACCCTCCTCCGACATAGTCGAGAACCTTAGACTATTTTAATTCCAATTACCCCCTTGTTACTTATAAGCTATTTTTTATACAATGGTTTAATTTTATTTTAATTATTATTTAACACATAGACTTTACATTCATTATATTTATATAGTCAATAATTTGGTTAGATTTATCAATAGGTTAATATTTTTAATTAAACAGTCTTTCTTTCTGAATATTCTAGATCATTCTCTTATTCCTAAATCAGGTGCCTTAGAAGCTCCTTTCGTGAGGGTCTGGAGTAGTAAGCCCTCTGAATTGTTGGTATCTGAAACTATATTAATTTGTATTTCTTCTTAGAAGTTAAATGTTTTTAGAATTTTTAATTTAATATTTTCTGTCTGCATATGGACCATACATACCATTCCACTATTTCTGGCTTTAATTTTTGCTATTTAAATCTTTTTGTAGTTTGTCTTTTAAAATTTGACCATGGTATTTCTGAGTATTTATTCATTTTTTCTACTTGCAATTTATTAGGATTTCTTTTCCTCCCCAGATTTATATCTTTTATCAATTCTAAAAATTTCTCAACCACTCATTACCTATTTATATTGCTTCAAATTCACAATATCGATTCTTTGATTCTGGAAATCTAATTCTTTCTATGTTAGACTACTCATCTCCTAACCTTTCTTATTTTTTCATCTCTTATCTCCCTTTGTTGCTTTCTAGGTAATTTCTTCAGTTTTATAGAATGCTGTATTAATTTTCTATTCTGTTATGTGTATTATGCTATTTAGACTATAGTAGTTTCTAATTATATTTTTCATATCTAGAATTTCTATTTTTGTTTAAAATATGCCTTACAAATTTTGCTAGTATTTTATTGTTTAGTCATACTTACATTGACCCATTTCTTTCTTTAAATAATTTAAATATGCTCATTATAAGATCTTTATCTGATGACACTAACGTTAACAGTCTCATTTTGATACTGTAATCTTTTATTTTGTTGTTTTTGTTTTTCTCTGGCTCTCATTTACAGTTATTTATTTTCTTATTTATTTAGAGATTTTTTTTTTTACTGCAAGTTCTGAACATTTGTGTGAATTTTTTTGAAGCCTGAAGTTAAAATGAGTTACTAGAGATAAATTTTGTTTTCTTCTGTTAGTCACTATAGGGAACCACTATCAACTGGGAAATCTTTAAACTCCTTTTTTTTTTGTAGTCAGAGATATTATGAAGTCTAGCTCCAGACAGGAGGGAATGCACACTTATAAACAGAATTTCTAAGGGAGATTTTCACAGTCAGGATATGGTGAAGAACACAGGAAATACTCTTGTGTTTTAAGCAGAAAAGAATATGCTACATTAAATTAGGTGCTTAAAAAAAGTAATTGGAAGAACCAGAGAAATGTACATCAGGAATATGTTTAGGCTTCAGATTTCAAAATCGCACCATTGCAGCTATAATACAGAGGTCCCTAACATTTTGTCATTGCTACTATTAATGTGGCTGCCACATTGCCATATACCCAAGAAGCTTGTTCTAGACATTTAAATAAACATGGACTCCAGCTGCGGCGAACACTTCTGTGTCCTGGAATGTGTATGTTGTTGTGTCTGCCACAGGAAAAGCTTCCGGCTTCCTTTCTGCCTTCTAAACTTGTGTGAATTGACTCTGGCTGCAAGGAAGTCTAAAAATGGATATTTTATCTTTCCAATCTCACCAATAGAAAGAGCATAAACTAAAGGTTCAGTCCAATTATTTATCACTTTTTTCTTGTTTTCCTTCTATGTAAAGCCAAGGCAGAAACAAACGTGTACCCATTATGCCCTTCTTTAGAATCAGATGCATTGTTTGTGCTTCACCTACTGCTGGTGTTACACTTCGTGGCTCTTTCTGTACTTTTGATCCCAGGTGTTTTCTCTTTTCCTTTCCTAAGCAGTTAAATCTATAAGATTGACATGTACACCCAAGGAAGTTCCAGGCTTCAGCGTTCATTTACCCTTGTGAATTTGACTTTTCTTATCAAATCTAGATTTCCTGAAATTCCTTGATGTTTCTGCAAGCTCAACTATGTATTAAAAAGATATTTAAAATATTTTATCTGGTAGTTTACTTGTAATACAGAAGACATTTCTGTAATATCTGTTTGTTAAATATAGAAACATGTTTTAGGGTTTTTTTCAGTCCCTTTAAACTTTTTTAAATACCTTACTGGCCACTCCTGTTTAGTCATTTTTGCTTGTTGCTCCTCTTTCCAACCTCTAAATGATGTCATTTCTAAGTATCAATCTTTAGGACTCTTCCCGTATTTACATTAGCTTCCTAGTGTTTACCAATACTGCTTTTTAAATGTCATCTATATGCTGATTATTTCCAAGTTAATATATTCAGATGACACAGTCTCCTTTGGCTGCACACTTATTTATCCAATGGCCTACATGAGATTTCTATCCAGAAGTCTATAAGACATCTCCAACATTGAAGGTCCAATCGTAAGTCTTAATCCTCCGAACTCACGCTCAATTTGGTTTTTACCTCACTCCACCTCAGCAAATAATACAACAATTTATCTAGTTACTCAGGACAAAACCAAGAAATGATATTGATTATTCTCTTTCCATATCCCTAATTTTCGATCCATGAAGAAGTCTTGTCAGTTTTACCTGAAATACAACCACTTTTTAAGACTCTCCCACTATCATAGTAGTCTCAGCTACCATCATCTCTTCCCTGTGTTTCAATAACAAGTGAATAAAGAATCCCATAGGTGACTAAAAAATCATAACTAGTTTCTCTTCTAATCTGTCTCTTCAATATATGTTGTTTACTCATCAAAGTTCCTTTTAGAAATGTAAATTAGATAATGTCAACTTTGGGCTAAAATCTCTAATGTCTTTTCATTTTATATACAATGAAATACAAAACTCCTTATATGGCATGACCACTGCTTTCTCGGTGGTATTTTTCTGTAATATATTTTATAACTTCCCCTTTGCCCATTTCATTCTATAATAGTTGCACTGACATTCTTTCTGTTGTGTGAAAAAAAAAAAGTCCATTTCATCTGGAGCACTCTTTCCTGGTCCTTTGATATTCCCACTGCAGTACTTCATTCTACTCTTAAATGAATGTCATCTTTTAGGGATGTTTACTTATCACAATATCTAAAATAACCAACTTCTCCAAATTCTTTACTATCTCATTCCTAATTTTCTCTCTCTTTTTTTTTTTTTTTTGGCATTTATCACAATCTAAATCCATTGCATATTTGTTTACTTTGCTATTGCCTGCATCTCCAAATTTATTTCAAATATCATGAGGGTAAGGTCTTTATCTTATTTTGTTCACCAGTATAACCAGAGAGTAGACAGTGTACATATGCATGTTGAATGAAAGGATAGATGAAAATAACAACAAAAGATACTTAGGTGAAGCTTCCCAGAGTCAGTGGGTTATAAGGAAATAGCTATATGTCAGGAAAGACACGTGGGCTAAATTTACAGATTTGAAAGCCACAGATTCATGAATCAATTACTGGACTAGATAAAATCATCCCGGGTTAGTCCGGCCAGGATAGAACCCTGGAAAAAATTAATATTTACTTTACTATATGCTTCCCAAATTTAGGAATCTTGTTTTTTGTTTTGTTTTGTCTTGTTTTGTTTTCCTTGTTGTAATTCCAGTACCTAGTGTCGTCTTTCATATAGATGTTCAATAATTTCACTCATTTAATGAGTCAATTAATTAATTAAAAATTGAGAATAAAATCCTATAAAAGGGAATATGAATCAGTAGTTCGACAAGTTTAAGAGAACCAAGGTAGTATGAGTTGATTTAAGTCAGAAGATTGAAAGGTTTCAAGAAGGAAGTAGTTAGAAATTGTAAAAAACTACAGAAGAGTCAAATAAGACAAAATCTTAGAATAATTCATTGAATTAATTGAGAAAATTGGGAAGAGATGACACTGATAATCAGTAACAAGTAGAAAAGATTTGTCTATGTACTTAACATATTGTTTTTATTTATTGCTTTTTTATAAACCTAGTTTATAGTATGAAAATGTTCCCCTCTTTCCCATTTTGAAGAATATCTCTGTTTTGATATGCTTTTGATAATGATATGTCTACAATTCTCCTTTGGCTTCATGCTCTGAGTCATGTAATGATTACATTGATGTCATGCTATCGTGAAAGGAAACTAATAATAATTTATCAAGATCTTAATTAAGCATTTGAAAAGGCAGTATGAAATAACCATTTGGAAATTAATGAGATGATCTATTAGTACTGAATGTCAAAAAATGGAAAGCTTGTGAATAAGTCCCCAAATGTCTTTGCAATAGTCAGAGTACAAATGTAAAATTGCAAGAGAGTTAGGGAATCTCGGGAGGAAACCACATAATCACAGCTGTTTTATATTTACTCAAGGAGACAACTAAACAGAAATGAGGTGGTTACTTAGAGCTAACTCCAATGCACTATATTAACAAGATTTTCTCAGGTAGCTGGGTCCCCTAGAGTGCAGAGTTGCTGAAATCTTTGCAAAGGTAGGATACTACTGAGCATAAGAAATACAAGTTCTGACAATTAAGTTTGTGAACTCACCCTAGAAAAAATGCTACATACCTCATTGCTGAATATCACTATGATCACCTTCAAAGTACTCCCCTTGGGAAGCTATGCACCAATGCCAGTGATAAGTCCACCCTTCAAAACAATTTTGGAACTCTTTTTCTGAAATGGCCATCAGAGCTATTCTCATCTGACCCTGGATGTCTTGAATGTCATCAAAATGTCTTCCTTTCAATATTTTCTTTATCTTTGGATAAAGAAAAAAGTCATTGAGGGCCAGATCAGGTGAATAGGGAGGGTGTTCCAATGCAGTTATTTGTGTACTAGCTAAAAACTCCTTCATACACAGTGCTATGTGATCTGGTGCATTGTCATGATGCAGGAACCATGAGTTTTTGGCAGAAAGTTCAGGTTGATTTTTGTCTAACTTTTCACATAGACTTTTCAGCACTTCCAAACAGTAAACTTGGTTGACTGTTTGTCCAATTGGTACAAATTTATAATAAACAATCCCTCTGATATCAAAAAAGGCGAGCAACCTAGTTTTGACTCTTAATTTGTACAGATGGAACTTTTTGGTCATGGAGAATTGACTGACTTCCATTGTGCACTCTGACACTTCGTTTGAGGATCGTATTGGTACACCCATGTTTCATCACCAGTAATAACATGGCCTAAAACATCATCTTGCCTCTCCAAAAGGTCTTGCAAACTTGGCCTCTCCTTTGCTTTTGTTCTTTGGTGAGCTCCTACAGAACCAATTTTTCCCCACACCTTTTTCATGCCAAGATTTTCAGTTAAGATTTTCCTACCTGTTTCTCTATTGATGTTTACTTGGTCTGCTATGCTTCTCTGTCAGCCCACAATTTTGATGCACAATTTGATGAATTTTTGCAATGCCTTTGTCAGTTCTGCTTGTTACTGGCCACCCTGATGTGTCTTCATCAGTGATGCTTTCTCTTCCATCAGAAAAACATTTAATCCATTTATACTGTGTCATTTCTTCACGGCATTATCCCCATAAACTTGGAGTGATATGTCCCTGATTTCACTTCTACTCTTGCCAGGTTTAACAAGAAATTTAATGTTTGTTCATTGCTTTAATTGAAGCTCCTACATTCTCGCAATGGCATACAAAAACATGCAACAATAATGAACGCCATTTAGCAAGACACCGCCACATGTCAACATGCACACAGCTGTGAGATATGGATATACCAAGGTGATGAAACCTTACCGAGTTGTTTGCACAGTGCTGCCATCATAAGCACGTGATGGCAAGTTCACAAACTTAATTGTCAGCCCTCATAATCCGAATATTGGAGACACCACTGCTTCTTTCAACAGGCTTACACCACCATTCTAAAAAAATGTACACTAAGAGTTCCTGTGATTCTATTTAAGGGGTTTTTATAAACCCCTATCTCTCCTAGTTTGGAAATACAACTCAGCAGCAGAAAGACCCACACCTTTCCAGGGGTAACATCAGAGTCGGAGGCTCAATTTCTGTTTCAGACTTTTCTATCCTTTCACCTGAGCAGTTAGTAGGAGAAATCCCTCGGTATTCTTAGATACAGAGAGCATGTCTACATTGAGTATATCTTTAGTTAGTTGCTGCATTCACCTATTGAAACAAATATTTTCATTTCTTCATTGAAGTGTTATATTTAATTTACCCTCTTTTAAATTCTATGTGAATTATTGAAATAATGCCAACTTATTATAAAAATCTAATAATGTGAACATGTACAAAATAAAAAAAAACACCAACAATTTTATCTTAGCCCTCCCCCATTATTTAACATCGCTCTACCTGGATGCCACTGATAATGATTTGAGCTTTATGTTCTATGTATCTCTTTATATGTATCTGTACATACCCAATCATCTACACACATCTATGAAGGCCACTCACTCTAGGTGGGCCACTCCCTTAGAAGTCTGTTTCATATCTCCTCTTGTCAAATTTCCAGGATTTCTTTCCCTACTTTGATTCTCTGACTGGGAAATGCCCTTGAGAAGTGTAGCCTGAGCACATGCTGTGATAAATCTCCGAGCACACAGCTGAGACTGTTAGTCAGTTTTGCTTCGTGAAGTCAGATATTTGAGAAGCACATTTTCATAGTTATCTCATAACCTTTAGTCCACTTTCAGTACAAGTACAAGTAGCCAGATCACTCAAAACTCTCCAATTTTATGAGGAATAAAAGCTAAATTGATAGAACAGCCTCAGCCCCCTCTGGGTCTATCCCCCACCTCCCTCCATTTCCTCCTTCTCCAGCATCACATCCTACTTTTCATCCTTGGCCACTCCATCCCAGAAACTCCAAGACACTGTATTCCCTCAGTATACCAGGCAAGATCAAGCTTCTGGCTTCCTACCTCGTGGAGAAAACTGATACAATTATTAAAGAAATGTACAGGCTCTCTCCTTGGGAAGCCTTTCTCCCAGCTATCCCAATGACTCATTCTTTGACCTCTTTCAAATTTGTGGCAAACTGTGACATTCTTGGTGACATTTACCTGGATCACTCTGTTTAAAACAGCAGTCTTGACTTTTTAACACTATGAGTCCCCTAACCTAGTTCTGCTTTTTATTTTTTTCTATAGCATTTTTCATATGCAAGATTGTGTATATTATACGTGTGTTGTCTCTCCTTTCCCACATGAACGTAAGCTCTGCAAGGACAGGACTTCAGTCAGTGCAGCTCTAGAGCCAAGAAGAGTGCGTAGTAATAGTAAAATAATAGTAGCCATTCAGTGCACATTTGAAGACAAGATAGATGGCTGAGTGAATATACACACATATTTAAGAGTTAGTATAGCAAAGTGCATCAGCATGTCAGACTGAGAGGCTTCATCAATTATCTTCTCTAAGTAGGGATAAGAACTGTAACTGCAATAATAAGGAGTACCTAAACCTACTCCACAGGTTTGTTATGAGGGTTCAGTTAGCAGTGAGGTAATAACTGGAAAGAGCACAAAATAGTGTTTGAATCATATTAATTGGTTAATTAATGTTACATATTACTATTATTTTATTAGACAGGTTTTTAAGAAAAATGCAATCACACTATAGATATTATTTCTACAATTTGATTTTTGAACTCAATGAAAGAACCTTTTTTTTCTTTCTAAATAGCATGTACTAATTTTATTCACTCATTCAATAAATGCCTTGAAGTGCGTACTTACTCTAGGCCAGTGGTTCTCAACCTTCCTAATGCCGCGACCCTGTAATACAGTTCCTCATGTTGTGGTGACCCCCATAAAATTATTTTCGTTGCTACTTCATAACTGTAATGTTGCTACTGTATGAATCGTCATGTAAATATCTGATATGTGTTTTCCAATGGTCTTAGGAGACCCCTGTGTAAGGGTTGTTCGAGACCCTTAGGTTGAGAACCACTGCCTATGCCTTTGTAACATTTACATTCAGCCTACTCATTCTTTTCATGACCGCATAATATTCTATAGTATTCATTTGTAATTATTTAATCATTTTCCTAATAAAATATTTTGAATGATTTCTAATTTTTCTTGTTATACATACTTTCCTAGTTTCATAATTTAACAAAAAAATTAAATTCTGCATTGTAATAATCATCTGCCTTTTTATATAGTTTAAATAGGGTATGCCTTTAAAAGCCATAACTTACAGTATTTCAAAGGTTATATTTACCTGTCCCTCTAAAGAAGTAATTTAAGTGGCTATTTTAATAGCCACTATATGTATATATTCAGTAGACACAGCTATTTTGTCTGGTCCATTTGTCCTTTATAGAGACCTACTCTTCCTTTCCTCCAAGCTAATAGTTTCTACAAATTTATCATGTTCTTACTCTTCAAGAACCTCTCACTTCAGTCAGAGGAAAAGCCCCATTCTTCCTAGGACCCCTCCAGGGGGATACCTGATTGGTCCTCAAACTGCATCTGACTCAAATAAGAAAAGCCAAGGCTTACCTGAAATTTTTGCATTTAGGATCATAGAGGTATTGTCAACCCCACTTCAGCGCTAGTAACTAAAGAAGTAAGACTTGAAAGGAATCTGCTGTCTTGTTTCTGGGTCCATGGACATACTTGTTTTAGACAAAGAAAAGCGGTAAAGCTCACCAAGGACAAAACAAGTTAAAAGCCAGAGAGGGTCCTGGAAATATTCAAGTTCCTGCTTCCAGTTGGTTTTAAATTCTAACTGCATCCTATAAAACTTGTGTATAATTTGTGTATGAGTTGTTTAAAACCTTTCTTGTCCATATATTGCTATTATTTTTTCTAAGGAATTTCAAGTTTGGTTTCTGTAACTTACAACCAGAGGAATCAAATGTATATCATATGAGTATCTTGCTGTAATTCAGGATATTAACATTAAAACAGGAATAGGAGTTTGTGTATTCCCTATAGTATGAGCTGTTCATAAGAAATTTATTATAGTGGTATATTAATTGAGAACATTTTGCTGACATATCACAGAGTTAGAAAACATGTAATGAGTTATAAATTATTTAAGAGGGACAAGAATATGTTCTAAGGTATAGATTCTGTCCATACCATTCTTTGAGAACTGCCTGTCTGGTCAGGCAGATTATAACTTTCCTTTTTTGTTGGATCTAGTGAGTAGGATGGGGACTCCTAATGAGAAACCTGTTCTTCATAAGGCTTTTCTCTCCCCGAGGTAGTTAATCACACACTCTTTTGAAGAAATTGCCTGAAAGCAATCCTTTTTTGATTTGCTACTATCACCACCAGTCATAAATATGTATAATAGAAATTTCTCCTACAACACTAATGTTGTTAAGAGATACTATGTTTTTACAAGATTAGACAATTCAGTCATCCTGGATTTGATTATAATAATAATGATCTGTTGACTGTTAGCATCTAAGTCTTATCACTTTTCTGACACAAAAGACTTTTCTAGAAAGTCTTCTGGAATTTTCTTTAAGTTATTCTGGAATAATGCTTTTTAAACTTTAGTGCAGACGAACTGCTCCAGGATCTTGTCAAATGCACATTCTGATTCTGAAGGTATAGAATGGAGTTTGAAATTCTACCAAATGATTGGATGCTCTATCTACTGACTATACTTTGATTAGCAAACTCCAGAGAATATCTTACTTACTGGTCTAGTACAGTGCTCTAATGTGATGTCAACATGCCACAAACCTTTCAGTGTATCTCCCCTTTATAGAACAGTAGCTTACTCCCTGCCTCACGCTAATTTTTTTAAGAATTATATAGTGTCAAATTAAAAACCTTTTAACTGATTCTCTTCTGGGGATTGAAATATAACTCAACTAATCCCTAGCTATGGGCATGGTTTTCATACCACAAATGGTGTTCTTTGTTGAAGATTAAAACCTGGAAAATGGAACAATTGCAAATAAACATTCCCAACTTACGTGTTGTTGCACTTTTGTATTTTGTTTTTGCTGATCTAAAATTTTACATATAAGCCAATAAAATTTCTTCTTTTTAATTTTATAAAAACAGTTAAGTCTTATAAAAGTAAGACCTCAAAAATTGTTATTCACTGATCCCGTGATTTTAATAATGGCACCATCTCTTTTGGAGGCAAAATATATATTTTTTTGTTTTGAAGTGCTATCCTCAGACAACACAAATTAGAATATTAGATGCAGCCTGTTGTTAGTCATAGTCTGCCAGAAGTCTGTACACATAAGGGGTAATCAAATGACATGCTTTTCATTGATGTGGACATGTTAGCATGTAATGCCTTTGCCCAAAGGAATTAACAACAGGATGTAGAATTAAGCTCTTCTAGGTCACTTTGAATCCAACCCAAGTTGGCTGTGATTAACACCACTAACATCAACATCTGTCCTAGGTCTAGTGTGAAATAAAGAAATGGTCTCAGTCTAGTTCACTTGTGACAAGTACTCACACCAGGAAAATCATCACCATCATTAGCGTCCTAGTAGGCAGCACTGGGAGTCTAAATGGTTTTGAAACTGAGTGCCAGACCTCCCTAGAGATGAGCCCTGTGACAATAAGTCAGGTTCATCAGAGGCTCATTATGAGGAAAACTGTTTCACTCTTGTGCAGCATCTGCTCTCTAAATAATATGATTAGTTCTCAAGGGAAATTTATGTGGACTGCTAAACTGGCCATAAAATATTATAAAATCATGACATATTATTAGTCCTCTCCCCTTAACATGTATAAACATCTATTACAGGTAGAAATTCAAGCACTAGTAAGGACCTACTGCTAATGACATGAGGTCTCAGGAAAAACAAACAAAAGGGATTGCCCTTGAAGCAGACAGTGTGGTTTCAGCCAGAATCCTGAAGTGTTAATATTTTCTGGTCTTTAAATACTGGTTGTTATGAATAATAAGTTATGTCCTTCTAGTATAGCTATGTACTGATGTAATTGAAAACTGCAAAATACTTTGGATCATTTTTATCTAAGATGCCAATTATTCACATTTACAAGCAATAAATGTATAATTTATCTAGTTTGGTAAATATAACCATGTCATGCAGTGATTTCTAAATAATGCCTTATTAGCACTAACTGTAGCTTCAAAATCTAGTGCAATAATCACATACCTCAGTGGAAAAGAGTCTCTCAGACACCTTAGGCATCTCAGCAGCTATGTGAATTTTCTAATAGCAGGAAGATGCACTAAACCTCCACGCTGAGGTGAGAAGCAGTTGTGTTTTTTGTGAATTCTCCATACCTTGGGCACGGTGTGGGAAAATGAGCCATGCACTTGTCTAGGCACCCTCAATTATACTCTAATCAATTAAAGGAACCAGGCTATCACTATAAAAGCAAAATATTCTGTCATTTGATCATTTTACAATCCAACAACATGTTTTATCTTGTCACGAGCATCCTTGTTTGAGGATAGGCAATTAAACCTAACATAAAAATGCCATGGGGCAAGCAATAGTAACAACAAAACCTTTGTGTCCACCCCCAACAAAGTAGAAAGTAGTTCGAATACTTCCGAAAGGTGATTCTCAAGATTAAACTTTTAAAAAAATTAGAGACTTAGGTTTTGCTTCTTTGGCCCTTACTTTTCTCATCAAAGCCATCTTTTAATCTAAAACATTTCAAACATACAGAACATAATAGGAAAACTGTAGCATACATTCATGTATTTGCTACAAAGATTAAGCAGATATTAACATTTACAATATTTTCTGAAATAAAAATAAAATTACAGACACATGGAAGTCCACCTATTTTCCTTCTTTTCATCTTTTCTCACAGAGGCAGTTGGTGCAAATCATTTACATGTAATCTTTTGCACCTTTATTACGTTTATATATACCAAAACAATTTACATGATCTTATTCTACATTTTAAGAATTCACAACAATGACATTCTGTGTTTTTATTTTTTTCCTTTTTCCCCTCCATTTCATTGAGATTTATTCATGTTAATATATATAACTCTAGTTTAGTCATTTTTACTGTTCTACACCATTGCATTGGATGAATAAATGCCAAACATCACAGCTTAATGTTAATGTGATCCTACAGAAGAATAATTAGGTTATTTCTCTTTTCTACTTAAGTAATGTTTCAATGAATATCATAATGTGTGTATGTCTTCTTGGGTGTAATTGTGGGATTTTCTCTAGAATAAGGACTTATTGGGGATGCTACTGATAATAATTTATGAGCATATTCAAATATATGTATTACCAAATATTTTTCCAAAGTGTTTGTACCAGTACATACTCCCAACAGCCACAGTTTCCATGTTGCTTCATTCTGATTTTTTTTTAATTAACAATGTGATTGTAAAAGGACATCTCATTTGTTTTCATTTTTCTTTCCCTGAAATATCAATGAAGACTTTGAGCATCATTCCATATTTTCATTAGCCATTAGGGTTGCTATGCTTAGGGCTGGGCTGCTCAGCCAGAAGTACAAGACATACTGAAGCTAGATGCTGCTTTTTTGGGTTTTGTGAACCTTTGAAAAATTTTAGAAAAGTTGCAGCATGAGCCAAGACAGCCCATTTGTATGGAAAAGCCACTTTGGGGTGTTCCTGAAAGTTGAATGGGGCAGGGTTTCAGGGAATCACCAGGTTTGGGTGAAGGACTGGTATTAGTCAGATTTATGAAGACTCAGATATGGCAGCCACCTGCCTCTGCATGCAAGGAGTGGTGCAGGGCTCAACTATAAAACAATGACTTCCACCAGCTTCCTTTCCAGCCCTGACCCTGAATGCAGACAATTCAGTTCCTGCCCATATGTTCCTGGTGCTGCCCCAGCACTGGAGCTCAAAGAGAGTGAGCCTGTCAGTGAGTAAATCCACGTGTGGGTCCTTGAAGAGGAATGCCTGGGACTCCAGCCACCCTCATCTCTCTCATTCGCAATCTCCACTGGCTTTCACAGCCAGACGTTATAGGGACTTCTTCCCTTGGCACTGAAACCCTGGATTGGGGAGCCTGCTGTGGAGCTGGGACCCCTGGCTTTTCTGGGGTGGGGGGTTCTTTAGCTGATATATCCCTCTGAATTTTATGGTCACGTGCAGGTGCGGGACCAGCACTGTCTGTGTCTCTGCCCTCCTTCAGTCTCAAGATTGCTACTTCTGTATGTCCTTAGTTGTAGGGTTCAGTTCAACTAGAGTTCAGGCATTTCTCAATGATATTCTGTAGTTTAGTTGTAAGTTTGATGTGGTTGTGAGAGGTTGTTAAGCATAGTATTTACCTACTTCACTACCTTGGTGGAAATCCCAGCATGTATATTCTTCAAAAATATTCCAAAAAGGAACTATTTTATTTTACTATTTGATTTATCTGAAGTTAATATAATTGTTTTATTTTTAACAATAACTTTATAAAAATTACAAGAATTTTGATTTCGAATAATACCAAAATATTCTGAAAGTGCTAGTAATGTATACTGAAATCATTACTTAAGAAAATTGAATCTTTCTATTGAAAATTTCCTTAGAAACTCTTATGTAGTTAAATGTTATTTATCGTAATAACATATAAAGTAGGCCTGTAAAATATACAGGCAAGTTGGTGTTTTCCTACCTAATAAAACTACTTAGAATTCTTGCTGTTTCTCATCCCGTACTAGCCTAATAATATCTGTAGATTTTGGGTGAGGAGGCCTGTCTGCACAGGTATGTTGCTTTTGAGGACTCCCAATTTGACTTCAAATTAATACACTCTGTATCAGTCGCATTGCAAATTTACTTTTGTAACCCATTTGGTCTAAATGTTTTTTGTTTTAACCAATGATTTAAGCTAATATTACTGATAAGAAGTTGAATATTTCTCTATGTGGAAATTATGCTAGATCATTTATCATGTAATATTCTTGGTGGTTTTCATTTGTAATATGAAGACTGTCCAGAAAGTATCCAGCCATGTAATATGAAAAATAGAGGTATTTATGGGTGGATTTTTACAGGCTACACATATATATTTATAATTCTGTACAATAAATTCACTAAAATAAATACTTTGGAGTAATCATGACTGTTAGAAAATATTAACTTAAAATCTCAGAATTCTTAAAAGTATTTGGGATGCTCTTTTTTGTAATGTTCAACTATGAAAAGAGGAATTGCTATTCATTTTTAGGATGATGGAAAATAAATTAAATGCAGGATTTTTTTTGGTTCTATACAGCTGTTAAAATGTATATGGAAGACATGACTATTTTATGTCACCTGTTTAGTTTTCTGCAGTATCTATTTTATAGCTTCTCTTAACATTTTGATAAATAAGGCATTTTACCTATTACATTAAGTTCTTATGAAAGGTAATTGCCTTTTACAATTAGCCCATTCCTAATTTAAAGATCATTTTACAAACTAAAGCACTTTATATGTTCAGTGATGGATAGTATGCCATTTTCCACATGAGAAAATCAAAGCTGAGTAGTGACATAAAGGTCACTGAAACTATCAATTTTCAGACTCATTTGATTATTTTCATATCATTGGATAGCAGATGAAATTCAATCATTTGCTAGTAAGTAATAACTAGCCACTGGTGAGTGATCAATTTAGAAGAGCTAAACTTCTAATGCCTTGTTGTAAATCACTTTTTTTTAAAAATGAAGAGATGTATCAATAGAACATGGGAAACAACTTAGGTATTCACTAGGCTGTACTGCAATATAATATATACCTATCTATTTTATATCGAAATGATGTAGAATATAATGATATTCTTGCTTTCTGGACAAATCATAATATATAAAATATTAGTAACATGAAAGTTTTAAGATTTTATTGGTTCATATATGCATGTTCAAAGCACTCAATAAAATGTCATTTATTACAAGGTAATATGTGGCAAAGACAGAATCATTTGTTTTATGAGACATAGATGATAGGTGCAACTACTTATAGGTCAGTGCTTTTTCTAATAGAAATTTTCCAATTATATATCCCCCAAAAATCTCATGTAGACCTTACCAAAAGATACATCCTTCCAGACTGCATTAGGTTTTCAACTAAAAATATTAAATGTACCAATATTGAGAAAACTTAATCCCCACATAATAATCTGTAACAAATTTAATTCAGATGTAACCCTCAGTGTCCTTATGATTATTATTACTTTATACTTAAGACTTATCACCCCATTCATGTGATTTTCTGAACAACTGATGTAATTATTCCTTAACCAAACCAATTGTTGTGTGACTACGCATCATTCACTCAGCAGAAAAACCACAAAGTTCTTGTAAAGCACTTGCTTAATCACCCTGTTTAGCTATGGCTCTCATGACCTAAATCATTGTGAAGTTAGCCTTTCATGATATCATGAATCCTGCCAAGAGATGTGAAATTCCTGGGTCAGACACAAAGGAATGTATTGCTTGCAGTACAATAAGAGGCACAAGTTTCGTGTCCCCATCAATACCCCTGCCCTTCCACCAGATTTCATGGAGGTGATACCGGGAGGCCTAGGTAAATGCTGAACACACAATGGGTTTGTATCGTAGCTGAAGAGCCCCAAGCAGTAAACCTAGCTTGTCTTTGCCCTGTAGGGAGAAATTATCTTTATTATATTGAAGCAAACTTGCCCTTGGCTCTAGAATAAGACATTCTATTTTTCAAAACTGTTCTCTATAGAAACATTTTTGACAAGCTAGTTTAGAACTAAAGAGAAGTTTTTACTGATACTCAGAAGTAATACAGAGGTAAATGAGACCCCTGGAGAGTAGTCTCCCAAAACTATGGTTGAGCAAATCAAGTGATTTTTTATGAGTAAATTTAAAAGGTTGTGTCAAGTTAAATTTTGTAAATTACTTGTAAACTCTTTTAAAGAAAGTTTTCAACTCAAACTAGTATATGCACATAGCTAAAAAATGATTTAATATTGTAAAATGGCTTGCCATAAAAAGCAACAACACCCAGCGCCTCCATCACTCCCACTGCTCAGAAGTAAGCAGTTTCAACTACGCAATTTTTAGTTCTCTGGTTGGTTATCTTCAATGATGTGCTCTCTGGGTTTAGTCCCAATATGCATGTTGGTTGCTATAATATTTCTGTTTACATAAATGAAAAAGATTCAAGTGAAACAATGAGACACATATATGAATTTCACTGTTCATTAATGATACAAGTGATTTTTCTTTTTGGCTAACATGGATACCAGTTTCTGAACACTGAAAGAATATTTCCTCAGTTTTTTGTGCTAGTTACAACTTTATGGCTATACTAATGACACATTTTAAAGCTTAATCTCCATCATTAACATTCTGTCCATTATTTTCTTATGTCTGGACAATCAATAAAGCAATAAATCAAGTCCTAATATGTAGTAATAGCTGATGTCTATGGTGTAAATATTCGTCATGGATGATCTCAAGATATCAACATGACATCACAGAGCAGAGTCCGGAGGAAATGTGCAGGAACACATTATTGTGTGTTTATTCTGCCTACCGATATTGTAGGTGGAAATAATCTCAAGAGCACTTGTAGTAAAATAATTTGGAAGTGACAAGTTTTGAGTATTTATTATTTTGTATTTATAATGCATTTTTATTTTTATATTATAAGTTTATTTAGTTTTATTTTTAAAAATGTCTGTTTAACAACCAGCTTACAAAATTCCTGAAAATTTAAATATTGGCTTTTGCAATTTAGTATAAGCTGTCTCCGCACCACCAGTTATCTCCACTCACCACTGCATTTTTATTTATTAATTATAGCTGTTATCTACTGATTTCCTATTATAACAGATGAGAATTTAGCTCATTTATATTATTTCCTCTCTCCTTCAGTATCCAGCTCCCAATATGGTTCCCAAAGAGACTGTCTTCCTAATATCCAACTCTTTGTGTAGTCCCTTTTCTCCTTGACTAGGTCTGATCTGTGTAATTAATAGGATTTTGAGTAAATGCTGGCATGTGAAATTAGGTTACAAAAGCCATGGTAGCTTCTCCCTTACTTTCTTGAATCACTTGTTTTTTGGAAAGCTAGTCACTATCTTGTGAGGAGACTCAAGCAGCCCTATGGAGATATCCCACAAGGCAGCATCTTGCCAGCCATATTAATAACTATTTTGGAAGCATATCCTCCAGTCACAAGCATACATTTAAAAGACTACAGCCCAGCCACACGAGAGAACCAGAACCAGAATTACCCAGATACAATGCTCCTGAATTTCTGGCCCACAAAATTTATGAGACGATAAATGTTTTTTGTTGTTGTTATTGTTTTGTTTTTTTGTTTTGTTTTTTATGTGGGTAGTTCCCTGGCTGGGAATAGAACCCAGGCCACAATGTTTACAGTGCTGAAGCCTTAGCCATTACACCACCAGGGAACTCCCATGATAAATGTTTATTGCTGTTTCAAGCCACTAAGTGAGTGGGTAGTTTATTATATAGTCATAGATAACTAATATATCCCATTTCTATTTCCTTCCAGTTCAGTAACATCAATATTACCCATTCTTCTACCGGTTGTTCATTCATTTATTCAACAAATATATACATACTGCTCATCTCCTATGTCCCAGACATTCATCTATGTGTGAGAAATGGAGCATTGACAAAGGGCTGAACTCACCAAGCTTATATTCCAGCAGGAGAGGCTATAAATAAATAATACATTATAATATGTGGTGTTTAAATACCATGAGGAAAAACAAATCATGGTTAAGCAACACAGATGAAAAGTTCAGGAGGTCTCTTGAGCAAACATTGGAACAGAAAACCTTAGTGTGGTATGGAAGAAGGCTGTGTGAATATCTGGAGTAAGACATCCCAGGGCTGATAGATCAGCTAGTGCAGAAGCATGAGGTACGATTGCGCTTGTCATATTGAAAGAACCACAGGATCTCTTTGGTCACCCCTGCACCTTTAGACAGCATAATAAATGTAGTCTTTATTTACACCCTGTTTAAAAAAGAAAGAAAAAATTATTTCAGCTGCACTTTGTGTAAATGGTATGACTGACGTTCCAAACTTTCTCTTCACCTATGCCCTTCTGTCCCATGATCCAACCTCTGACAGTTGTACTTTTACTTTTGTATTTTCATAATTGATAGTCACATTCTTCTTTAATTGTAATTTATTAGTTTATGATTTTTCTATGGGTTGATTCTAAAGGTGGAACATAAAGCGTGTCTGAATAATGATGATTATACAAATGTTGCTTATAGTAGTCCTCTGTGGTTAAATGTCCTTCTCCTCAGGTTTAGTGTCACCATTCCCATGAACAGCCAATGACAGTGTTCTTAGACAAGATTTGAATGAATCTCCCTCTTTTCACCCTTCACCAAATTTATTCTAGTTTATTCCTAAATCATGTATTTACTGATTTTAAGTTGCGTTTTTTTCTGAAACATCTGATAATACTAGTTTCTCTTTAATAGTGCAATATACACACTGTTCTGTGGTGTGCCTACAGGGGTTACTGACTGGTGGAGAGGTGAGAGATCCACTATGAAGCTGGGGTCACCTAATGTCCTGAAAGTGGAAGCGTTTGTTTTAAGAGCAGTACCCCTCATACCTAGTGTTCTCAGAGGGATTTCTCTTTGGTGGAAAACCTGGATGGGAAATACCTGGCAACAACATGGGGAAAGAGATGGAAATGTTAACTGTTGCTATATAAATTTTTATTCTGTACTCCAACATTTAGTCCCATCTCTAATTTAAAACTTTTTGTAACCAGCTTTCCAAGGCCTAAATCTCTCTTTAGGATTCTCAGAGTAGAATGTGGGTCCATAAAATTTATCCTTTTTTATATGTTAGTAATACTTTTAACAGCATCTCAGTAGAGAAAAGAAATTAACAGCAATTTAAAATCTTAAACCACAAATCTACAGCCCTTTTTTTCAAAAATACTCTTCAATTCAGTTCATTTAGAAGACTAAAGGAGTATCCGTAAAGGCAAAGTTTACGTAATTTAATTTCAACAATAAACAAGATTAAAAGAGTCCAAAAATTCAGTAGATACTGCAGATTGCCAAATGTTAAAAAGTCTATCTTTTAGATTGCTTATTCTCAGAATTATTATCCATTTAAACAATTGTCATCTATAGTCTCTTAGTTCTGTTAATAATGGTTTTCGTGTGTACATTTTCTTACCTGAGGTTTTATCCTGCAACTTAACAGGTCATGGCATAAAGTACACTAAACCAATAGCCATAAGACTGGGTACTAGTCTTAAATTTGCCTAGCAGTTGTGGGATTATGATCACAATATTTCAGCTTTCAGAACCTCAAGTTCTGCCATCATGAGGTGAGAGGTTAGACTGGGTGAAATCTCTGTTTCCTTCAGGTTCTGTGATTCTGTGGTTTAAAGAGAAATACTTTTTCTGTTCTAAATATATTTTTTTAAAAAAAGTTAATGTAATTATCCTTGCTACGGAATAGAATAAATTATTTCCTCTGAATCTACTCACTTATCTCATCCTAAACTACTATTGTCTTGGTCCAAGGCACTGAGTATGGTTTCCTACTTCCCTAGCATTGGGAGAGAGCTTCCTGATCTGAAAATCAGATTATGTCACTCCCCTACTAAAAATCTTCAGTGATACTTAGAATAAATTCCAAGTCGTTATCAAGACCTATAAGCCCATGATATAGACCTGCCTAATTTTCCATCCTGATCTCAGCCACTGTGTTGAAACCATAGTGGTCACTTTCTCTTTTCTCAAATATGCCAAATTCTTTCCCAGTTCTGCTGTTCTTTTTACCTAAACATCTCCCTTACCCTTTTCACTGAGCTAGCTCCTTCAAAACTCAGCTGGAAAGACATTATCTCATGAAATACTTCTCCTTCTTATAATTCTTACCCTTCTCTGTTTGACTTTACTGTTTCCTTTATCACACACTCTTTTACAGTTAATGATTTATTTGTTTGGTGAGGACTAGAAACAAGTCTCTCACATTGATCACTATATTCCTTGTTTCTATTATAGTATCATGTTAGAACACAAGTGCTTGATAAATATTTGATGAAAGAAGAATAGACACAAAAATGAATGATTTTTATATAAAACATGCTATTGAAAGGAATTTTATTTTAGAAAAATGACAACTGCTTACACAAAGTGAAATCAACTCTGGTGCAAAGAAATAAAGAAAAACAAGTTACTAAATTGTGTTTCTTTCTTACCTTTTATATTCTTACAGTATAACTGTATTAAATCAAGCATAATTTTTCAAGCTGACCTTCCTTGAAATTGGAAGCATTTTTAGAATAATTTATGCATCAAGAAAAGAGTACAATGATCTAGTGTTGCAAAGCCCCAGAGGGCAGAGTATAAAGTGAAATATTCATGAATTTTAAGTGCAAGACACATCAGATTTTTTGTGGTGTTTTAATACTGTATTTCTCTACAAGTGAGTTTTAAAATGAAGAATATGAGAGAAGATAAATATTTAGAGCAGTTAAGAGGATCTATAAAGTGAATTCTTACCTCTCCAGTTTTGCAGTTGTTGCCCTCCCAAGTATGTGTGGGTGTATATGTGTCTCTACTAGGTCATAGTAGAAATTTCTGTATAATCATTATGAAAAGTAATATCAGGAATTAATAGCAATTTGGTTGATCCTATATGGGTTCACCTCTGATTTTTAATTCACATTTGACCGTTTGAAATTTAGATGCCTTTTCTTCATTATTTTGTGTGAAAAAGAAAAGATGAGGCAAATGTCTTAATAATTATATAAGTTTCATGAGGAATTTGGGGATTTTCTGGATGAAACATAGCCTTTCCTTTCTTAACTTATTATCCACATTCAAGTGTATGCTTTGTAGGACACTCATTTTTTGAAGGTTCAAAGAAAATTACAATGAAAAGGGAACTGGAAAATATTTCAGGTGCAAGCATCTTTCAGGGTCCTTCAGTTTGAAAACAGTCACTAAAAGTTACATGAGTAATAATATAATAAGAAACCTTGCCATGAAAATTGGTCTACTAGTAGATCTTTATTATTCTCATGTTACTGATTTCTTTATTGTAATTCTTCATTTAAAAGGTAAAAAAAAAAATGTGTTAGGTAGGTTTTTGAAACACAATGTCATATGTAAAATACACCAAACTCTACCTTGTCTCAAAGCCTCTACACAGGATCCTATTCTGCCTTCCAATCTGAAGCTATCTGGTTCTGCAATTTTAGATCACCATGCAATAAGCAAAATATTAGAGTTACAGAATGAATAAGCCTAGAAATTATTTCAATGTGCATTATCTTATTCTGTGATATTCGTCAACATTTAACCTATAGATTTGTAGGTTTTTATATTTAACCTATGTAATGGTCCAGCAACATCTTGAGATTAACAGCATCTTATTTGGATGATATTCTGTTTGAAATACTTATACCAATATTTTTCTTTCATTGCAGTAGCTATAATGTCTGAAATTTAAAACGAGGACCTATCTAACGTGATATTAATAGGTAAAGTTGACATGGAGAAAGTGTATACTTGATCCAAGTGCAATTCAGATCTAGGAAATAATAATTAGGTCATATGCTCCCCACAGTTCCTATATGATTTGTTATCAACATGCAAAGGAACCATGCTAATTGCCAGCACTGTCATGAATGGGATATTTATAAGCCTTATCTTCATGGCCACAGTCTCCATAAAAATAAGACTTTATGAGGGTAAACATGACAAAAACAGATAAATCATAATTCACAATCTAATTATGAGCAAAAATGTTTTATTAGGCATAAAAAATCCAAGTTACCTTGATTTTAAAAATTAGTGTGACTTCAACCTTGAAACTGTGTGACTTGTTTGAATATTCATATAAAATATTTATACAATTGTATACTAAAAATCAAAGAGAAAATTATACTGGCACGTGAATTCCCATTACTATTGATATTACCATTAAATTTTTAAGAATATCTCATAATCAGATGTGTACTCATAGAAATGAGAAAAGGCAATAATGGAGTGCTTCCAGAAGCTTTGCCTTTTTTGGTCCCTTTGCAACATAATACTCTAAAGCAACATTCCTTCCTTTATCCTTCATAATTCCTTTTTCTCCTTCTCTTATTTCACTCCATATTTTTATGTTTTTTGTTTCTTTTCATTCCAATCATAGCCCAAGGGTGATAGATGAGTACAAGGAGAAAGTAAAACAAGACTGGGTAAAATTATTCTGTTTCTCTTTTGTCTCATTAAATTCAGTTTATTCATCAAATCTTGTTCTAATACAGAGGGTGCCAAAAAATGTATACACATTTTAAAAAGGAAAAAACTGTATGAAATTCATTATACTCAATATATACCAATAATAAATGATAAATACAAGTCACGTTTGACTTTTGTAATTACAAGAGGTGCTCAAAGTGGTCACCACCAGTGTCTGACACTTCTGATTACAGGGAACTACTGCTTGAGCAATGTTGACAACACTTAAAATGTGTATACATTTTTTGGTCACCCCAGTATTTAATGGCCATGAAAATTAGTTTTTTTCAAGTAAAATATCTTTTCTGGCTCATTTGAAAGTTGTGATATTCAATATTGTAGTGTTATGTGTAAGCTAGAAACAAACTTTCCGAAGTAAAGCTCATTTCAACAGATTTTTAGCATTTCAATGTCAAAGAGATTTGAATGGACCGGGATAAGCCTTGGATAATGTTATAATAGGATGTTATAAGCCTGTCAAACCTCTTTACTGTTCTGTTTAATAATTCAAAAATGGGAGTCACTAAGTTTTGATAAATAACATCTCTGCTTACTAAATTGATATGATTGGTATGCCTGCCTTCCTATTTTTCCATCCTAGTAAATATCAGGGGTTCATCTCCTCGATTATTGCTAACTCAGTGACAGTCTTTTCCTCCCATTATCACTGCTATTTGTGAGCTGTCTGTGAAGTGGAACTGACCTTGAAGGCCTTCATCAGCTTCCTCTCAGCTCTCACATTAGCTTTCTGATAGCTTTCACACCCTCTCCATCCATTTTGGTGTATGACCTCAGCACTAGCATCTGTCACTTGGCACTGTGAACCTAGATTTATTTTATATTGTCTCAGAATATGTCTCAAGGTTTGTTATTTTTAATTAATCATTATTGTATTTCTAAAATATTTAAAGTGTTTAGACATTCTTATGTTATTTTCTTGGTAGTCTATAATAAGCCATCAGGGGTAGTGCATTGATAGTCTTTTCCCTCCATATATATTCTATAAGTATATTGAAACATAATTCTATTACACTTTAATTTTTTTTCATAGTATTATTCTTGTGGATGAAATATAGCTCTTGCCAAAATAAATTTTAAAAAGACAATCACAAATGATATGTCATGTTATGCTTTGTTAAATTTGCAAAAAGGAAAAGAGGTTTTACCTCCTATATGTGGTGGTTAAAAAAATTATTCGTTTTGTAATCAATTTCATCATAATGCTTGGCATTTACCTAGAGCATTGTCCTTAGGTAACAATAACAATAGTCATTATAACAATTATTTCTATTGATCTCATTGTATGCCAGATACTCATATAAGCACTTTCTGTATATTTACTAATTTGTTACTAAATAATAACCTTGTAAAGTAGGTACTTATTATTCTCATTTTACATATAAGGAAAATGAAGGACAATAGCTTTTGCGACTTGCCCACAATTACCAAGTCAGTAAAAGTAGCTCGATTCTGTTTAGTCTGGCTCTTGAGCCTAACACTTTTATCACCTTACACTGCTTCTCTATTTAAAAATAAAAGCTGATATCAGCTTTAGACAGTATTAGAGTTTTATGATTTGAAGGCATTTTCTAGTTTTTGTGTTGCTAAAATTTGGGTCAGCTACAGTCTTGAGGGAGTAAAGTTCTTGGAGATTTAACATGCCAAGATAATCTGAGTCTTCAGATAGTTGTGAAATATTTAAATCCATAAACTAGAAAGTTGCATGCTTAGTTTGATTAAAATTACTGGGAAAGCAGTAAGACTTGCTAAGAAAGCATCTTCAGCGATTAGCATTTTGGTTTGTATTTACGCATGAAATTTTCTGATCATATATCTGCTATATTGCTTTTTTTCTTCAAGTAAAACTATTCTAAAACTTATTTGATAAAATGCACTGTTAAAATATGCTGATAAAAATAATTACCAATTTTACGTAAATTAATTAAAAATAGTATCTGGTTAAATCTATTCTATACCCTAAATGTTAAATGAAATAGAGAATAACGTGTGTTTGAACCAAAGCTGAAAGTGAAAGATATCTATTTGTATAAATGAGCTTCTAAAATTTGGATTAAAATTTGTAAGTCATGATTATATATTAGAAGTTCATTGAAGTGCAATTAAAATGAATAATTTATAGTTAGTGTCCACACAGTTAATGAAAAGTTCTGAAGCACAGAGTTTAAATCATAACTAATGCTACCAGATTCATGGCCTCCACCTATGCTTTGGACAATGCATAAACACCATCTCCTGGAATAGCCTTCCCAGATTATTTTGCTGAAGATGAGGCCTTTGACTGTGTTTGTGGTCCCTTTGGAGTTTCTGGGATGTTGGCTGTCATGAATTGTTCCCAAGAGGCACTGGGGCAGTCGTAATTCTATGAAGCTTCTGCTCAGGATTTTCTGGGTATTTACAACTGTGGAAGCAGAAGACAAATTACATCCAGGGGTAAAACATTCAAGAACATATTTTAAAATGTCTGGTTTTAAAAAGCACTAAATTTAATCTTTTATTTCTTTCCTGTGTCTGTTATTGTCCTATACAAACACTCAACTAGCCACCCATAGCCTGTATGATAAAGGACAAACTTCTTAGCATTGGCTCTGGGGCCTTCCTTAGTTTTTCCCACCCACATGTCCAGCCACTGCTCTCCCCATTCACCTCAGCAGAGCCTGTTCTTTATCAGTCTTCAAGAACTTTCAGTCCCCAGAACCTACCATCACACATTGTCTTTCTTCTAATAGCATTTCTCAGCAATGCCCTTCCAAGACATTCTCCTAGACTGTTAGAGAAGATGTGGAAAAGAATAAAAAGAATTGGTAACATCAAGTAGTGCAAAGTCAGTAAATTGTAGTTCGGGGATGAGAAGGATGTTTAGATTAAATCTTCATGAATCATTTTGCATAGTAATCAGCAAAAAGTTTGACCGGTAGACAAGATAAGGCAAGAAGGGACTTAAAAAATGGGCTGACAATAAATATTGTTTGAATATCTACTAGGTAACAGGTACATACTAGTTGCATTCACATACCTTTTATTTTAATTTTCATAATGGCTCTATAATGTAGGGACTAATATACCTTTTCTGAAGACCAGGAACTGTAAAGTCTTATACCTAGTAATCAGCAGAACCCGGAATAAAGTCCCTGTCCTTATTGAAGTAATTGTAACCATAATAATTTTTTAACATGTATCACCTTTTTAAAATGCAGCAAATACAATTCTGTTAATACCTAAAAGTATTTCACTCCTCTTTCTCACTGATGCAGTTATTTAGTTGGGATAGGATTTTCTAGGAAATCTCTACCCAATTGGACCTCACAGTGTGGATACAATCTTGTCACAGTGGACCTCACAGTGGGATACAATCTTGTCACAGTATCCCAGCTCCTGGTCCACAGCTTTGCAGGTTCTTGGATTGAAACTTGTCATAAAACAAAGTGGATCAGGCTTTTGAGAATGAATGAGACTATTGACATTCACAAGAGGCTGATATATAGAATATAATTCTGAATTATTCATTTATAGTTAGAAATACAACTATTAAGCCAATTGGGAATTTGATGTTTATTATTCAGTGCATATTATCCTTATAAGCAAATCTACAAATTATAGTCAGAAATGTGTTTCATGACTATGGAGTCAAGTCAGTGATAATAAGGAGAGCAGCTATGATGCTCCAGGCAGTGTGCTAAACTCTTTATTTAAATCATTTCATTTAATTCTCACAATATCTATTTTATAGATGAAAAATGACTCAGAGAATTTAAGTAACTCACTCAAGTTTACATACCCGATAAGGATCAGAGCTGGAATTTGAAGTAAAAGCTATCTAATTTCAGAGCAGAAGATCTCAATCGTGACCTAGTACTGCCTCCCAAACAAGTTAATAACCTCCTTGAAGGCAAGGAGAGTCTTAAAAACATTAAGTTCTTCCAAAGGAGAAGTGTCTATCTTATTATGTCCCACATTTTAAATTCATCTCTATGCCATGCCTTAATTCTCACATCAATCCTGTGGTATAGATACACTCATCATCATTATATAGAAAACAGAAGCTCCAATGTGAAGTTATTTCCCAAGACCACATAGCTAATAACTAATAAGATGGAGCAGGACTTGATACCAAATTGTGAAACTTGCAGTCATTCTATTGCATGCTACGATTCCAAGTTGGACACAATTATAAGATAGAAATTACAACCCTCATCATATGCCAGGCATGCTCCAGTCCTTTGTATTAATTTATTTAATCTTTAGATAGTCCTATGAGTTTAGCCTATAATTATCCTTATTTAATGGATTAGTAAGCTTAGTCAAAGAGAAGTTAAGTAATCTGCCCTGCGTCCCACAACTAGTTACTGGTGCATCTGGGCTATAAACCAGGCAATCTGACTCTGGAGCTCTACATTCTACTGCCTGTTAGGTGATCTTAATAGAAAATGACAATCAGCTTTATGGCCCGATGCATTCAATTTCATTCCAGAAATATTTTATCTGTGGGCAGCGGAATGGCTTTCCCACACAGAGATGAGGAAAATGGAGAAAAGGAAATGTATTCAATAAAGCAAGATGATTTTTGTTGTTATTTAAAATAGCCTTAGTTCAGCCAGTGTATAATGAGTCTGTTTGGATTAAAGTTTCACTAGCTATCCTAATTTCAGTCTTGTCTCTCTGAAACTCTATTCCTGTCAATTTTTCAGAAAGTAAATATGTCCAACAGGAATATATTGTGGTCAACAAGGAGACAAAGGGCACAAATAAAGCAGAGTTGTGAAGAGTTTTTCATGTGGAAATCACAAAAACATAATAGTGTCTGGCATAGGTTTGTTTAAAGGAGAGTGGAGCAGAAATGGTGCCGTGACAGGGTGCACTTCAGGGATCCAAGTGAATCTGAAGACAAGATTCATATATTCTTGTTATAAAACTGGCTTAGAGGTAAGATATGGTAGTTCCTGGGGACTGACACAATTCATCAATAAGAACATTTTGTAGGAACTAGATATTTGGATTAATTCTCCACTGCATAGTAGGACCTGTCACTATGCTTAACTCCTACCAATGGAGAGGAACTTATTAAAGAAGAAAAACTACAAGGAACCCAGGAAAAAATTAATCATTCAATTCTGCAGTGTGAGCAAGCCAGAAAAAGAAGTAGTACAAAGAGTTGGAAATAGCTACATGTTAAAAATCCACATTTCAAACAACTTAGAGAAAGAATAGTTAAAAATTCATATATTAATAAAGGGGCTGAAGCACTTGTCTTTTGTGGCATCTTCACTTTATTAATATATGGAAAAAAATGGACTTTGGACCATGCAATCACAGATGGTGCTGAAGAAGAAGAAAGTGTTGGGATACCTAAAGACATGAGTACAGCTGCCCAGGGAACTTGCCCAGGAACATGAGAATGTGTAAAAGGATGCAAGTAGTGGTCAGTACAAAAGCAGGAATGATGGCAGAAAGATAATATAGACACCCAAGAAAACTGTCATTGAGTTTAAAACAAAAAGTGGAATTGAGATAAATTCCCAAGGAAACAAAAGAAATCTTAGAAATTATGTTTAAGTCAAGCATGATAAAAAAATGATCTGCTTGGAGCTGAGAGTGACATATTGACCTATGACCAAAGGGAAGTTGTACTGCTCTACTCCATTTAACTTTCCTCCTTAGGAAAGAAAATAACCTTCATTGTAGAAAAAAAAATAAATCCCATGTATAAGAGAATGCACTTGTCAACTTCGATCACACCCTGTATTAATGTGAGGACTTAAAATTGGTTTATTCCTGTTATTGAATAAACATTTATATATACCAAGCACTTTACAACTCAGTTACTCCTTAAAGAAACTCTGCAAAGTTAATGGTCTTTCCAAGATATACTCTCCCATTGAAAAATTTGCATCTAAATAAGGTTGTTTAATATTAACATGTTCTTATTGATTTCATGTTGTCTTTTAGATTTCTAATTAATATTCATAATGTGATAAAAATCTAATTTTAGTAAATAGTTGAAGACATGTTATTTAGATATTAAACTATTTTTAATTTATTTTAAAATTCAATTTATTGGGATGATATTAATTAATAACTTAAGTTTCAGATGTATAATTCTATTGTACATCATCTGTATATTGCTCATCACCCAAAGTCTAGTTTCCTTTTGTCATGTACATTGACCCTCTGTACCCTCTTCCTCCTTTATCCCCTCGTCTTTCCCTCTGGTAATCACCATATTGCTATCTTTGTCTCTGAATTTATTTGTTTTGTTTGTTCATTAATTGCTTACTATTTTATATCCCCCATACAAGTGAAATTATATGGTGCTTATCCTATTCCATCTGACTTAACTTTGCTTGGCATAATACTCTCAAGGTTCATCTATATTGTCGCAAATTGCAATATTTCATCTTTTTAATGGCTGAGTAGTATTTCGTTGTATAAATGTACTACTTTTTTTTTTTTTAAACTAATCATTCATCAAAGGACACTTAGATTTTTTCCATGTCTTGGATATTGTGAATAGTGTTGCAATGAACACAGGGGTACATATATCTTTATGAATACATGTCTTCAAAATTTGGGGGCAAATACCCAGAAGAGGAATTGCTGGGTCATATGGTAATTCTATTATTAATTTTTTTGAGAACCTTCATACTGTTTTCCAAAATGGCTGAACCAATTTATGTTACCACCAGCGGTGTGTGAAGGTTTCCTTTTCTCTACGTCTTCTTCAACACTTGTTAATTTTTGTCTTAATGGTAATAGCCATTCTAACAGGTATGCAATAATATCTCACTGCAGTTTTGATTTGCATTTTCCGTATAGCTAATGAAGTTGAGCATCTTCTCATATATCTTTTGAGCATTTTTATGTCTTCTTGTAAGAAGTGTCTATTCAGGGCCTCTGCCCATTTTGTAATTGGATTGTTTGTTTTTTTGTTGTTGGGTTGTATGAGTTTTTTTGTATATTTTGGATATTTGCCTCTTACTGGAGGTATTCTTTGCCAATACCTTCTCTCATTCAGTTGGTGGCTTTTTTTGTTTTGTTGTTGATGCCATTTGCTATGCAGAAACTTTTTAGTTTGATATAATCTTATTCATTTATTTTTGCTTTTACTTCCCTAGCCTTTGGGGTCAAATACATAAAATCCTACCTAAGACGAATGTCCATAAGTTTAGTACCTATGTTTTCTAATATGCATTTTATTGTTTCAGGTATTATATTTGGGTGTTTGATTCATTTTGAGTTAATTTTTACATATGGTGACAAATAGCAGTTTAGTTTCATTCTTTTTTATATGGCAGGTGTGTATAAACTTTTGGCTTTCCTGGGCTACATTGGAAGAAGAATTGCCTTGGGCCACACATAAACTACACTAACTCTAATGATAGCTGATGAGGTAAAAAAAAAAAAAAAAAAAAAAAAAGGTCCATTCAAAATTTTTGTAATGTTTTAAGAAAGTTTACAAATTTATGTTGAGCTGAATTCAAATCCATTTGTGCTACACGTGGCCTATAGGCCTCAGGTTGGACAAGCATGGCACATGGCTTTTTAATATTCTCAGCACCATTTATTGAAGAAACTTTCCTTTTTCCACTGTATATTTTTATCTCCTTTGTTGAAAATTAGTCACCCATACATGTATGTGTTTATTTCTGGACTCTCGATTCTGTTCCATTGGTCTGTTTATTTTTCTGTCAATGCCACACTGTTTTGATTACTGTAGATTTGTAGTATAATTGGAAGTAAGGTAGTGTGATACCTCCAGCCTTGTTTTTGTCTTTTTTGTCCTCTCAGGATCACTTTGGCTATTCATGGTCTTTTTAAACTTCCCTACAAATTTAATGATTTTTTTGTTCTATTTCTTTGAAAAATTCTATTGGGATTTTAATGGGGATTGCATTAAATTTCTATATTGCTTTACATAATATGGCCATTTTAATTATATTAATTCTCCCTATTCAGAAACATAGAATATCTTTCCATTTCTTTCTGTCTTCTTTCATTTCTTTCAACAATGTCTTATAGTTTTTAGTGAATAGGTTCTTCACTTCCTTTATTAAATTCATTCTTAAGTGTTGTTTTCTTTATGTTGCAATTGCAAATGGGATTGTTTTCTTCATTTCTTTTCCTGCTATTTCATTGTTAGTATATAAGATGCAATAAATTTTTGTGTATTAATTTTGTATCCTGACACTTTACTTTCTCTTTTGGTGGAGTTTTTATAGTGTTCTTTATAAAAAATCATGTCATCTATAGTGACAGTTTTATTTCTTTGATCCAAACTTAGATGCCTTTTATGTCTTTCTCTTGCCTGGTTGCTCTGGCAAAGACATCTAGAACTATGTTGAATAACAGTGGTGAGAATGGGCATCCTTGTAAATGAACTAATTATTGAAACATACAGATTTTATCACACTGATCAAATCTTCAGTTGATATGATGTTAGGAATGATAGAATCTCATGGCTTCAAAAAGGATTGAATGTAGAGGAAACAAAATAGGAAAGGGGAAAAACATTTTTTTTTTCAAGTAAAAGGGTTACATTATGGTTTAGTATGGATTAGAGAAGGCTGAATGTCCCACGAGGATGAAGATTATACTTTATCTATCTCTGTATCACAATTGCCATATACAGTTATAAAAACGATTTATAATTCAAAAGTCAAGACTTCCAAAAATATCATCAGATTTGAATTACACTAAAATCAGTATAGTCTCCCCATTATATACTTTTCTGGGATGGCTCATCTGTATGTATATCTTTAATAAAGGCTTATAGTATGACATTATATTTTCTGTGCTTAAGACCCTAATGTCTTCTGGACATCTTTTTCTGGCTGCCCTCTAGATGTATAAAACTGAGCTTATTTTTGAATTGCCAAACAAACGTTTTTCTTCTGGTATGCCATATATTCAAGGGTTGACCAGAAAGTATCCAGCCATGTAATATGAAAAATAGAGGTATTTATGGCTGAGATACACACACACACACACACACACACACACACACACACACACATACACACATACATACACACACACACATACATACACGCACACACATACATACATACATACACACACACACACACACACACACACACATATATGTCAATCTAGATAGGCTAAATTATTCCATTATAACCAACACCAAAATACCTCAATAGTTTAACACAACAAAGATTTATTTCTAGCTCATGCTTTATGATTACAGTCTGGTGAAGTGGTTTCTGCTCACCAACATTCTTATTCCTGGATCCAGACTGTTTTGGTTATTTATTGCTGCGTAACAAACCATCCCAATATTTAGTGGCTTAACACAACAATCATAGTTTTACCTCTTGTGATTCTATAGATGGAATGGGCTCTGTGGGTGGGCCTTTTAATCCATATGATGTGTACTAGGGCTGCAGTCATCTGAGGTATTGATTTGACTTGATTGTCTAACATGAGTTACTCACATGGCAACTGATACTGGGAGCTCCAATGCGACTGTCTGCTGGACAATCTACATTTAGTATATTTTTGTGGGTTGGGTTTCTCACAGCACTGCAGTGGCGGTTCCTAGCGGTCATGCCTCAAGATCAAGTTTTCCAAGAGCACACCAAATCCCTTTAAAATGGCATCATTTCTGCTACATTTTCTTAGTTTAAGAAGTCAGTCTGATGATTTACAGAATGGAAAACTAAAGCCCATGTCTTAATCAGAAGAGTTAAAAATAATCATGACCATCTTTAATCCATCAGCTTACAGAACAACCACTCTCTAGAATTCGCTTAGTTTCAATAGTTGAAGAAAAAGAGAGCTCTGCAGGAGTTCACTTCAGCAGCCTTCATCCTGAAAGTAACACATTTTACTTCCTTTCACAATTTGTTGGTCAAAATTGCTCTAATGGCTGCTCTCAACCACAAGAATACAAGAAAGTAGGATCCTACTATGCATCTTCGAGAGGACAGGACCAGAATATTTCTCTTTATAGTTTCTTCTCTAGCTAGTTATCATAATTGTCACAGAAAGGTCTTCTTAACCTTGCCATAGTTCCTGCTTTGAGTAGTACTCTTGATTATTTGCAGAAAGAGAGAAACTGAGAAGGCAGTGGTAGAAAAGCAGGACAGGGCTCTGATTATTAATGAAAATAGTTCTCAAATAGCTCAGGATGGCTGATTGCTTTTCTGTTCCATATAACTCTTGCAACCTAAAACTAATCATCATCAAAGGGAATATATTATATAGAGAGAATCAAAGTATATTTCTAGTGTCCTTGTGCTAACTTGAAAAAGAATATGTATGGGTGATAAGAATTATATATACATATACTATATCTGCACACACACACACATATATATATAAGTCCTAATGTTAGGCATAATCAAAAGGATTACATAATATACAGAGAATCAAAGTGTATTGATTGTTTCCTTAACTAATCTGTCCTGTTCCGGTTATGAGTGTGGAATATGACATATACAGATGAGGAACATTGCTTTTGAGTACATTGCAAATATCAATTTAGTGAAGAGAAATTCTATGAGAATTTATCACATATTTTTACCCTAAATTTAGTTATGGGGTCCGTGGCATTAATTTTTTTTGTTTGTTAAAACCATCATGGGGATTACTAAAATGGATCCTTGGAGGAGTTGTACCAAAGCCAGCTAGTGTTAAATTAAGTCTCAGATCCAGTCACTGGAAATTAAGTCCACCAATTCATGAATCTTAAAAGTTTAGTTACCTCTTTTTACCTTACATTTAGTATTTTTTCAATTTTTATGTCTTAAATAAAAATGACTTATTTTTTAAATATAATTCATTCTATTTATTAAGATAAGAAAGTACAAATATGGAAAATGATTCTGAAAATGCTACCACATGCTTGGCTTAAAATAATCTGAGAAAGGAAAGCACGGCCATGAAAAATGATAAAATGAATAGGCTAATACAAAGCAAAGTGTGCCAGGCAAAGATGGTTGCTTTTTTGATAGCTTTACAGTTTTAGTAAATGAACAGAGTGGAGTAGATGTAGTACATCTTGACTTCTAGCAAAGTACTTGAAACAATGACATGTGAAATATTAATTGCAAAATTAATTTGAGGTGACTTGAAAAACACTGTTAAGTGTAATGTAAGCTGGTTGAAAGGAAATACAAGGAAGTGTGATGATTAATGTCAATGAACTAATGAATTGGGTGAGATCTTCAGTTAAATGTCATAGGTGTGGGTCTTAGGTTGAGTTACCACTAAATGTTTTTTTATCTTTAGTAAAAAGAATAACTTGAGATTGATGTAATTAGAGCAAATAATTTATCAGGAGACACCAATGATTACAGAAAAACTATATAAAGACATGAATTTATTATAGACAAAAAAGAATACAATTTTATTTCAAGATTCCATCTTTTCATCATAAAAGGCAATTCTATGAAGTGCCAATGCTTAAAGACCTTCGAAGTATGGAATTTCTCAAAACCAATTAGAGCACAGTTAACTACGTATAGTCTCAGAAAGGCATGAACACCACTTCAACCCAGTTAGTAGCTGTAATTTATCCCAAATGAGAAAGTGATGGTGAATTTTTAGCTAAAAGATATAGTTAAAGTTTTAACTCCTACTTAACCATCACTCAAAGTGAACTAGAAAACTGGCAGTCTCTAGAAGCGGTAGGGCAGGAGAGGAAAGGGAAAATTTTAAGGAAGGGAAAATCATTACATTCTTAACTGTGGGAATAATTTGATAGACTATAGATCTATGAAAATTATTTTTAGAAATAAAAATATTTTAATATGTCCAGGTTTAGTATAGTTAATTGTAAAAATAAACATATTCAAAGTTAAGTATTTCATGCTAACGAAAAGCTACTCAACGGTTAGGTAAATGAGATATTCAGTTAAAATAAGAATAAAATGATCACTAACCTGGATTAGTCACTATAAATTAAGCATGCAAAAGTAAGAAGATAAGTTGGAAAAATCTGAGAATTCCTGTTCTTTCCCAGTGCTGGTGAGTTATCAAAGTTTAAAATAATTTAGAAGGTAGTGTAGACTCCATTGAGAGAAAGAGAAGGTTTTGATTATTTTCATGCAACACATTTTTCCATATAGTATATGTGCACTATTTTTGATATTATGGCAGATCCCAAACATGATTGAAACAGAGTATATTAGTTCCTATGGCTGCCTTAACAAATTACCACTTAGTGATGGACTTAAAACAACAAAAATCTATTGTCTCCCAGTTCTCACAGTTCTGGAGGCCAAAAGTTCTAAATCAAGATGTCAGCAGGTCTGAACTCCCTATGGAGCCCTTGGGGTATTTTGTTTGTTTGTTTGTTTGTTTGGGGGTGTTTTGTTTTGTTTTGTTTTGCTTCTTTTGGTTTCTGGTGAGTACAGGCATTGTGTGAATTATAGCAGCATCACTCCATGGCTTGGTTGTCTCCTTTTCTGTCTGTCCAGTATCTCTGTCTCACTCTTATAAAGACAGTTGTCATTAGATTTAGGGCCTATTCCTATAATCTAGGATAATACTCTCATCACCAAATCTTTAATTTAATTACATTTGCAAAGACCCTTTTTCCAAATAAGGTAACATTTGCAAATTCCAGGGATTAAATTTGATATCCTTGGGTAGCCATGACTCAGCCTTACTATAAGAGCATTTTCTATTAAACATTTCAAAGTAAGGTTTCTGTCACTGCATTTATACACACACACACACACACACACACACACAAGGCCAGCTCCTTTTTTTAAAATACATATTTTATAAACATAAATTGCATTTATAACAGAATCAAGGTGTTTTTTTATTTAGGAAAATAGAGCTAGAAAATGTAATCTGTCTATTTGCTCCCAGTTAGTATTGAGATAGTCATCTCCAGTACACATTCTGCTCATGCTGCTTAGCAATCTGACAGAAAAGCCTATTGATTCTGTTTCTGCATTGGATCTCAGAGGCTTTCCCTTTCTGCTAATCCTCACTAAAATTCCTTTAGTTAACCCCAAATAATTTATCCCACGGCTATTACCTTCTAATTGATGTTCTGTGTTTATCCTTGACCTTATCATTCACCTTTACACTAACAGCAAATACATGTATTTGTCAAATACAGATCTTATCGTGTTCTTTATTTAATGTCTCTGGCTTTCAGATATATAAATGAAGGCCAGTCTTCTTTTAAGAGCATGCAGGTTTTCTTATCAATTTCTAATCTCTGTCGTTGTCTGTAGCTTTATCACTTAACGTTACTCTCTTTACTCTTTAATACTGCTCAGGTGCGTGAGCCCACACACACGTGCACGCACAAACACGTGCGCGCGCGCACACACACACACACGCACACACACACACGTGCGCATGCACACACATGCATACACACACACACATATTTGCTTGGTGTTTCATTCACACAGAATTGCTCACTGTTTCTTGAACACTTCATATGCTGCATTTATCATATTATTCTCTGGAACTAGGCTCCTCTTCCCTGTCTTTTCTACTTCAAAATTTTCTGCATAGTTATTGAGGCCCTAGTCAAATATTACATTTTCTCTCTAGTTTTCCTGCTCTTTACTCTTTATCCATATATCTCTTCATATGTAGTTTGATCACCATGTGTGCATATTTTATTGTGTTTAATTATTTGCCTGTGTGACTTATGGGTTAGGCTAGGACTATCTTAAAGGCAGAACTAGGTCTTCTCTCTTTATATCCCCAGTCACTTGCATGGTTCCTGGCACACAGTGAACTAAATGAATTTAAATTAAAGCTTTTGGTATACTTAAATGACATGATTTACCTGTTTTATAATTATAAATATGTTTTAAAAATTAAGCAAACTGCATCTAGAACCAGGAAATCGATTTACAATATCTCCTATGATAAGATGGGAAGATACCTTGAATCCTTGATTCAGAATATATGTATTGAGTCAATATGGATACTGCATAAAGCCTGATAATTCCAAAATGAAATTTAAAAAAATACAAGGGCTGTCTGGAAAGTATGCAGCCATGTAATATGAAAAAATAGAGGCAATTATGGCTGTATTTTTTCTGGACAGCCCTTACTTATCTTTTAATATTAAAGGCAAAAAGCATTGTATTTGTCAAGACTATTAAAGTTGCTTGAAGTAAACTAATTCAGAGTTTAAGGAAAAAAATAAAGCCTTACTGGATTATATAATTGGGAAGCCCAGGAGGACTGTAGGCACCAGGTAGAGTTGAATTTGGGGGCTCAGTATCATTAGGAAACTGTACATCTTACCCCATTACTCAGCTCTGTTCTTCCTCTGTTTTTGGCTTCATTCCAGATTTTTCCCACGTAGTGGCAAAGCTAAAACTCTTGACACTGTCTTGATATTTAACAAACCCAGCAAAAAGGGAATGGCTCTTAACCCATTTTTTCAGAAAAATCTAAGGGATGACTGGAGGGTTCTAATTGGCCTTGTTTGGATCACTATCTCTTCAAATCAATCACTCTGGTCAGAGGATGGACTTGTCTGATCTTTCAGGATTTGATTCACAAGCCAAATATTCAGTCAGAAATTAAATATCACAACAACTGAAAATAGAGGTGGTTGGTGCCCTGAAGAGATGGTGTAATAACCAGACTGTATTTTAAAAATTATAAATGTTATAATTCCAACTAATTTAAGAAAAATAAATTGTACATTTAAAAGAGGCTGTGCTTTCCTTTCTAATTTTCTTTGCATTGATTATATAATTATCATATATTTCTTTTGGTACATATTATAAGTATACAAACGTATACTTTATATTTTAATATAAATATAAGAGAGGGCCCTGCCTTCAGTGCCTTCATTGAATATTATTAAAGAAACACAAGTAAACCAAGGTAACAATAAAATGTAACACAATAAAATAACAATATGTAAATATTAAGAATCTCAGGAGTGATTCATCCTTCCAAGGAATGTCAAAGAAATGTTTATACCAGAAAATTAATTTTGAAATTAGGTCTTCAAGGAATTTGACAACTAAAAGGTAGAGGAGGACTTTCCAGGAAATGGAACTATATATGAACACCTGACAGTGGAAATTATAATAATTATTATTTTTGTTATTATTCTGTCCTTTTCATTATTTCCACTTCCCTGACTACAAATTCCTCCATGTTGTTCTGTCTTCTCTTGCATTCCATAACTATTGAACTCTTCTGCATTATTTGCATTTTAATTATTTTATTAGTTGCTTTCTCATTTTTTCTCTTCCCTTTGGGCTTTCATCGCTGGTGGGTAAGATTCATTTAATGGTTTCTGTGCCTCCAGTGTCTTTTTCCTTAATTGCATTTTCCACTCTGCTTCCAAACTTATCTTTCATACATTTTGTTTTCATCATGGACATTGTATACTTCAATAGCACTGGAAACAGACAGATCTTTTTGCAACTAAATGGTAGAATTACCACCTACAAGTTACATGACCAGAGGATGGGAGTAACTTCTGAGAGCCTCACCGATAATGCTCAGTTTGTAGAATAACTTTAAAAATCTGTAGAATATGTATAACTTCCACCAGTATTATACTAATTATTAGATAGGTGTATAATATGCAAGTAGGTAAGTACTCTTGGTTGGTTATCTATAGTACTCCTCTGCCCAAAGTCCTCCAGCAAGCCATCATATTCCTCATGGGGATGGGTGTTGGTTCACCTTACCATCTGTACTCAGCCTTATTTCCCATGTTTTTCCCACAGAACCATTTGCTGTCCCTTTAATCCCGCCCTTCCCTCAGAGCTTACTAATATTTATTACACTTAAACCTGTGTTTGTGCTTCTCCTAGTCTTCACACTAGAATTTTCCTGCCATATTATGTTCTTATTCACTCCCTCCTCCTACTTCTTTCCTCAGTAGTTTTCCTCTACAACAACCTAGGAAAAAACATTTTCTTTCTTTAATTTCATTTTGACACTGACAAATAGTAACATGGTTTATCAACTTTACCTATATTGCAATATATTAACCATTTATATAAGTATATAGTGCAGTTATGCAGGAGGTGACTTGTGGACTTATACTCATTTATTGTCTTTCTAACAAAATGCTATCAATTGTGCACAAGGAACTATGTCTTATACATCTTTGTATTCCAAAGGGCTTTTTTCTTGAGTAATGGATCTTGTTTATTTTCCCAAATCTGAATTAATACAGAGAGTATGAATTCTCTAAGTGAATCTTTGCTTGGTGATAGTTAACCCTAGCAGGGTTGCTCACACAGAAGATTAGCTTTAATATCTGAAGCATCCATTGTATATCATTCATTAACTTTTCTTTTAGGCACCTTGACTGGTACTAGCAATATATCCATCTTGGAAAAATTGAGAAAATTACCAAAAAAAATCTTTTTTGTTATTCTGTAATTCAAATGAAGAATATCGGTTGGGAAGGCTGCTAAAGTACATAGCAAATTGCTTTTGTTTAAATAATAAAAGTATTTGCAATGAGACCGATTTAGAAATGCATGAAACAATGGCCACATTTTCAAAAATTTACTTATAATACAGAAGGCTTATTAGGGTAGTTTCATGGGATCATGTATTGTCTTAAGTGGAAAATTGTTGTTTCCCAGCCAATTCTTCATTTAAAACACATCATGAATTTATTATATGTCACTTTCCACCTAAATACTTAGGACAGGTAGATTGCATTGTCAAGTTAGGTCTTTATAACTCCAACAGATGTTGTCATGTAGATGAATAAAATGCATTTTAAGTGGTATCATATTTTTTAAATGTGTTTTTCTTTGTATCTAAGGAAGGCAGTGATATGTCAAATTAGTGCTTCAGATTCAGATTCCAACTGATGCGGCATGTTTTGATTAAATCACTTCAGCATTTCAGAATCAATGCGGGATAACAATGGACCACATTTGAGGAAACTCTAATAGCAGGGGTGCTTACAGTGTCCTGGTTGTTTCATGCTTAATAACTTCGTATTACCAACCAATTATAAAGGAATAATTGATGGATAGGTTGAGGAAATAGGGCTGTAAAGAATTGTACTTATCCTAAAACCAGAGGATGTAAAACCAGCTAGATCAATATTTATTTTGTTGGTATGTTGTAACTAGTGGTTTGAGTTTTGCCAGATAATATCTTGTTTTTGTTCATTCATTTAACATTTAAAAAAATCAATATATAATTTTACCTTTGATAGTTAAGAGTTATTTAAAATCCCTCGTAAAGCCCTTCATAAATACATCTCTAGCAATTACCCTATCCAGAAATAGTTTTCATTCTGTCATGAATAAATTCTTAAAAAATAAAAGCATGTTGTAGATATTTATGATATGTTTCTTCACAACCATATGAAAAAAGGAAGAAGGTTTGTGGATAGAAATTAACTTTCCTTTAAAATGTGTTCATTTTTGTACTCTTAAAATATTTATTTTCTAGTCAATTTTATTAGTGTTGTACAATTTATTGAATGTACAATTGAGTAGCCTATGTTCTGAGCTAAGTATGTTCAGAAATTTTCACAAAGTTCAAAAGTGTATTATTTGTGGAAAGAAAAACATAAAATACATTTTATAATTGACACCTGGAAATAGAAAGTATTTACAAAGGAATACATTTAATTAAAATTCCCATAATTATGCCCTCAAAATGACACCATAAAATATTCCAGTTGGCAATTTAGTTTGCATTATATTTTTAGGCCTGCCTAAGTTCTAAATAACACATGTAAAGCAAGGTACATGTAATAGAAATAGAAAGAAAAATAGGATTATACATAAATATTATACTTTATATCAGTATTGATACTTTCTAATGTTTTATTTTTATTTCAGATAGCTAATTATTTCTTTATCTCCTAAAATATTATTCTTATAAATGCTGGGTTAATTTTTTTCTATTTAAAACTTAAATCGTATATATGTTGGGTGCCAATTTTTCATGGTCCTGTCATGTTTTTGCACCTTCATGAACTGAGGCACTGACCACCTTTATTTTACACTAATCTTTCAAGTTTGTTTGAACAGAGAACAGCCATGGAAGATAGAAATAGTGTCCTTTGCCAAGCAAAGGATTGATTTGTTTATTGTCCAGTGTGAAAAAGATGACGTCTCCCTCAGGAGTGAAGGGCAGGCCTGCTTATTTCCTGTTATAAAGGATTTAGGTTTCTTAAGCTCAGGTTTTCTCTACTGTAGTGCCATACGCTGCTTATGCAGGCAACATCTGGCCCTCTTTGTGTATCCTGTGGAAACTGAGGCCTGAGGAACTGGTGCCAATGCAGGGACTGCTATTGCTCTGAGAAAGTCCTTTGTGTCTAACCCAGGAGTCTCATATCTTCTGCTAATATCATGAAATTACAGCAAGATACTACATTAGCTTGCAAGTAGGGCAAACTCTGAGACCCTTTCTAGTCTTGACAATCTGTTTTCCAGGTTGTTGTGTTTTCTTTTAGATCCTGAGGTGCAAAATTATTTTGGCCTGTGGGTTGATATGCATCTGAAAATGTACTTTTCTCGTGCTATGTAAGGGAAAGTCACTTTAGTCTCTGTTGTTCTTGGTGAGAGCAAAGCTAGAGAAAAGGATGAGCCCTAGGGAAGAGAACTCTACATACCACAAAACCACAGTAAGTCACTTGTCTTTGTCACCACACCAAAAATAAATTGTTAAAAATTTAAGGAAGAAGCAGCTATTGCAGTGGGAATTATCACTGAGTTGTAATACCATAGAGGTCCGGAGAGGGTAAGTAAGGGTGGAGTAGTGAATGTATAAATCTGCTCGACCTGTATCTACTTTTTGCAAGTTTATATCCCAGCATAACTTTTGTATTGCTCTGCTCTTTATGATGCCCCAACCCTCAATAAATTAATCAGTGCTATGAGCAATTACATCAGATTTCTGCAAGAAACAGCCAGGCAATGCTATTTCAAGTTAACGCATGGAAGATGCAAGAGCTGAATTTAAAATGTTTCAATCTATCCTTTTATTGCTGCTTTCTATTGCCCTTCCCCCAGGTTTCAACTATATACAGAGGATGCCACAATATGTACACACATTTTAAGAAAGGAATAAAACTGCATTAAAATTGTAATACTCAATACATACCGATAACAAATGCAAGTCACGTTTGACTTCTGCAGTTATAAGAGGTGCTCACAGTGGTCACCATCAGTATCTATGTAATACATAGATAATGTGCATCCAAGCGTACTCCAAACCCTTCACTTCAATGTATGCTTCCCCTTTCCCACAAGTTTCTCACAGCACTGTTGTGTATGTTTCTGAAATCTGTTTTACTCTTTAGTTCCCCCTTAGGTTAAGTTTGGGGAGGGAAACCAGGTCACTTACTATTTCACCACCACAGATGTTTAAATCACGAGTTACAATGATACGCATTATCCTATGCTTTGTAAAAAGTTTCACACTTTGCTTTTATGAAAGACTTACATTATTACCTGTTTTGAAATCCGAAGAGGATTTTTCACTTTTATAACGAAAGGTGAAAAGCGAAAACGTGTTCGGGGTTTGCTTTCCGGAAGCCATTATAGAGACAGTGCACCCCAGCAGGCTCCTTCCCCAGGAACCACACTGGCGTCTCAGCGTCAGGCCCCTAGAGCTTTGAACTGTGTCTGTGAGCATCTGCACTTGTCTCCACTCATGTTGTGCATGCATTAGCAAGATGTGTCCCCAAGGTATTAGAAAGGCCTCAGAGAGCTCATAAGGGTGCTATGCTCAATGTAAAACTGACATAATTATGTGTATTTGGTGTGATTTGATAGGTTATTTTTTGAGTCTAGGAAAGCTCTAAAATATTTTCATATAAATTAATATTAATTGCTTATTCACTTTACACCATTTTGTCTTTTAAAAAGTTTCATAGGAACTCTCCAGGCAGAAAGACCTGTACCCTTCTTTAGAGAAGGCTGATAAACTGATTCATTTTTTGTGAGGACAACTCCTACCTCCTGTTAACCAAATAGCTAATGATGAAAAGATATTTTCTTTATTAAAATATTCTTTATAACCAAGAAGAAATGATAGAATTAAAATAGTAGCATTTGCCTTCATTAATTATATTAGTTTCCAGGACTGCTATAACGAAGTACCATAGACTGGGTAGTGTAAACCACAGAAATTTACTTTCTTGGAGTTCTGAGGACTGGAAGTCCCAGAACAGAGTGTGAGCAGGTGTGGTTTCTTCCTGGGCTTCTCTCCTTGGCTTGCAATCCACCTTCTCACTGTGTCCTCATGTGGTCTCCTCTGTGCGTTGTATCCCTGGTGTCTCTTTGTGTATCCCAATCCCCTCTTCTTGTAAGGATACCACTATTTTAAAGGCCTTATCTCCAAATTCAGTCATATTCTCAAGTACTGGGAGTTAGGGCTTCAACTTAGAAATTTTAGAGGAACACATTTCAGCCCATACATAACACAGATGAAAGTAATGTGAATATCAATAGTAATATCAATATTACTAACAGGGAAGAAGACAGACATTATGTGCCTTCTGTTTAAAGTACACAATACCAAATTGTTGCCAAATATTATACTGAATCAGACCAATTCTCTGGATTTACTAATTTATAGAAAATATGATGGACAGAGAAACATGTCATGTGACACGAAGGGATTTAGTCAGCACAATCCAGACCTTGGGAAACTACAAAAATATGACTAATTTTTCTTTGACACAAATATTGAAGGAACAAATGCAAACAGATGAATAAGGAACTCATTAATAAAAAGATTCAAGAGCTATATTCACTATTCTAAAATATGGATCCTAATTTGAATAAATAAGGACAACATGGATATTAAATAGATATTTGATAATATTGAAAAATTATTATAAAGTTTAGGCAGCATGACAATAGTATCATGATTATTTTAAAAATCTCTTAATTTTAAGAAATATAGACTAAATAATTAAAAATAAAATTATCTAATGTCTAGTATTTGTTTTAAAATAAATCTGACAGTGATGGAGGCAAAAAAAAGAAAAGGGTAAGAGTCTATAAATTAACAAGCTTGAAAATGAGTTGATAGTTGCTTAATCAGGTTGATGAGACTTACTTAGGTTTATGACTCAATTCTCTCTTTATATATTTGAAATTTTCCATAATAAAAACAGGACAAATTTATCCAGGCATTTTAAACTTTTTAAGTGTTCATGAGGTGATAGTTGGTCCATCTTTCTAGTTTTTCTTTTCTTTTTTTCCTGTAGTAATGATGGATTTTGGTGAGTCAATCTGTCTCCTGAGTTCTCTTGGTAACATTAATTATGTGCTCTGAAGAGCTGGCTGAGGTTTGGAGAGCAAGCTCTGGTGGAAGGCCCGTGTTTCTGCTGTCCTACTAACTGCCTTGTATAAGTAGTAAATTTTGATGCAACCCTCATTAGGACACTATTCTAGTCACTTGTGGAAACCTGTCCAGGTGTTTCTCTGTTAGAGTTCAGCTCAATAAAATTAGACTTCACACAATAGTGCTTGTCATTTTACCCACTTTTGTCCCAAATATATTTCAAAATATTTCTAATCCAGCTGTTGATTTGACTGCATAAGCCATTGTGATAATACTTTCAAGGACTGAAATGATGTTCAAAGTGTTTCAAGAGTCTTTTCCATTAGGATTAGAAAACACCTTTTGTAGAACTTAAATGAACCTCAGAATCCACAGTTTCTCTTTTACTTTCCCCAATAACCTTGCATTTTAAAAATGATTTTTGTAACAAAGCTATCTTCTAATTGCATGTATATTAACTGAACATGAATAGGATGTAAGACAAAATTGTTCTACATTTGTATTTTGATTACCACATACGAGATCAGACAATTAATTTTGTGAACTCATCCTAGAAAAAGTGCTACATACCTCATTGCTGAATATCACTACGGTCACCTTCAATGCACTCCCCTTGGGAAGCTCTGCACCAATGCCAGTGCTTAGTCTACCCTTTGAAGCAATTTTGGAACTCTTTTTTCTGGTATGACCATCAGAGCTGTTTGTTGTCGTACCTTGCCAAGATGATGACACCTTACTGAGCTGTTTGTACAGTGCTGCCAAAATAAGCACACAGTGGCAGGTTCGCAAACTTAATTGTCAGATTTTATGTATGACGACAGCTTTGATGACCATTCCAGGAAAAGAGTTCCAAAATTGCTTTGAAGTGTGGAATAAGCACTGGCATCGGTGCACAGCTTCCCAAGGAGGGTGCTTCGAAGGTGACTGTAGTGATATTCAGCCATCAGGCATGTAGCACTTTTTCTAGGGTGAGTTCCCAAAATTAATTGTCTGACTACATATGTAATTTCAATTTTCAGGTCAAAAATTGTAAAATTTCAGTAATTTCATAAAGCTTAACTCCATAGTTTAAAACTCAGGGGGCTTTGTGATTAGGATGAAATGAAAAGAGGGTAAATGTTCAACACAGTTTAAGGTGTACAGTAAGCCTTCCATAAATTGTAGCTACAATGACTGTTATAGATATTTTTTCTCAAAAATTCATATATTATAAAGAATTTTAATCCTGACTATTTTTCATAGATCTGTGTTCTGAAAATAATTTAATATGTTTAAATCCAGAGAATATTTTTACTTTAATCAAATTAATACTTCTTGAAATTGAATTTAGATTTTAATGAATCTCCAAAATGGTTTTTATATAAAGGAAAGCAGCTGATATATCCAATTTGAGCAAAGGGTTATACAAAAAGTTCAATATAATGGTTGAATCAATATTCCTGAGAAATAAACCTTGTTAAAGCAGCATCATATAAGGGAAGGTTCTTACCTATTTCTCTACTAAGGATTGCATAATTGTTATTATAAGTCAATCAAGTGCATCCAGGTTCATTTATTTTGGATTTTATTAATTTAGTAAAGGCAATCATTGATAAATTAAGCTATAATTATTATAAAATCCCATACATTTTACTATATGGTTCACAAAATTTATAAATACATGTGATGGAATTCTAGTATTGATTTTTAAATGAATTTTTATTAAAGAGCTAGAGATATTTCTCAAAAGGTATGGCTAAGAGAATGTTCTCATTTATAGTCTGTTTATATTCTAAATCTTCATACCAAATGTTCTGATACTGCCAAGGTGTCTCTTCTGAATCTGTGTCTCTATTCACAGATTCAGAAGAGAGGCTTGAAACCTTTGTGTATCTGGTGCTTTGTTCTTCTATGACTTTGGAGAAAGGTTATAGTTTGTTTTCTGGGAGAATCACTTCTTGAGTAAGCTCCCAGCTGAAAAACATTTCCTCAGTTAGGCAGAAAATCCCTTGTGAGACTTCCTGTTACCTCTGGAATAATTCCTACTATGCATAGAAGGTCAAGATTAATTAATGAGTTCATCCTCAGTAACATATGAGCTGAATTATTATTGGCAAGACAAGAATAATACCTGGTTATTGATTTTCTACATTAAGGAAAGCTGTGTTAAGAAATGCATATGGCTTTACATAGAATATATGATAAGCAAGCCTATGGAAAAATTGTTTTCACAGTAAGATTATATTATATATAACAAAAACGATCAGCTTTTATTAAAAGTCTTTTAATAAAAATCTTTTCACATGCCATTATAAATTTAAAAATTATATATTTGCATGTATACTAATTAAGGATCAACCAAAATATTGATTGAATTAAGGTAGTGATACAAATAGAAACTGAAAAAAATATTGAAGGTGGGTACACTTCTACTCACTGTGATACTAGGATCTATGTCTAACTATAGATAATCACACATAGTTAATTGTCTCCCTTACATTTTCTATAGAATGGAGTAAATAAATGAGAGATCTCTTTTTTTCTGTATCTCTTTGCAGTTTTTCTCCATGGCAGATAAAAAGTTACATCCAAAATGCATCTGTGGGCTACTAAGGGATGAAAAGTCTACTCATACATCTATTAAACCAAGTACAATGTGTTAAGGATAAAAAAACAAGTATTTTGAATCAAAGCTGTTTATTAATTTTCTACTATATATTAGTAATACAAAAGTGCTATATGTATTATAAAGAATAAAAAGATGATTTCAGCCATCAAAGAGCTAAAATTTCTACTGGGGAGATAGACAAGTAACTAATTCAATTCTAGGATGACACTCCAGACGATAAGTACAATACCAAGAGACACTTGTTTGAGAGACACTGCAAGAGTAAACTTTCCTGTTTGGCAAGTGCTTTTGTAATTCTAATTTGAGGAAATTTAAATTAATCAATACATACAGAAAATTAATTGTTCCCGATGAGTATGGAACTCATAAAATTATATGTTTCAACAAAGAAATTGTGTTTTAACTAAGTAGGCCTGATTAAAAAGCTTGATACGAACATGAGAATTTGGAACTGTGATCTGTAGTAAGTTGAATACCACTCCCCCCAGCCCCCTCCACAAACACCTAAAAATAAAATGTGTCCTCCATGAACTAATCCTCAGACCCTGTGAATGTGACCTTAATTGGAAAAAAAAAAAAAACGGATTTAATTAAAGAAAAGAATGTCAAGATAAGGCCATTCAGAGATTATCCAGATGGGCTATACATCCTATTGTAAGTATCCTTACAAGGAAAAGGGAGAAGGAGATTTGAGACAGAAAAAGAAGAGGTGATGGTCATGTGAAGATGAAGGCACAGATAGAAATCATACAGCCATAAGCTAAGAAATGTCTGAAGCCACCAGAGAAACTGAAGAGGCAAGGAAAGATTCTTCTCTAGAACCTTTGGAGAGAGCATGGCCCTTCCCATGCCTTGATTTCAGGTCTGCTCTCTGGAACTGTGACAGAAACATTTCTATTGTTTTAAGTTACCAAGTGTGTAGTGTAGTGATTTGTTATGGCAGCTATAGGAAATAGATCATGATTTAATTAGCCTGATTTTCCAAATCATAGACAATTTTGGAAGTATTTCCATGAGGTACCACAAAGATGAAAGTGCATATAGAAATGTCTATTTGAATTGCAGTAGGGAAGCATTTTTAAAAAACTTTAAGATATAAAGGAAATTATTGGGGAAATAAAGAAGATCCCTCATGTATGTACAAATATGTGCAACTCCCCACTGCCTGATAGAAGCCTTGAGTGTCCAGTCAGTTTCAGAGGTAAAGGTGGCCATTGATTGTCCTTAAGCCACTTGATTCATTTATTATTGCATAACAGAACACCCCACAATTTAAATTGGCTTAAAACAAGTGTTTTCTTTTTAAGGATTTTGTGGTTCTGGTATTCAGGCAGAGCTTAATAAGGACAGGTCACCTCTGCTCCACATGGATTTGCCTGGAATAGCTCAGGTAGAGTTAGAGCATCCAAGGTGGCACCACTCACATGTCTGGGGCCTTGGTGCTGGCTGTTAGCTGAAATCTCTTAGTTCTCTTCCATGTGACTCCTTTGTCTTACCACATAATCTCTCATTACTTAGTATTCTAGCCCAGCCTTTTTCTTCCTTGACGGTTGGTTTCCAAGAATGAGAAAATAAAATTTGTAAGATCTCTAAAGGGCCAGGCCCAGACATCATCTCTTCTGCCACATTCTGCCAGTGAAAGCAAGTCATAGTGTTAACTCAATTCAAGAAGAGGAGAAGTAGACTCTATAGCTTGATGAAGGATTGGTATGCATCCACAGGCATAAAGAGGAATTATCTGTGGCCACCTTGTAGACAGACTACTCTACAATGCTCTGCTTTTTCTTATCATTTTTTAATGAAGTCTGGGCCTTTCTCACAGATATCTGCTTTCCTTAAGTACAGAGCACTTATTATTTCTATCAGTCTTTTGGAAATTAAGTAATATACTGCCTGATGGAATTTGTTTTTGTTGTTTTCTTTTAAAAATAATTTTCTGCTTAGTCATTTCGAAAGGATCACTGACTCTTAAAGTGAAAAGGTCATATTCTCTAGTTCCTTGTATCCCGTAACACAAGCACAGCAAGTATTTAATAAATATCTTCTTGATTATAATGTTGAGTGATAGGAAAATAATGTGTTTACACTATTCACAGTGTTGTATTAGTGGGCACTAGATTATTTGTTTCTAAATCTCTTGCAGATTATTGTGATCGGTTAATCCTTTCCTCTTCCAAATACCCCTGCCTTTTCTCATTCTCACCATATGTGTGTTTAATTATAGCTAGTAATTGCCATTGAAAGTATATATGGGGAAACATTTAGAATCATTAATTTTAAAAGAGTAATTAGAAAAGTACATACATCCACAAAAAAAGTAGCAACTCCTTTGTGAAATATGTTAGCATTTTTAAACATGCCTGATATATGAGAGTCTCAATTGTTTAAATATTTTCAATATTCTGCAATGAAATAAAAATTGTCTTCGAAGCTAATAAGAATGCTCAGAGATATAGTCAATCATTTGATGATTCAGAAACCCAAGCACTCCATCAACATTTTGAGCATAAACACAAGCATCTGATAAAGAAGGAACCAGAAAGGAAAAAATTGCACAGGGACTTAGACAAGTTTCATGTCAGCATGAGCATCAGATAAACTGATTGCAATGGCTGATAATACTGCTTATGGTGAGAGTTATTTAAAAATTTGAATGTGAAATTCTCTTTTGTCCATCACAGAAATGAGTCTTGGTATATATCTAGTCATATTAAACAATTGTAGTATCACAAAGCTAGACAGGATTTTATGAGATTAGTTGATTAATCCCTCACCTTGAGATAAAACCTGCATGTTACAAAATCCTCTAGACCCTAAGATTTAATTCATTCTTTGGGAAAAATAGGACTTATTTGTGCATTTCACAAGTATTTATTGTATGTGAACTATATAAGTGTTTGGTATGCATCAGTAAATAAAACAGGCAATAAAAGGGCAAATGAAAAGACATTTTAATAGGAGGAAATAAATAATTTCATTAGTTTCTCCTTAACCACTATCAATATTCTGCATTGGCTTTATATACTTTTTAAATTGGTTTGTTCATGTTATAAGAAACCATCCACAAAATAGACACAATCACTAATAAGCTGTGAGTAGTGAGAAAAGAGTTTAGAATTCATTTACATTAACAAACCATTTCATTTTTGGATGAAGATACTAAGATTCAAAAAGGTTGATCCTTATTTGAAATAAAACCTAGGTCTTGAAACACCCAGTCCAGTGTTTTTTACTGTTTACTGACCCTTTCAAAATTATCCTCCTACATTGGCTTCGTTATAGAAAGGATTCACAAAATCTAGCAATGCCCATGTATTTAGCTATAAAATGTTTGGTTCCATGTGACAGAAACTCAATTTAAATAGTTGAATAAAAAAAAAAAAGAGCGTTTTTCTAATACAGAAATTTCAACTTCTCAAGAACCCCAAAACACAAATGGAGCTAAATTAGGAGAGTAAGAACAAAAGCCCATGAGGACTGTGTCTTTGCCTTTTGCTCTGTGCTTCTCTGAAAATGTATGTTATTGATGGGGGTTAAAGTGACCCCCTGGGTGCTGGGGCGAAACTGCCTGGTTTCAAATCCTAGCTACTTCAGGTGCCAACGGAGTGACCTAGAACAGGTCAACTGAACTCTCTAATCCTCAATTCCCTCATCTGTTAAAATTAGGATAATTATAATACCTGCCTGATCAGATTATAGCAAAAAAGTAAATTAAATGATAACCAGGGCTTGGCACAATGCCTGCCTCATAGGAAGTCTTCAATGAATGTGAACCATCTTTATAAAATGAGGAATGTGAAGAGCTGAGCTGGGAAGAAGTGAGCTCCCAGGTGTGGGAGTAGTCAATTAAGACAAGTCAAAATCAGAGTAACAATTAAGCGTTTATTCACTTACTGCTGTAGGAAAAGCAAGCCTAGAGAGGTGGTCATGCCCCCCTCACCCCAGTAGTCCATTTTCCCCCACAGCACGGCCCCAAGCAATTGTCAGTTTTATGGGAAGCCAATTGTCTGACCGCTGAAGGCAACCCTAATCAAAGGCCTCCCTCGGTTTTATGGACCTGGAGCCCGGGTGGGGAGGGAAAAGGGAAAATGTAGAAATAGAAAATCGTTGAGTATTAAGACAGAATGGAGGAAAGTGTTTTCAAGGTTACCCCGCTCCTGAACTCTTGGGGGAAGCCTCAGCCCAGGGCCCCAGGAGAGAGGCCCCTGAATGGATGCTCCTGGGCTCAGCACATCGATGTTGCATGAAAACATGGCCAGCAAAGGGGTAAGTTCTTGAGTGTGACTCCTTTCCATGGGCTGATCAGGTAAAGCCTTGCCTACGTCAGGCTTTAAAAAGCGTTGATTGGTTTAGAGCCAGCTGGACTCCTCAGAGAGGATTCTGCTTTCTTGAGAGGGCTTCCTGCTAGTTAGGTAATGTTTCATCCTCCAAAGTTCCTATTCTCTGTATTTTGTGGTTCTCTTTCTAGTGCGATAGTACAGGTACAAGCCTTAAAATGAGGCCTGAACTATAACAGGCGTCTATCATAGGTTTCACATTACTCTTATTTTTAGAGCTTTAATATAACTTATTTTATTCTCTATAGAGTTAGGTAATATCATCATTCCATATATCAAAGACTTTTGCAAAGTATTTTTTGGTCTTTATTAAACAGAGCTCACTCCTTCTGCACCCAGGAAGATGAGCATTCTTAATTCACGTTCCAAATTAAGGGGGTGGAGGGAACGCTCGGCTATTACCTGGCAGTACCGTGTCTCGGTTATAAATAAGTGGTAGAATCTGGTGATTTTTTTTCCCCCTTGACCTTCAAAGACATTTAATCCTGAAAGAAACTCAAGTGCTAAAGCTATTTCATATAACCCAAAGAACAACCACTACATCTTGGTAATGACCAAACTGTAGGAACAGAAAATTAGGAGAAAATAATCATCCTCTAAAGAGCAAGTTTTACAAATTGAATCTATTTTATAGGTGGAAATTCCATAAAGAAAATTATTACTGGTACACTGCATTCTTCTACATGTCAAAGAGGAAAACATTCCAATTTAACTATAAAACATGTTCTGGAGTCAACCTGCCTTTTGCAGTTTTTAACACTTTCAATCCATGACAGAAGTAATAAGTAATATCTACCAAAAAAATGTTGTGCATTTCTACACTTGATCTTAGCCAAAAGGCTGAGAAGCATTGTGTGTATCTGAATAGTTGGCTTCAGCTACTTTGCCTATGTCTTTGCTGTTTCTTCTTCTTTGAAGGCTGAGAAGGCAAATAAAGAAAAATGTTGTAGCTGGGAACACACAGTACTCGCACAGTGGATATTTAGTGTTCTGAAGCTAAAAATTTGGTGCTATAGCCAAGCTTCATTTGTTCCATATGAATGCAAGCTAATAAATGAAGGGAATTCCATTTGGTATCCAATTAAGAGCTCTCTTGACTCCCGTTATTAGAGCCTATAAGCTATTGAGCATAAAATTAAAGTTGAACAGTTCAGCTCCTTTTGAGATTGTAACACTGCCTGAAAACTATGATGTAAGTCACACGTCATTCTTTCAAGCCCGTGGAGAAATGAAAAATGAAACCATTGAAGGAAAAAATAAATATCTAAAACTTGGTCATTTGTTAATGACATAACACATAATGTTAGGAGTGTATTGCTATTCTCATGCATTCATACAGTCAGTGTTTGTTGGACACAAGATATTACATTGATTTTAACAGGAAGTTATAAGATTATTATTGCGAAAGGTCCAATGAAGGAAATAATTAAAGTATTTAAAAATTTTAAGCTTTTAAGATGACTTTAGGCAACAATCAGAAAATATTATAGCAAATCAATATACTGTAATTGAAAGGAAATTGAATTGCTTTTTATTTTTTTTATCACTTCTAAATTTTCTCTAGACTGCCAGACCATGGAAGGTAGTAAACCTTGTTTTGACACCAGCAGTATGACTTTCTGTAAATCTCATATGCTGCAGGAGCCATTTTTATTTTTTTTTTTACTTAGAAAGTGTTCAACTGAATAGATAGGATTGGGAGATTTTGTGTGCATTTTCTTTAATAGTTTCTGGACTCATTGTTGGAAAAAAAATACACAATGAAAGATAGAAACAGAAACAAAAACACAACCAGACCAAAACAACCTTCTCCAGTTAGCCAGAAAAGTCAAATTAATGAAATTTCAAACAATGAATCCAGGAAGTTGTTACATAAGCCTTACACTTGAACCTAAGTGAAATTCTTCTAGTTTTTATCAAACATTGTGCCTGTCAATCTTGCTGTGCTTCAAGAAATATGACCCATTGTAGATACAAATTCAATCTGGATCTGTGTGAACCTAACTCATTTTTATTGCTTAGTATTGGAAGAGTCATTACAATAAAGCAGAATAGCTTGAAAGGAGATGAATGGATACAAACAGAAATTAAAGAATTATAAACTTGAGACATCTTTCCAAAAATTGTAGATAATCAACATTTCCTTTGTGTGTTGCTATTGTTTACTTCCTCTTTCATCTTCCTCATACATTTTGAGAAGCACCATCAGGCCTTAGGGTGAATTCAAGTTGTGCCATGCTTATCTTTAGTAGTTGGTCACACATAGTAGAGCTTCCCACTTGAGTTTTCTACTACACTCTTTATTTTACTCAATGCCTCTGATAATACAATGGAAGGAGCAGAACCTTTCAATACTCAATTTCCTCTTCTATAAAATGGTGGCAACAATACATTTTTCATAGAGTAGTTTTAAGAAGTAAATTAATTAATAAAAGGAAAGCTCTCAGATAATTAACACATTCTATGCACTATATATATTACAATAACTTTTATAAAAATGACAATTACGATGATTTTGCCTTTTAACTTGCATTGCCAAAATATGGATGCACTAGCTATTATATTGAGCCAGTTACTTAACAGTTGTGAGTCTCAATTTCCTTGACCATAAAAATAGAAGTAATATCTTTTCTACTTATCTTAAGTAGATCACATTGATGAAAAGGATTTGTAAGCTATAAAATAGCACTGCAATTAAAAACATTTTATCTGGACTTTAAAAAGCACTAGTTGAAATCCTCTCTTAGATATATGACCTTAGTTGAGTCTTTACTTTTTACACTTAAAAAGGAATAATGATAGCAGCTTCTCATAAAGTTATTTTGAGGCTTAAATGAGATCATATATTAAAAGCTCAGTACTATTGCAGGCATGTAAGAAAGTATTCCCAAAATTTAAAAGAAACAGTTTTATTCAATATAGAAAATAAGTATTATATAACTGTCTTAATTTTTTCTGTATGTGTCCAATGTTGACATGTAATTAGTAGATATATTTCATTTCTAGTTTTCTAGAGACTCTGTATCTTACACTTTCTGTGCCTCAACATTTAGTCTTTGAACATCCTAGTTCTTGGTGTCCACGGCTAACATTAAGTATTGGAGTTTGTGCCTATGAAGGAAAAACTGAGTTAAATAAAAGGACTTACTGATCCTGAAATCCATACTGCTGTTGTTGAGGACAGGAACAGCCATACAAGTGTTATGATTAAAAGACATGTGAGTCTGACAGAGAAAAAGAGGAAGGACAGATGGACAGGAGGAGGGACGGATGGGCAGAAGGAAGGAAGGAAGAAGGAATGCAGGGAGGGAAGGAAGGTGTAAGGAAGGGAGGAAATTAAAAAGTGAAAAACCTTCATCAAGTGGAGAAGAAAATTGTATCTTGTAACATATGTGACAAAATCTGGGCGAACATTAAAAAAATGGTACTTTATATCAATTGCCCACTAATGCACACGATATTAAAAATAAAATTTGAAGGAAGTATTTTAGCTTAGGTTACTTGACTAAGCATTTATAATTGCTAAACCAGAAAGTCGGAGTCATGAAAAAAAAAAAGGATTGTTTGGAGCATTTGTCTAGGGATGGAAAAAAAAAGCAATTCTCCCAAGGGCTAAAGGAAGAGGTGGGGTTAGTGAAGACATGGACGTGGGAAAAATCAGTTGAGTATAAAAAGAAAAAGAAAGGGAGAAGAAACATTGTTTATGGTACAAATAATGTTCAAGTCACTACCTAGGTCTGAAGAGAACATATACCTACCTATTCTATCTACTCTAAATGCTTTAACATTATTGTTATTTCAAACCCCACAATACTAGAGTGCTTTAGAATTTTTAAACCATTCACTGTATTCAGTTATATTTAAAGGAAGACAAAATGAAGAAGAAGCTGGGAATTATATATTTTAAAATATTTGTCCTAAGCACTGTTGAAACAAACTGCTCAGCAAGTTTTGTTTATTTGTAGTTAAATACTTTGAGTAATCAATACACCTAAATACTGTAGTCACATTGGCACTAATAGATGATTTCTATTTCGGCAAATTGACAGTAAGTTCACCAAACTTAAAAAAAATCTTCCAAAGGAGAGAAAAATAAATTTCCATTTTTACTTTGGCAGTTTAGACATACTTATTTTGAACATAATGATGTAGTAAAAGCTATTCATTCAGCTTAAAATTAAGTAATGTAATTGTAAAATGTGAATAGCACATTGGAAATGTAGCTCTTTATTTAAAATATTGTAGATCACTTTTTCCACCAATACAATTTAGTCTAGAAAAATAAATCTTAAAGAACTAATTAAGAAAAAGTGCACATCAAGGAATGTAATGAAGATAGACTTTGGTTGACCTCAGAAGAGAACAAAAGCTCAAAAGAAATTTCATAAGGTTTTAACTTTGAGAAGAGGACTACGATATCTCTGATAATTAGAGTTTCAACACGTTTGATTTGCTAATTGGATCTAAGTTCTAATTAGACTTTTTATGAAACTAGGAATGACATATCATTGTATAAATTTAACATGCTTTTACACTTGAAACCAACAATTAGCAGTTTTTTCCAAATTATTTAATAAGGAAAGTGCTGACTTTTTGTTTATATTGTGACATTCCCATCTCTTAAGATATATTATGTACATTTTAGTTTTCTTAATTAAACACCTTTTGGAGAGTTCAAAGAGAAACTTGAGTTTTAATAGGAAACACCTAAATCATTAGGCCTTGCCAGTATGTTGGTGACTTTGGAAGTCACAAACAAAATGCAATGCAAGGAAATAAATCAGTCTTCAGGAGGAAGCAGCACAAATAACCATGTGCCCATATAAACATTTCGTTAATCAAAACAGCCTCTGAAAAGGACTAACAGTTTGTCACATTTTTAAAACATGCAAATGTGGAATAGATTCCCAAATGTGATGGCTCATGGTCCGGTATCAGGATTAATAGTGTGACGTTTCTTCCCAAGTTATGCATTACAACCTTCTCTTTGCAGCTTTGCTGCTTAAGCAGTTATATACTAATTCAAGTCACAGCATCTCTATTTCCTCCTTCTTTCTGAATTGAGAGTCACCCATTTTTATCCTGTTGTGATTTATAGGCAGTAATTTTAAAACGAGGAGCCCTCAGATTTGGATATTACACGAGATAAGAACTACAGGAGCATGTAAAATTAAACCAGTATTTTGGAGAGTAAAGAGCAGTGAATCATAGCACGACGTTAAAAGACAGGCTGCTGCCAAAATTTTCCAAGCAAATGGATAGCACTGCCCAAACTGGCAAATTATATTGTTTTATACACTGTGAATACTTGGAAACAACAACGCGTACACATGACTTTTCTTCAGATAAAAGCAGTAGTCTTTCTAACATCATTAAAAATCTTGTAATTTTTTTTCCGGTAAAAACAGTGTAAGATCTAACTAATTAAAACCACTGAAACTGTAAGAAAATCTAACTTTTGCAGCAATTGATATATGAGAACAGACATTATGCTGGAATTATTTGTGCTATTATTTTTCCAATTAGTGCATTGCTAAGACTGAGTTATTGATGTATTTATAACTCCTCATTAAGTCAGAGGTCTTCGATGAGTCTCCTACAACACATCGGGTACTGTCATGTGCCCTAGGATGAGATTTCAAAGCAGGAAATGGCATTTTTGATTGCTTCATTTGCTATTAAAAAGGAAAACCTGCACAGGACCATTCCTGTATCAGTTATCCAAGATTTATCACAGTTCTCTGAAAGGTCTATATATAGGTGATGGAGCTGTTCTTCAGGCAGAAAAGTGATCAAGCTATTTTATCTTTCAGCTTGGGTGCTGGAATCCTGTCACAGGGCTGAATGGGTCACTGACTGACAAAAAACTGGAGAATAACATGCGTGGAGTGGTTCTCCGTGTGGTGACCGTGCTGGTAAGCCTGACCTGAGCCTGCAGTCTCGGCCTCGAAGAGTTCCTTTGCCTGCTCTTCTTCATGTTTCCTTGACTGATGCCTTAACCTTAAAAGAGCTTTACAAGAATCCTGACTCTGATCTAGACATTGTTTGTTAATGGTTATATTTTTCCAGCCTTCAGTGGACGTGGCTCAGGGTCAGTTTTGCAGGTTTTCCTTTAATAACAGTGCTTTTGTCAGTAACACTCCTACACATTTGGGGCACAATTTTCTTCCTGCTACAGTTTCCTGCACATGATAAAGTTAAGGTATTCCTCAGGCGTTCTCTCACTGAAACCCTAGCCTACGTGTAAATGTAGATAAGCATGCTAAACAAGGGTAGATTTGATCACAACTGTACGTCCAGTAACACTAAAACACTAGCAGACGAAGCCAATACTTTTCCAGTAATGACTTACTTCAAATGGAAGACCATCACATTGTTTAATCAATATTTATTGAGTATAAACTCGATTCAAGCTCAGTGCTGATTACTGAGGACACTAATAAATAAAATAGATATGATTCTCTTTATAGTGCTTATTATTTAGTGATTCTGTGAATATTAAATGGATTATACTTGTGAAATGTTTATTACAATTCCATTTACTTGTTGGAAAAGCAATAAATAGTATTATAACTATTATTAGATTATATATTATTTTCTGTTGCAATAAACATAGGAAATAAGATATTAACAGAAATATTCTTAAACAGTAAAATACTCAAATGGGTACTGTCTAACTAGCCATAAAGCATGGAGACACGCACTCTCCCTGGGTATTTCAATGCACTTGGCCTTGCGATACGTCGTAGTACGTTTAAAACCAAGTACTGTACTTCTTAACTTTATTTTCCTTCAGGAAAGCTTACTAATTTTTAAAGTTGAAAAAGTCTTTCTTACAGACTAAACAAATTGCAGAATTAGTAAACAAAAGAAGAAGTCTTTTTTGTATGTTGATGTTAATTGGATCTTTAGCAAAATTGATAACAGCAACAGCTGCCCTTTGTACATTGCTTAATATAAATTAAGTAGACTCAACATAATTTTGTGGTATTAAAAAATCTGATATTCTCTATAAAAGGAAATTCAAATGAGTAGTTTACTCACATTTTTGAGGCCTATAATTTTTTCCTAGTTATTGTTTTAATACGATTTTCACTTTTGGCAAATAACTTGAAAAAGCTTGTTGAACACCTGTTATGCAGTTGAGTATTTCCTTTGTAACATGCAAGAAAAAATATGTACACACTTCCTAAGTATCTTTAGAGGAACTTTGTTTTAATAGGTACTTACAGATTACATGAGGCAGAACCACTTTAATGCAGTTTCCTATCAAAGTACTGGAATTTCATAATTTTAAAATGTAAATAATGTTATAGGTATATTCATACCTCAAGTTATGCACAGAATCTTGTTGGGTAGAGGCACATATAACAAAACACCTAAGATGTATTAAATATTTACTATGTGCTAGATACTCCGCTCATTCGTTTGCATATACAAACTAATTCAGTTCTCACAGTATCTCCCATAAATAGGTAGTATTCTCTTCCCAAGGGACAGCCAGAGACTGAATAAGAATGTGGAAAGTTACACAGAGAGTGAGTAGCAGAGAACTTTGGGATTCGAATTCAAGCAGTCTGACTTCAGACCACTTCACCTCTTCCTTCTTAACATTGTATTATGTTTTTTGTACTCCTAATGTAGTAAGTGTGAGCATTGAGATAGTTACAGGATGTTACCTGACTTGAGAATTGGAAATGTTTACTTCTGAATAAGATGAAAATGTGTTTTAATGGGAGAGCTTCATAGGGCCCATTATTTTAAAATCCTTTTCAGGCTGAACAAAATTGTTATTTTGTACGTGAAATGGTATTGCTTCACTGTGTTAATTCCTGGATGCCCCAGTCTCACTTTTATGGTTATAATGGCTTCTGTTTCCTGCAAGCTCAGCCCTGCACAGACCTCGAGGAAGGTTAGCGAGTAGAGATATAAAAACAGTGTATTTCCCCCAAGTCTTCTGTAATGCAATATGGATTTCTCACGTGGGTGTCCAGTTGAGTAAAATGTTGTTATGCTTATTACACTCCACAATACACAGCCATTGTTTTCAATAACCTTGCAGCCTTGCTGGTTCTCCCTGTAATTCTTATTTGAATGGAAATCAGCCATGACCTTCTTATTTATTTTCTACAAACACTTTTCAGGTCTAGTCCCTTATTTATATGGTCTTGCAGGCTTCCTCCACCCAACAATGATCACTCTCCCTTCAACCCACCCAGCAATTCCAAAATCTTGATGCCCATTAAACCCTGAAACTCAGATTCGATCTATGGTAGATGTGATTGGGCCACCCAAATGCCACCTTTTTGTATTCATGCACTTAGCTCCAACGCTTGAGGAGGGAGAAATAGGAGGGAGGGACCGTGTGTAATACCCCTGAGGGCAAGTCTTCTCAGCCTTTATTCCATTCTAATTGCAATCTATTCCCAGTCCCACCCACATGTAACCCTTTAATTCTTAGGAAATTTATGCTATTAATAACATGCAGGTTAATAAAATCGATTTTCCCTTACATAAGTTTTGAAACACCCGTTCCAATCACTGTTAATGACACTTCATTGACTTGAAGAATAATTCAACACTATATTGTTTATGATCTCAGGAGCAAATAAATGATACACTCAAATGGTTAATTGAAGATAATTAAATAAAGGGATTAATAACAAAGAATGTAAATAAGGTTAAAGAAATCAGCAAGGGGTACTGAAATGCCATGGCCTAGATTCAGAGCCAAACTTGACTACCCAGAAATCTGATGGGGTGTGGAAAGAGAGCAGTATTAACAGACCTTGCAATAGCTAAGGCTATGGGAGAAAGACCACTCAATAATAACTGTGACCTCTGTATACAAAAAGGATAAAGAGAATCATTGCCAAAACCCCAATCAGGTAGTGAGAAAAGGGGAAAGGGGTTACCCCAATGTCATTCCTCCTATCTTTTCATGTTTTTTAATTGTCTCCAGTTGTAAATCCAACTAAAATCAGAGGGCAAGGGAGCCCACGTAATGAAGACCTTGAAGGTCTGCCTTCCAGACCACAGAGCAGGGCAGTGAAGGGCATGGCAGGTCTGGAAGGGAAAACAGACAAACCAACACGAGCATCTATTGTGTGATCAGATAGACCTATTAAGAACTTTACATGTGTTAACTTATTTAATCTTTATACAAACTCTGCAAAAGCTATACTAACTACATTAGAAGGATGAAAATAGGGCACAAAAGAATAAACTAAACTACCATGTCCATATCACTAACAAGTGCCAGAGATCATTTTCATGCCCAGAGATCCTGGTTCCAAAGGCCATGTCCTTAGCGACTGTGATATTCTGCCTTGGGAATCAGAGTGAACTTATGTTAGGTTTAAATTAAATGTGATATAACTATGGATTTGGCAAATGTAATTTTCTAAATGGCCTCACGTAAGGATAACTTTATATTCAACCATTACTAAAGTCACATAAATGTCTAAGAAAGAGAGAGGAAAACAAAATGAGAATACAATTCAGATCCTACAAACTTGGTTCCTCTGTTAAATTCTTGGTTTCCATATTTGGCATACTGATCTCTACTTCTTAGCCAAGTGGACCAACTATATTACTACAAGGCAGTTACATTTATTATTTTTCTTTCACAATTATGGATAGCCACAAATGACCAATTAAGTCATTTAAATTTTTTTCATGGTAATTCACAAAATGTTATTGGAAACGTCACTGACTTTTAAATATCATCATAAAAATTATGACTGCCTATGAAATAAAATGGAATAAAGTTGGCAAAATGTTTTTAAAAATAAAAGGCTTGATAAGCTGTACTGTAAGAAGAAGTACAAACTAGCTAAAGAACATAATCTAGTATTTAGAAGGAGCTCATTGATTAATAATTCTTATTTGCTTGATTTAGTTTTGCTTTAAATAGACACGTGGCATTTCTAATAAAATATAAATTCACTCATAAATTCGTTTAAGAAATGCTCATTGAGTGTCTTCTTCTAGGTGCCTGGGGTACATATAAAACAAACAAAGAGAATGACTTTTGGGAGCTTAGTCTAGCAGGATATGTTTTAAATCCCTCAGAATATTTTTGAAAAGTATGCAGTGTCATTGTCCTACCTTAAATATACAGCACAATGCTCCTTTCCTAAAACTGCCACAAAAGTAGTTAAATGACTGCATTAATATATAATTGTAAATTTGTGGTAAAACTGTGGTGGTACTTTTACTGTATTTTATAAATTCAAAAACATATGATTTTTTTACATTGTAATACTTGTGAAATCTGAATGCATCTTTCAATTGATGTCTCTATAAGATTCTATGGGCAGCATTTTTTTGTTTTTATTGGTGGTAGGTGAAATGCTTATCCATCTTATAATTGAAAACATGTTATTTTAAATAATATAAACAGTATTTGTGCAAAATTAGTTAATCTAATCGCTATTCCTAGAAAGTTAAATTCAACAAAACTGGGCAAGAAGCCATCGTAAAGGAAGTGTACCTCCAAAAGAAAATAAATAACAATAGGATATGAAACCAATTGAGAGAAAAAGAAAAGAACAGAATAGCAATGAAAAAATTACCATCTAAACTGAAACTGTCACTACAGTCATAGAAAGGTAAAAGTAGGAAATATACAAAGGCAGCTTATTTTAAACCAATACTGCAGAAAACAAAGTCCTAACTGTTTTGACAGAAAGGTAAGTTTCCTTAAGCAACTCACTATAGGAAGGGTGTAGCAGGCAGAGGCCTACTGAGTTATCATTTTAAAAGTAATTTCCTTTTCCTAAAATATTTCCCTGTTATTAGATTCACTTGGTGGAATTTTTTTTAAGCAAGTCTTATTTCCCTGTGAAAATGTACACATTATCTGAGATCATAGAAAGGTAAAACAGTATTATATAGTACATCTTAAACTACTGGCCTTGCTTCAATAACTATTTATTGAGCATATGTTGTAAGCTAAGCACTGTGCTAAGAACCAGAGAGGCAAAGGTTAAGTAAGATACAGCCTTTGCTGTCAAGGAGTTCCACATAAACCATTTTATCAAAATTATTAAGTCCCCTATCTGAAAATAGAGCCTGTGTGTGAAGGACTGGAATTAAATACATTTTGGAGGTTCTGGGGCAGAATGATAAGGTTGAAGGGGAAATGGGGAGGGAGAGAGGGGGAGAGAGAGAGAGAAATTGAACAGATGTCTTGGTCTTTTTATGATCTTCATGAGTTTATAGGATAATTTAATTTCTCACTTGACTGTGTTTTTTCATTCAGAACTCTTTGTAACTCTATTATTACTTTTTTTTTTTGGTAAAAATTTTGTTATTGTTTGACCCCACTTCTAAACTGTAAGTACCAATAAAACATGAAGTTGGTTTTTACTTTTGTCTGTTATAGAATTGCAGAAGCAGGCCAGTAAATATGTGTTAAGTAAATAAATTTAAATGTTCTGATAGCCTGAAGGGGAGGTAGTGGAGGGCTGGGCGGAGAAGAGAAAGGAGAAAAAAAGGGAAAAGAAAAAGAATTACAAACTCTATATGTGATTACAAAAAACTCTATATCTGATTACAAAAATGAGAACAGGAATGGCTCAAGACTGCTAGAAAGAGTAATCATAGAATTCTTCATTCTTTGATTTCCACTCATTAAGTCCAAATTTCCAAGAGAGATAACAAAGGATTACTCTATTATTAAATCTTTTCTTATAGTTGCTACTAGAAAATGACTCAACTCATTCACAATGTGTTCAAATAACTATATGCTTTTAAAACAAAGTAGTAGAAACTTTTAATTCAAAACATCAAGAATTGTTCAAAATACAAAATAGCAAGTCCACATTTAATGAGAAGTTATAAATAATATAGGATCATTAAAAAATGCTCTTGGTCTTAGAATAGTCATTGGTTACCCTTTGTTATTTTTTATTTCCAGGTGGACTGATATTTCATAATTCATGTTCCCACAATTTGTGGGAATCATAGAATGAGACAAAATCAGGAAAATGAATAAAGGAGAAAAGGTAAAATAGAGTTCAATTGTGTATGTCATGATCTTCTAAGAAAACAGCAAACAGCCATCCAAATAGAAGGACATACCTCTTTTCTCCACCTGGATTAATTCCAAAAATTTGACCTGCTTATATTAAAAACAAGTAAAAAGTAAAAAAAAAAAAAAAGTGTATGTTAAGGAACACTGTGACTAACACATAGATTCTTAATTTGTACAATATACAAGGAAGCATAGGAGTTTGATATAATTTATATATGGCAATGTAAGATCAAGCAATATACTTAGTTTCTTCTGGATATACCATTTAACAAAAAAGTAAATAATATGCAATTAATTTTCTTATTGGAAGTACTTGAACCTATTTCATTGCCTTTTCTTCACCTAGCCTCCTCTCCTCAACACACTCATACTAAAAAGCATTTGGTATACACTGCAAAGAATACTGGGTTTATAGTCAAAGGTTAGCAGTTTAAGTTTCAGCTTTTCTACTTAATGGATCATTGAGCTTTTGGAAGCCAAGGAGCTATTCTTATCCTTGATTTTTCTGCGTGTAAAAGAGGAATAATAAATGTGGCCACACAGGGCAACTGTGAGATTAAACTATGGGAAAGCAGTTACTAAAGTGCAGAGTGCTTCTAAATACGGTATTATCTCTGCAGCGGAAAAATGATGGGTAAATTAACTAAAGAAAAAAAAAATGTGAGTGATCATGAAAACATAATTGATCATTGTCATCGATCTTTGTATTTTGGTGGGACCCTCAGGCAAACAAGCAAACATAAAACTGCAGAATCATGACTTTCAGGTCCAGTCACTGTTTCCTTAATTTGAAAACCAGCTAATGAAAACCACAGCAAATCTCTTGCTATTGAAGCCTGTCCTTCATGGAGGAAAAAAATGAATAAAAACTGTACAAATTTCTAAAAGTCTGTATGTCAATTATATTGTCTCATAGGAATTGTGTTTGGTTTTAAACTAGCTTTAGATAGACTCTATATTTTAATATATAACTAAAAAAATAGTTACAGCCCTGAAACATCATTGTGCTACATTTTTTGCTAGGGACATTGTCAAAGTTTTTGCTACTTAGAGACCTTCAGCATTTTGAACCCCTACAGAGGTTCACACTTTGCTGAGATCTCAGCCTTTGAGCCTCCTGAACCTAAAGGCAAATTTAGGAGCTGAGAAAGTAAGCTTGAAAAGAGGCTTTAATGGGCAGGCATTCACAGCAAGGTGACGGGAAGGGAGTTGGTGGCAACTCCCACAGCAGTGTGTGAAGACGGCTCCTCTGTAAGAGTCATTAAATAATAAAGTGTGTTTCAGGGCTCCAGGCAAAAATAACAGCTCTGCCTGAAATTTCCAGTGAGTGTTATATAAAATAAACTGAAAGTCTCAATAAAATATGGTAAATGTCATGTAATAACTACTACATTAGAAGTGCATAGTATGGTACTGTGGTTACAAACATCCCTGGAGGAATTCCACTTCTGAGGTGGCAGTGGGAGGATTTCCATGGACCCACGCCCCAGCAAAACAAGCAAAGCTGCTAAACAAATAAAACAAAACCATTTAAAGTCTCTGAAATGTTCCTAAGGGCATATAGAGAGTAAATTTATACTACTCAAGAAAATCTACTAAAACCCAGTAAGAACAACATGAGTCTGTGGCATCTCAGCCTCATTCTGCTTTCCTTTTCCACCTCACCCTCTGCCCTGCTCAGCTTCATGAAAACTCCACTCCAACCAGGTTTGGCCAGGAAAATGGGATTCCCTCTCTCCTAAATTTCCAATCAAGGCTTATCTCACCTGGAGAGACAGACAGGCTGCTAGCATTTCTCATCCCCTTCAACTCCAATTTAAAGAGGCTAAATTCCTGATGAGTGTGGCCAAGTATTTAGGATCTCCCTTTTTTTACCCAGCCTCAGCCCATAGGATGCAGTCTACTCCAGGTGTGATAGGCCTACAATACTGGGGGCCTTGATTGCCATCACCCCAGCTTGCTCCAAGACAGAAGTTCCAAGTCAACAGAGATAAGCAGAGAAGACCAGAGGCGGCCACCTAACTCAGCACCCAGGTAGCAGCATGAAGGTTTTACCCAGGAGATAGGCAGTCCATAGGCAAGAGTGTACTTGGGCATTCTCCAATTATTTGAACCAGAGAATGGGGAAGTTCAGGTCTAAGTCTCCTTGTAATTAAGAGTAACAAGCTAAATCATAAGCCAGATAGTTCACCAGAGAAAACCAGGGAAACAGATAGCTAAAATAATCTCTCCTGAATCATAAAAAAATTGTAAAGGCTGACCTCAAAAATGACCCCTACCAAAATTTATTTTCTTCAAACTACTGAGCAAACCCCTAGGGCTTTGTGAGAACAATAAAACAATCAGCCAGTAATTAGTGGGACTTAATGGCTTAAAGACTACAATGACTATGACATAATATGAATATGGACATAAACATCTCGACAAAATGCTATCAAAATGCTAGCAGTATAAAAACATAATTATTCACCACAGCAAGTGGAATTTATTCCAGGAATGTAAAGTTTATTCAATTTATGAAAATCAATGTCATATGACATAATAAATAAAGAAATAAACCCACATAATCATCGCAATAGATGTAGAAAAAGCATTTATTAAAATCCAACACACTTTCTTGATAATAAAAAAACTCAACAATGTAGTAATAGAAGGGAATTTCTTAAAGAGTATCTATAAACCCACAGCTAACATCGTATTAATGACGAAAGGCTGAAAGCCCCCTCTAACATCCTCTATTCAGTAGCAAAACAAAAATGTCAGTTTTCACTATTTCTAGTCAATATTGTGCTGGAGGTTCTAGCCAAGGAAATTAAATAAAAGGAGTGATCCTAGAAAGGAAGAAGTAAAACTATCTCTATTTGCAGATAACAAGATTTTACAAATAGAAACCCTTGAAGAGTACACACACGTCTACACACACACACTATTATGGTTAATAAATGAGTTCAGCAAGTTTTTAGGGTAAAGGATTGATATACAAAAATCAATTGTATTTCTCAACATTAGCAATAAAAAATTTAAAAAGAAATTGATAGGGCATTTTCATTTCAATATATCAAAATAATAAAATAATTAAGAATTAATAAAAGACTGCAATATTTGTATATCAACTGCTATAAAACATTATTGGAAAATTTTAAAGTGTTAAATAAATAGAAAGATATCTTGTCAGGTATTGAGACTCTCAACATTGATAAAATGACAATATTCTCTAAACAGATCTATAGAGTCAATAAAATCCCTATCAAAATTTGAGTTGTCATTTTTGTTTTGTTTTGTTTTGTTTTGTTTTTGCTTTAATTGACCAGCAGATCCTAGTCACAAAAATTTTAAAAAAGAAAAATTAAGTTGGGTGACTCACACTTCGCAATTTCACGGCTTACTAAAGTGCTATAGTAATCAAGAGAGCATCATACTGGTTTAAGACATCTAGGTCAGTGGAATTACATTGAGTCCAGAATTAACCCATATAGCTATGGTTAATCAATTTTCAACTAGAGTATCAAGAACATTCAATGGGGACAGAATGATCTTTTCAACTGGATACCCACCTATGAAAGTATGAATCTAGACTCCTACCTCAAACTATATATGAAAGTGAACCCAAAATGTATCATAGACTTAAATGTAAGAGCTGAAACCAAAACTCTTAGAAAATATAGGTATATATCTTATAACTTTGACAGTAGATTCTTAGATATGACACTCAAAGCACAAACAACCAAAAAATACATTAGATTTCATCAGCATTATAAATCCTTATGTCTCAAAGAACAGAATCCAAAAAAGTGAAAAGACAACACACAGCATGGTAGAAAAATATTTGTAAATCATATATCTGATAAGAGACTTATATTTAGTATATATAAAGAATAACATAATAACAACTCACTATGAAGAGGATAAATAAACCAATTAAAAATAGGCAAAGGCTCTGAAAAGATGATTTTTCAAAGAAGGTGTATAAATGGTCAATAAGCCAATGAAAAGATTCTTAACATCTTTTGCCATAATGGATATGCAAATCAAATCCACATGTGCTACCACCACAGGATGATTATAAATCAAAAGGGAAGATAGTAACACATTTTGGCAAAGTTGTGGAGAAATTGGAATCCCGAGGCATTGCTAGTAGGAATGTAAAATAGTACAGCTGCTTTAGAATAGAGTCTGGCAGTTCCTCAAATGGTTAAATACAGAGTCAGTATATAACTCAGAGTTTCTGTTCTTGATATAACCCCAGAAGAAATGAAAACATATGTTCCCACAAAAACTTGTACACAAATATTCATAGCAGCTTTATTGATAATAGCAAAAAATGCAACGAACCCAAATGAGTATCAACTGATGAATGGATAAATTAAAAAACATGCCCATAAAAGGAAATATTATTTGGCAATAAAATGAAATGAAGCACTGATAACATGATACATGGATGAACCTTGAGAACATGCTAAATGAAAGAAGCCAGTCATAATAAATTATGTATCATATGATTTTACTTATATGAAATATCGGAGTTCCCTGGTGGTGTAGTGTCTAGGCTTTGGCACACTCAATGTCAAGCCCTGGGTTCGATTCCCAGCCAGGGAAGTACCCTGAAAAAAAAAAAAGAAATATCAAGAATAAGCAAATATATAGAGATAGAAAGTAGATAAGTGATTATCTAAAGCTAGGGGAAATTAAGGAATTGGGAGATCTTGACTAACAGGAATGGGGTTTTGGGGGGTGTAATAATATTCTAAAGCTGATTGCAGTGATGATAGAACATGTCTGTGAATATAGTAAAGTCATTAAATTTATACCTTGAACAGGTATATTATACAATAAATTATATCTCAATGAAGCTATTTTAAAAAAGAAGAGAGTCTGGACCAGATTATATTTAAATCCCAAAGTCTCCTACCTGTGAATATAGTCCATGTCTTTAAATTTCCTGTGATTCTGTTTCTTCCTCTGTAAAATGGAGATATTAATATTATGTATCTCATAGAGCCATTATGAAAATAAAAGAAACTAGTACATCCAAAGAACAGAGGATTTCTAACAGAGCTTGGCACATAGAAGGGCTATATATAGGTGTTAGTTGGTACTATGCAAAAAGTGTTAATTAAGGGACAACATAAAAGAAACATCTCACTCGTGGGTAAGGTAGTGGGAAAGGCTTAAAGGATGACACAAATTTGTTTTGATAGATGAACAGAGGTTATAAAGGCATATTCTAAGAGAAGGAATATCGAACAATGTAAAGAGTACATACAGAAATATGCAGATAACAAGAATTTAAACTATCCTGAAAGTAAATCGTAATTTCACCTGAAGTAAATGAAATTGAAATGCAGGAAATTCCAGTAGCCTGCATGTAAGGTATTCTTTATTAAGACTTCTTTAGAGACCATTCAATTAGAACTTTGTCAGTGAAAATAAGGTTAGCATTACATAATGTAGATAGTATATGAAGGCTGTCCAAAAAGTATCCAGGCATATAATATGAAAAATAGAGGCATTTATGGCTGGATTTTTTCCAGACATTCCTTGTATATCAACAAGTTAAAGGTACCATTATTACAATTTTGATTTAACCTAAAGTTTAGATTTAGTGGATGTCACTTTTTATTATTAAAATAGTGTAATCAGGAGACATAGTTCTGTATTATATACATATTTTGTTGTTTCTTCTGCTGATTGTACCCATTTTATGTGAGAAATGGGGAAAAATTTGATTTTTATAAATAGACACTTGAAGAAAACTGGTTTATGCAAACAATGTAATTTGCGGCAACACTGGGATATGTGTTCACTTCAGTGTTAACTGACTAAAATCATCATGAGAATTGATACATGACAATGGCTTGACAATTTCTTATTCTTTCTCATCACACCAATTTTTAAGATGATAGCTGTCATGCAGACATGTAAGTATCACTATTGCACTTAGGTAACCTTGTATAACCCAATGTTTTTCCTTTTAAGAGCTGAAAACCTGAATTCTTAAACTAAACAATGAATAAATATTTCAGAGATGTGTTATATAATTTACTTCTGAAAAATAGATTTACTACTTGTCTCTAGAAGTTTAGGAAACTATTGAAAGAATTATTTGCAAATTCAAAGATGTAAGAACAGTAGGTCTACATTGACTTCCATAACTTCTGCAATGTTATAACCAGTTATATGAATTATACTTTGATTTTAGAAAAGCATTTATACTACTTCATCTGGAAGAAACCCAAATGTTAAGGTTACCTTAAAATTTTAAGTTATTTGCTCCCCATACAGTAGTTTTAGCATAATTAAATCACAAAATCAGTTCTATACATAACTTCTCAGAAATAAACAAGAATATCAGTATAAAAACAAGAGAGATGCTTCTGATATAGATTTTATTTTTTGGATAATAAATTAATAACCATTAAAACTTACAAATAATGTTAACCAGCTAACATTTAGGGTATACTCACTAGTAAATAATATACTTGGTATTTTAATATACACAATTTTCATGGAACCCTCAAGATTATTATATGCATTGTATAACATCAGTGAGTTCTACAGCTACTTAAGTAACTCCTTCAAGTTACATTTGTGATAAAAAAAAAAAAAGCATTGAATCCTCATTTGTCTGACCACCCCCTCTAGCCATGAAAAAATAACAAACACCAAACTAAGTTTCTGCTATGAACAATTAGAAAACTGAGCAAAATATGGAAACAAACAAACAAAAAAAGCTTTCAAACATTTGTCAACAGGTGAAAAAGGACTTCCATTCCTAAGAGGTTGGAAACAACGAAATCATCCAGCAATCACCTCATATTTCTGACTGCTAGCAATTTGCTTGCTGAAGGCACAGGAAGAGAGATTGTCATAATTACTGAGTTAAGAAATTAGAGATCAAAGTTTGGGAAGGTTGTGGTAGTTTGCATTTTTTGATACATGTTGTAGAAAAGAGGGAGCTATTTGAGAGACTACTTGCAGAAATTTGTATAGCAGTCTTTTTGAGTCTTGGCTGAGCACTAGGTCATAGATACACACAGAGAAACTCTACAAAGCTGGACAAAGAATGACAGGAAACAGGCCAATTTCCAGAGCACGCATATGATGTAGAGACTTTTGAGAAAGGTTTAATTTTAGAGAGATCTTATTGTACCAAGACTTTAAAAGCCTATGTGAAAAACAGAGATTTATCTTTGAATTCTGTAGTAATTAATAGATATTTAGGTGAGCAAAAGTGGGATACTTCCATGCATCTTACTCTTTCAGTGCTTTAAGTATTGCCCTGACCTCTCAAAAGGTCCAGGTTTTCATTAGGTAGATGCATATTAATCTGCCACTTTTGACAGCTAATAGCATGTTGGTGGTGGTGTTTTACAGCTGACATACATCAGCATTGGGTGAACAGCTGCAAAAAGAAAGTCACAGGAAGTTGTTCTTGCTTACATCTTAGAAATATTTGCCCAATCAATAGAAATTAAAAAAGTACTTTGAATTAAAATTAATAAACAGATTTGTTTAAAAAGGAAAAAAAATGTTGTCACTGAACACAGGTTCAGGTGCTTGCTTCTCATGAGCCCACGATTGAGAGACAAGGGTTGCTTGAAAGAAAAGTAGATTTATTTAAAATGCCAGCATTCCAGAAAGATGGCAGACAGTTGTCACAAAGGCCACCTCCTCATTCCTAGAATAGTCAAGGGGTTTTATAGGTGCACAAGAAGAGGCCAAACAAAGGAAAAAGGAGTTAGTCAAGCAACGTCTAGTGCTGACACCCAGGAGAACATTTCCTGAGGTCCAGTTTGTTCTATAATGATTATCTCAAATCTAGTCATAGGGGTGACTCCTATGTCATCTGATAGAGAATTGCAGTCTGGTCGCCAGCATTCAGGTGTCTGAGGGCTGAATCAGTTTCTTTCAAGTCAACATCATGCTGATTAATCAGATTAACAAGGTGTGCATGTAGCTTCAAGAAGAGTTATTGAATCGGTTTGGAAGGAAAGAAAAAAGAAACAAAATTAAATTGTAAAATCTTATAAAGTACACCATCACCCTTACATTTCGAGACAGGCTTGTATGCTTTCCCAGTCCTTCTCAAAGAGCCAAGGAATCAGGTGGCGGCCTTACCAATAAGGAAGCTAGGCCTCAAGTGGCATTTGGATTCTTTCAAAGGCACAGTTACAAGTTTTGACCAATAGGGGACAATTTATCAAATCAGTATCCATGGCACTCAATGAGACTCTAGGGTAGGCTGAAATAAGAAAGATACCTCCAAAAAGCACCCAACGTGGGAGTAGTTTGCTCATCTGTCAGCTTCTAGAACACGAAGAGCTATTAAAATTCAGCTCCCTCTGGGGAGTTAGGAGGCAGTCAAGGAGAGAACCACCATACTGCATGGAGGTCCCCGAAATGGAAAAGTTGGTCAAGGAAAGGAATGCAAATACATACTCTTTCAGAATATGCACCCCTTGGGTTTTTTAATGATCAGTAGAAATACAAAGAGGTTTGGGTTTTAAGGTGTCATTTCACAGCATCACCATGTAAACCGTGTGCCAAACAGTTTAACCTGGAAATGAAAAGGCCATCATGCTGAAAACTGAATCTGATTCTTGTATGTTTAAAATCTTTCGGCAAGGAATTTCATGTTCTCTAGATGAAGGAAATCAGCATGAGGAAATGAACTTTAAATTTTTGAGGGGTTTTTTCCTTTGGTAAGCTTGAAGGGGATTTTTGTTTATTTTTCTCTTTTACTTTTAACTATTGCTAGTGGCATGATTTTTGAAATGGGCAAATGAAATGTTCAGACTAATTTTTTTCCCAATGATTCTTATGTGGTGTAATGTACTCTGCAGTTCAATTAAAAATAACAAGCTACTATGTTGTTCTGAGCCAAATGTAATCTCCAAGACCACGGTCAATAAAGCACTCAGGAAAATGAAGTATTGAAGCTGAATGGTCTGCAGTCTAGTGGGGAATAAAGAAGCAACTGATTAGCATTTGAAAGCAAGGTCTTTTACTGTTTTAAAAGTCAAGGAGAATATAAAAGTGGTCACCCATCAAGAACAAAGTCTTTGAAAAATATCTCGCCTTTGTTTTATGAGTCCTTTCAAAATTTTAGGAGAACTTTGGTCATCAGCCCCAAGAACTAAGATACATTTCAATAGGTGTAATATTACATTTGGGAACACTCCTAGAGTGTATCTGTTGAAGAATGCAAGAATAAATAGAACCAATGCTCATTCTTTTGTCACTACTAAGTGACATTTTTCTCCATCTAATTAAGGCTCTCATAGGGCTAAGTGTTAGTGCGGGGATTAGGCTAAGCATTCCAACTTATTATGCAATAAAATGTAGCAAGGGGAGAAAATGTTTCATACATCTTTACATTTTCTAGTAAACTGTGAGACCCTTTCTCTAATTCCTTAATATTTGTTTCAATAATTAATTCAATACTGTAGTCAATATCCACTGACCTGATAAGAGCTGGCACAGAAGTCATTATTAAGAACCTTATTATTAACTTTAGTATCACTTCTAGTAATCTTTCATATGCTTATTCATTTTCTAAACACAGACTATTGTTTTTGTAGCTTTAAGTCCAGATTTCTTTACATTCTGTAAATCCCCACAGATTGGTTTCTGGTTCTTAAGTATCAGCACCTTCCTGCTTTTCTATTCTTATGTTTCTTCCCTCTGTAGAGGAGATCTTTTCTTTTAAGTTTCCCACTATGCTTCATAATAAAATCAAAAGAAAAAGGTATAGCCTTCAGAAAGCATTCAGCTCACTAGAAATAGAATACCGGTCACCTTATTCTTAAATTCTTAGATCAAGCAGGCCAGTAGCAGAAATAGTGAGTGCAGTTTCTACAAAGGGTATAGAGTGGGGTTAGTGAAATTATTGTATACCTTGTTCTCTCCAGATCTCCTTTTGGAGAAAAGTGTCTTTGTTCAGAAAAAAAAGGCATGACATTGTTGGGAGGAAAAGTTTTCCTCTACTCTCTTAGGTTTGATTGGTCAGGGTCTGTGAATTAACTGACAGTAGACAGATTAACAGGAGAAAAGTCAAGGTTTATTTACATGTGCACAGGGAAGTCACTCAGGAACAAATAACTTGCTGAATGCCCAGAGGTAAAGGTTTATATACCCACTTAGAAGAGAAGTGTTAGCTCTGGTTTTAATAGCAAACTATGGAAGGAAGCTTCGTGTGTGTCTGGGGGAGTGGGGGAAGGGGCAGGGAGAGGAGTGCGCGCGCTCGCTAATGGGAATGAGAAGCCCATTTTCTTAGAATTTGCAGGAAAACTACCTTGACAGTAGAGTTAATGGCAGCTATATATTCAGGAGGCTTTGCTTTAGTTACAGAAGGGAGTTCAGATAAAATTTCAAATGTTTTTACTTCCATTTTTATACCAAAAATATGATCCCATCAATAAGTTTACTAAATTTAAAGTGTGACTCAGCAGAAGAAGAAAAAGAATGTATAAATAATTTTACTTTACAAATGCATAGGAATTGGGGAATATAGAGTAGAGAAAGAAAGAGATTGACTTTACACCACCATGTGTTAAAAGACCATAGCTTAAGTTCTTTCTCTTAACTACCATGTAGTTCCTGTACCTCCCCCACAGCAAGCGCGAACACACCCAAATGCTGATGAAGGCAGTCTAAATTAATGGCTTAGCCTCAGATGCAGGCTTTAGCAGCAAATTTCACTCTGGATCTAAAGTTCAATCTTTTTTATCAGCTTTTAAGCCAGGCACATTATTTATCTATTTTATCCCCAAATCTCACTTCTGTCATTTGTAAAATGACAATAACAATACCAAAGTATTCGAAGAACTAAATGAGGTGATGAATGTAACGTGATAAGGATGATGACAGGCATAACGTAAAATTTGTGTTGTTGTTGCTATTTTTTATTTGCTTCCTCCCTTAGCCTGAAAATATGCTGTGGATACAAAACATTCTTGGACTCGGGATCCCCTTTGTTCTAATTCTTTCTCATGCAGCTGTCTCAGACTTCAGCTCTGTCTGCCCTTCAGTATTTATTTTTATTCTCAAACCACCAGCATCCATTGGATACTCTTTAGACCTCTGTAAAGGCACTGATTTTTAAAAGGTTTTCATGATCTCTTATTTGACAAATGAAATGGAACGCTTTCCAGGTGGCATCTCCATGGACTTCTCACCTACACTGGAATCCATCAGCAACTTGCTTCTTCTGGATACCCTGCTTTCTCTTGCATCCTCTGACCGTGTCTTTCTCTGCTTCACTTCTGCCCTCCCGTCCTTCTGCCTCCTTCACTGGAGTCTCTTCTTTCAGAATTTTCTCTTGACTCTTTCTATACTTTACCCCTAAATGACTTCATTTACTCCCTTGAAAATTATAAACCAATTTTTATATCCTTTCTCCTGCTTGTTTCAGACTCATTTGTCCAAGTGTTAAAAGAAGTATTATTCAACGGCAAACACTCAGATAATGTGTAAAACAAAAAATTAACAACAAAATCATCCCTGATTCCTCCATCAAAAACTGGCTAATGTTTCAGTTTGTCACTAACTAAACAAACTAAATTACCTTATCCATAAAAAATGGAGATTGTTGTGGTTCTAACTAATAGGACTCTTGGCCATAAATCTATACAAGGCATCAGACAATTTCCAGCACACTTTAAATCCTATGTGAATGTTGGCTGCTATTATTATTTAAAAATTTTTAAACATGTACACGACTATGGACTGAATATTTGTGCCCCCCCAAAAAAATTCATATGTTGAAATCTAATTCCTAATGTGATGCTAATTGGAGGTGGGACCTTGGAGAGTTAGTAGGTCATGAGGGTGGAGCCCACCTGAATGAGGTTAGCGCTCTCGTAAGAAAAGACTCAGGAAACATGATCTCTCTGCTCTCTGCCCTGTGAGACAAAGGAAGCAAATTCTCATCAGACACTGGATCTGCCACCACATTAATCTTGGACTTTCTAGCCTCCAGAACTGTGAAAAATAAATGTTATTTAAGCCACCCTGTCCAGTAATTTGTTATTGCAACCTGAACAGCCTGAACTAAGACACATGCACACTCATAGATGCTTTTGTACATTTTCTTTCCATTTAGCAATATACACATGAACATTTTTAATGTAAATAACTGCTTTTTGTATAGCAGTGGTGATCAATAGATATTTTTTCTCTTTTAGTCAGTTAATGAATTATATTTATAGTTGCCTCAAACTTCCATTAATTTATTTGGGTTTGTATATAATTCCCAGCATGACAACTATATTCAACATTTTTATTTCTCATTTACTGAAATACATCAGAATAAAAATGAATGCAATGTTTTTACAGTGGTATGTTTAATCTCTCTATAAGACAAACAAACCAATCCTAAACTTTGACATGTCACTTATTGTTTAAAAAAGAAAACCTGGGGCCTAATTTTGAGCAAATGATCATGCAGCAAGGCATTGAAACACTGAGGTTGACAAATGAATGTGCTATTTAGTAGTCTATCATACACATACATTTTTAAAATAATAGCAATCTTGAACTATGGAGCATTTAGTTCATTTTCAAATTTTCACTAGAGAAGGTAGAATGAGCATTCTTTTATACACATGCGTGTGCTCATTTCTGATGACTTCCTTAGGTGTAAAGTTACCAAAAGAAATAATACAAAAGTTTGAAGATATTTGTTTTTCTACCGTGAACTTTGTTTTTTTGTAAAAATTATACCAATTTTAACTCACACAAGTTATGTATATGAAAGCCTGCTTCTTTACATGCTTGCTGATAAACATTAACGTTCTTTTTCATCCTTGCCAATCTGTTGAGCAGTAAATAACTCATTTCAATTTGTATTTACCAAAGGTTATTAAGAGACCAAAATAAATAATCTACACTCAATATTTGCTACTGAACTTTGTCCTTTTAAGCTATAAGCTCTAAAAATTATAATGATTTTAATGACTATTAGCTCTAATAAATATTATTTTTCTTTTAACTCATTATATGAGTCACAAATATGCAGAAAAAATACACCTTTTCATGCTCCCTTCTGTTAAATTTTAATGTGTATTAATTTTGTATTCAATGCTGCAGATGTTTACAAAGTTCTGTCTTTGATTCTATATTGAACATTCGCTTTGAGGACTTTAATGTATTGATTGAAAGTTGTAGTTCCTTTAAAAGAATTATGATATAAACCCCAAATAAAAACCAATCAAGGAGAAGCTTGGAAATTCATACCCTTCTGAAGACTCTTATATGTGGATGTGTACTTGTAAGACTCACTTAGGTGTTAAATTTAGCAAAATAATGAAGAGTTGGACCAAACAAACACCTGAACAAAAAATATTATCCACCACTCTTATTCCGAAAGCAAACTGAGAGTCTAATAATTCTGTTTATATAAGTAATCATGTGGTTCATAAAATCTTAGCTTCCTAAAATGTGTTTTCAAATGCATGCTAGGAAACCCAAATAAATGAGAACTACTGTACTTAGGATTGTTGTGATTGCCTATTGTCCTTGATAACTTTATATTCTCAATTGCAGCATCCTAAATTTTTCAGATAGTCCTGAAAACAAAAGGAACATCTTTTCTTTTGCTGGTCTCCATTTAGTCTCTAAGTCACTAAAATGTGACCATTTTATGATTTGAAAACAATATATACAATCAAACATTTTATTGTTAAAATTAATTACCTTACATACTAACATCAATAATTTTATGTTCAAATTAAAGTATTTTTATGTAAGTAATTGCTTATAGAATAGACATTAGAAATATTATGTAACACATGGTGTTAGAAAATTATAATGTCTTTATTTACTTCTATCATTTGTAATTTGAATCTCATTGTCTAATACAAATATTTAAGCAAGCACTTAAAAGAGTAAGTTTAGTGCAATGCTGTCTAAACATTTGCTCCTCCATAAAATCCTTCTGCAAAAGCGCTGTTAAAAATGTTTTCATTACGTGTCCCTGTGACTTGCTCTTCGTTTCTCCAGGTAACTTGTATGCTCTTTTCCTTTAAGACACCTAGACTCTTTATTCCTCTCCAGATAGTCCTCATGCTTGTCTTCTTAGTTGATGTCTTAATATCTTTTTAATAACAAATTCCATACCTTTTGCCTTTTTAACATAAAGAAGTCTTTGCTCATCATATATGGTCTGTAAAAAGTAACAAAGCTTTTTCATAGCATAGTGATTGTTAATTCTACATATATCAAGTTTGAATGTGTCCTTCCTATTTAAAATACAAGCTCACATTGTGCATAAAGACAACTCTTGTTTGCTTCAGTCAAGAACGTGTTTTATGGGGGAAAGTTTATTATAACAGGCCATTAAGAAATATTCTCACTTGCTTTTAATGTCTTTGTGTTGCATGTGTGAGCAGAATTGTAAGTAATTTGTAGTGACTCATTCCTAGTTTTAGCTATCTTGGCATTCTGTGAAGCCATGCATGTTAAAACCTCTTAATGCTCTTAGTAAAGCCTGGCAGTAGAGCTTGTCCCTTGTACCTATCAAAAACTTCAGATGCTTTTTATCAAGCTCTATCACTAGCAAAAAATATTGTGTAGTTATTAAAATATGGGAATTAACTACAAAATCTGCAGGTTGCAGTGTTGTAAATCAACTATGTAATCAACATTAAATTTTCTAAATGACTGGATACAAATTCAGAATTATGAAGTTATTATCTAATAACCTAACAAGTGATGTGAGTAAATCCTTGATAATATGAAAATTATCAACCACTGAAACACTCTTCTCTACAAGCAGGCCTCTGGATCCTCATGCTAATGCACTTTGATAAACTGCAGGCATTCTGTGAAAGCTTTGTTTATCCCAGTTGCTGAGGATTGTACTTAGAGAAGCTGTCATCCAAAGGATCAGCAAATTGAAATCTGCAATTTGTTTTCATTTAATAGGCAGACAGGTTATCACAAGCTCAGACTCAGTCCTATTAATATTCTTGGAAACTAATTGCTGGAAAATGAATTTTAAACACAGTGTTTTATTATTTCCTTTTCTCCTCTCTGTCCCAGGAACAGAAGACTCAAAGCCATCTCCATACACTTTAAAAATATATGTTAAATACACACAGGCCATAATCATCTGTCATCTGTCATCTGTGCTGTTGGGAAGCACTCGAGTCCTCATTTCTGCAATTCATTCTACACTCTGCTCTCAGAATTACTTTCTGATTATGCCATTTCCCTTCCATAGAGCTCCACGTCCCTGCCAAGTATGACAGAGCCCTTCACATGGCTTCATTGCCCTCCAATATCAGGTCCTACTTAACATACTTTTTCTTTATTTTTGTTTATATTGCAATGTAACACCCATACAGAGAAAAAGCTTAAACCGTTAATTAATGAATAATAAAGTAACATCTGAGTAATGACTGGTGAGAACCAAAAAATGGAGTATTGTCCTTACCACAGAGCCATCTTTGCTTTGCAAGTCTCCGACCATATCTTTCCCAGCACCCCAGAGCTAACCGCCCAGAGAGGATCACGCCCTTGATTTTCTTTGTAGTGTCTCCATCTGGGTGTAAATCCTTAAATGCATGGTTAATTTTTCTATTCTTTGAAGTAGTGAAATCAAACTGTTTTCTTTGAGTATTGCTTTTTTCACCTGCCATTAGTCTTTTAAAAGTTTGTTCATGTTCTTGTGTATTGTTCTAGTTTCTTCAGTGTTAAGCTGTTTAATATTATATTGCATTGATGTACCACAATAGTTATTTATTTCATGTTGATGGACATTTGGATATTTAGACTGTCTCCAAATTTTTGCTGTTTTAAACATTGCTGTTATAAGGGGTCTTGGGCACATATTTGGGTGCCCAAGATTCTCTAGTGTTCATAACCAAAGTGTAAAATTGCTAGAACATAACTATACATATTTTCATACTAAATTAATGTTTGTGTAATACTCAAAAGCAGGCAAAATTAACTTGCATATAAATATCTTCAGTCTCTGTTAGCTATGTCACAATGTTTCCCAAAGTGGTTGTACCAATTTAAACATTCAGCGAGAGTGAATGATAACACCCATTTCTTCATATCCTTAATAATATTTGGAATTATCAGACTACCTCTCCTTCTGCTTCTCATTTCTTTACTCTTTCTCTGGGATTTTTCTATTTGTTTATTCCTATTCACCCTGAGTATTAACTCTGACCTATAACAGGTTACTAATTCTTCTTCCAACTATTTCTAATCTGCTCATAAACATAGTCATTAAATTAAGTTTGATTATTGTCTTTTCTAATTATTAAATTTCTGTCTAGTTCTTTTTAATTCTGCAGTGACACTTCCTATATTTTCCAATTTCCTGCCAATTAAAAAAAATGCCCTTTAAACATAGTAAATAAACATGTTTATAATATAAATGTGAAAATTTTGGTATCTGAGTTCTTAAATAATCTGTTTCTGTTGTATTTTATTTTTGTTTATTCTGTTTATGAAATGTTATTTCCTTTTATGTGGTATCTTTAACTTTTTAAAAAATAATTTTTAATAAGCAAATAGTTACTCCCTACTATTCAGCCTGCCTCTCTTTGACTAGGAAAGTGACATTTTAAGAACTGGTTTGGCCTCAGTCTTCATTTAAAAACTCTTTATTCTCTTGTTGACTCATCTCTGGTGATTCTTCTGGCTTGTGGTCATGTCTTTTTTTTCTTTTTGTCTTTTATTATTGATAACTTTATTGGAGTGACATTGGTTAGCAAAAATTACATAGGTTCCAGGTATACGATTCTACAGTACATTGTCTATTATGTGTCATCACCCAGAGTCAGTTCTCTTTCTGTCACCATATATTTGACTCCCCCTCCCCCCTTGCCCTCAGGTAACCACTAAACTACTGACTGTGTCCATGAGTTTTTGTTTCTTTGTTGCTTTCAGTTTTATATTCCACAAATGAGTGAAGTAATATGCTTCTTATTTTTTTCTGTCTGGCTTATTTCACTTAACATGATGATCTCAAGGTCCATTCATTTTGTCGCAAATGGCAATATTTCATCTTTTCTTACAGTTGAGTAATATTCCATTGTGTATATGTACCACAGCTTCTTTATCCAGTCGTCTTATCAATATCTTTAACTTTTGCTTTGGACCTTGAATTCAAATAATTATTTGAAGGAATAACATAAGATCTAAAATGAAGATTCTTTCTTCCAGGGAGGATTGTGGGGGTTTTGTTTCATTTTGTTTTGTTTTTTGTTTTGTTTTTCATTTCTGCCAGGTGTCTTACCACTGAGGCTTCTGTGAGGCTCTACCACTTTCACACAGCCTTAAATTGCATAACAATTTGAAACAAATTATGTCATCCTAGATTTTAATTCATGGGTTGAAAATTTTCAGGTTCAAAGAGATAAAGTTGAATTAAGATGAATTATGATGCCTTTCTGTTCTGTAACTTATTATGTGACCTTAAGTTGAAATGTTTTCTTCCAAATTTTTCTTATCTGTTAAAATAGTATATAGTTAGTAACCCTGAAAATGCTGTTTTTCTTTAAAAAATAAAAACAAAAACTCCATTATGTTTCTCCAGTGTTTGTACCATTTACGGTGTGTGCTGCTTTTGTTCTGCTTTATATTTTTGGAGTACATGGCTTTTCCCAATTCATGTTTATAGTAATTACTTTGAAAGTGCTGCCCATGACCGTTTGCCATATTTCTCTATACTGAGTCTAGTAACTTGCAGTAACTTCTCAACTCTTATTAAATGGATGAATCATTGATTGAATGAATTTTGGAAATAGATGCATAGGTAAAAGTGATTAAACCAAGCTTAGTATTGCCATAGAATAGGAACAAGTATTATTTTTTAAATTATAGGTCCCAGAACTTCAATTTAATCTCTATTGCTATGTTAACCTATTCAGTGTTTTGGTTGATTGTTTTCATAAAGCACAACTGGTCTGAGGTAGGATGTATGATTATGAATCCAAATCTATAATAGAGCTTAAAAACAAAGCTTAAATACATTGATCTAGAAGAGAAGTGATAAGATGTAATGGGGTTTATTTAGGGCATACAATTTTAAAAGCATATTCACCAATAAATTATTAACCCTCTTTAAAAGAACTCTCAGTATAACCATTTTTATTCTGTGCCTTTGATCAATTCTAGTTGATGTTCCTAAGACCAGATTTTAATAACAAACCTCTGAAAGGTATCTGTTTGCCTAGGGATTTACTCATAAATTGGAATTAAAAATCATTTCTAGAGGGAAGTTTAGCATATTAAAATCTAACATAACTTAGCATATTAAACAATTGTTCTAAAGAACAAAAGAAAAACAAAGAAGAATCACCAATATTTTATATCAAAGCATGTATTAGGGTATTATTTTGCCACATAGATTATTTATCTGTACAATAAAGTTAATTACTGGGGTTTTTTTTTGGTAGGATCGTGAACAATTTTATTTATGTCTTTATTCAACAATTTTTTTTAAACATATACTTTGTGTCAGGGACTATGTCAGGCACTGGTGAACGAAATTAAACTGTTCCTTGACTTCATGAAGCAAAACTTTTAAGAGAGACAAGTATTAATATTAAATATTTGAACAAATAAGTATATAACTACAAACTGCATTTAATACAATGAGGAAAAATTCCCATGAACCAGAAGAAAATATAACAGGGAGATCTAATTTAGATTTGTGTAAGGGGAAGAATTTTGTTTCTTTTTCCTAAGGTAGACCAGAAGTACAAATAATAGCCAGGAAATAAAGCCTTACATATATTTGTTTAAGTGTCACTTTATATAGTGGTATCCAACTTCCTTGTGATTAAATTGCTGCTAAATTTAAGAGATTTATTAAACTTTGAAGGCCATGAATAAATAGAGAATGCAAATAGTCCAAAATTATTGGTAGCGACACCATTCAAATAAGATTTTTCATGAATCATCTTTCCATTAGTTAATCAATGGATAGATGTTCAAAATCTAGAAATGAGTAAGATGTGTACAAGGAAATAAGTACACATTCTCTATTGCCAGCATTTACAATACAATATAAATGATCAATACCCAATAGTTCTAGAAGTTCCTGAGTGTATTTACATGCCCTCCAAATATCATCTCTATTTTGAAGTTACATTAATCCATTCTGATTCTACTATAATAATCAATCTCATGGTCTACTTTAGAGTATTTGTATAATGCATAGTCATTGGCTAGGTCTATATTGCGACCAACCAAATCAACAGTAATACATACTACTAATTACCCGAAAGCTTATTATGCCCTAAAAATACATATTTGGAATTTTCAAGATGTTCTGTATTTTACACTTAATATTAAAAGATTGATTACATTTTGGTTTTCATTCTTTTATATGATTTAGATTAAATAAGTCAGATTTATTAGAAAGTTTTATTCATTCTCAAAACTCATCTATTGATCTATCAATGTTCATTATCATCAAATTCTATTATAATATGAAAAAGTATCAGGGGCTTAACAGCAACAAAAAAGATTGAAAAAAATTTTCTTGCATTCTAGCACCCTAGAGAAATTACGCAGTGTGTTATACCATTTTAAGTCTCAAGGACATAGACTTTTATCTTGTTTCTATACTGTTTATGTTCTAAGACAGTTGGTTACCAAAGCTCCAGCCATTGCATGTTTATTCTTTCTGGAAGGAAGTAGAAAGGACACAAGAACAGTTGCACAAAGCACCCTGCTTACATTGAATTGGCTAGAATAAGTCACCTGGTCTTATCTTGCCTAATAGAAAACTATGGATTGCATTTATTCTCAGTAGTGTTAAAATTCTTTTTAAATTATTATAATTAGTGAAGAAGAAGAGAAGAGCCAGTACAAAAAAATAGCAGTCATTTCCTTTATCTATTAATTTACTGATATTTTTACACAAAGATATAAACAGTTAAACACGACCAAAATTTTAAAAGGAAAAACATCAATAATTTAGAAAACCAAGATTTAAAAATTATCACAAATATCACAATGTCAATATGGTTGTAAATGAACATGAAATTTAGAACTGATCTGGGTATCCAAAGTGAAAAGAGATACCTAAATAATGAGTTATATTATTTCCATTATTTAAAAAAAGGAAAAAGCGTTACTAAAACACGATGAAGCTCTCTTGGCTCTGAATAGTGCAAAAATTTATCTCAGGTCACTTTTAGGGGAAAACAATGTTATGGTGCACAATATTCCTATAATCAATGTGGTGATTTTATAAGGCATTTGCTTAGGGGTTGAGTAAAAGCCAGAAGTAAAGTATTTTACAACTCAATGAAGGCTGTTTTGTGAGTCCCTAAAGAAAAATGATCCCAGGATAAAAACTTTGGGTATTCTGGCTTAGACCCCGGGTAGACTTTAACCTGTTCACAGTGCTGGATAGGCTATATATGTTGTGAATGGTTATCTGTAAGTATTACTGTTGCTGAATGATTTCTGAACAAGTTTAGGAAATTCAGAAATAGGTTATCTAGTTTTTGTAGTCTGCCAGCATGTTTCAAAACATTGAGCTCTCTTAACACCAAGTGTTCTAAAAAGTGAAAGGAGCTTATTTGTTTATTGTAAGAGGACAAAAATGTAAAAAGATAAAAGAGGTTGATGCAGAAACCAATTTGCTGAATTAACTAAATGACACAATGTGCTAAAACAATGAGGGAATTTCTTAGCAGTGTTAAAGAAGCTATGTTTTGCAATGGAATGTTTGTTTATATCCAAATTTCAAAATTACTCCCAGGAAATGTGATGTTATATATTTTAGCTAAATTACATGTTCTTAGAAATTTTTTCTTTTCAGAAAATGTTATGTAGCTTATATCTGTTACAATATTACTTTGACATATATAGCTAATTAATGAGGAAAGATACAATAAATTTCTGGTTTTCTTTAATGTGATTTTATTATTGATGAATCTTAGATTGGTCCCCAGGTAGCAGGAAAATGAATCATGGTCCCTGAAATTTCATAGTCACTTTGATCTAATTTTTGATATGGTAATATAGTCACGCACTGTATAACAACGTTTCAGTCAACAATGGACATATACAATGGACATATATACAACAATAGTCCCATACAATTACAATGTAGCTGAAAAGTTCCTATTGCTTAGTGACATTATAGCCACTGAAAATGTCTTAGTGCAAGGCACTACTCACACGTTTGTGTTAATGCTGGTGTAAACAAACCCACTGTACTGCCAGTCATAAAAAAGTGTAGCACATATAATTATACACAGTACATAATACTTGATAATGATAATAAACAACTGTGTTACTGTTTTATGTATTTACTATACTCTACTTTTATTATTATTTTAGAGTCTATTCTTTATACTTATAAAATAAGTTTTCTGTAAAACACGAGGCTGTGTTACACAGGCAGCAGCCTTATACATCTGTGGTTTACAAAAACTCTTGATTACATCATTTTTTCTTGTGCTTGATTTACTCTCATGTTGTTTTGTACAGCAGCATGCCGTACAGGCTTGTAACCTAGGAGCAATGGGCTGTACCACATAGCTTAGGTGTGTAGTGGGCCAAACCATCTAGGTTTGTGTAAGTGCACCCTATGATGTTTGCATGATGAGGAAATTGCCCAACAACACATTTCTCAAAACGTATGCCCATCATTAAGTGATGCATGACTGTAATTAAGTGAGAGATGACAAGAAATTGGGTGATTACACATTGTTTAATAATATGATGCATTAATAATGCATAAGTTATATTTCTAAGTTAATTCTATCAAAGTGCAAAAGCTGTTTTTAGACTATAATTGAAACTTTTTGAAGAATTAATCTTTGCTTTTTAAGGAGCAATATAGATTGACATCAGGGATTTCTCTTATTTCCCTATAGGAAGAACCTTTTGTAATGGTCTCTGAAAATGTCTTGGGTAAACCGAAGAAATACCAGGGCTTCTCCATAGATGTTTTGGATGCCTTATCTAACTATCTGGGTTTTAACTATGAAATTTATGTTGCACCGGATCACAAGTATGGAAGCCCACAGGAAGATGGGACATGGAATGGCTTAGTAGGAGAACTAGTCTTTAAGGTAAGCACTTACTTATTTATCATGCATCTAAAGGTTAAATATAACCCCGAAATGCTAATTTCATATGAAATAAGTACAAGGCAAAGCATTAGGTGGTGATATTGAATGCAAAAGTCTTAGCTATTTTATGAACTTTCTAGAACAATAAGTTAATGTAAAAATAAACCTATATTTTAGAATATTTTCTATGGTGCAACATAGCACTTACCTTTGACAAACTTATACTCCAAATATTTAGTAAGTATAGGGCACATGATGAAGTCATAATGCAATTTACCAACACAATTTATGTCATTGTTTTCTTTTAAAATATACAATGTTATTTGTAATAAATAAATAAAATCCTTATCACTTTGGAACTAATCATTCACTTTTACGACATATATAAGGTAAATCTACCCTTCCTTATGTTTTCTCCTACATCTTTCAATTCTGGAAAAGGAGTTTAAACTTCTCTATTTCTTAATCTCTATTTTTCTCAGAGTTTCTTCATTTTTCTGAAGATCTTTTATTAACTGCATAGCCATTTTTACTATTATGCCTCCCTAATGAAGTGTTGAATGGTCAGGTTTAGGTCCATAATTTACTATTTGATTTATATGTGTCACATTTTTTCCCCCTCAGTTCCTTCTTTTCTTGCCTTCCTTTGAGTTTATTGAATGTTTTTAATTTCCTCTTTTGGCCTTTTAGCTGTGTTTCTTCATAGATTTTTTTCTGTGGTTAGTCTAGAAATAATAATATACATTCTTATCACATTCTATCTTAATTAACATTATACCACCTCACATTAAAACGTAATTAAGTTACAGCAATATAATTCAACTTACACCCTTCTCATCTTTTATGCTATTGTGGTCATATAGGAGTATTTATAGTTTACGAACTTTACAGTAAAAAGTCATTTTTTTTTTAATTTAAACAATCAGTTGTCTTTCAAAGGTATAAAGTTAAAAAAAAAAAGAAAATTTCTGGTATTTAACCACTTATATACTGTTTCTGGGGCTCTAGTTCTTTCTCCATATTACTGCAACCTGAAGAACTTCCTTTAGAATGTCTTGCAGTGTATTCCTACAAGTGGCATATACTCTCAACTCTAATTTGCTTAAAATGTCTTTGTGTATAATACCTTACCTTTTGTATAATATTAATAGTATATATCAAACGCTGAGTTGACAGTTATTTTTTTCCTGGATATTCTTTGTCTTTGTGTTTTTAAATAGGGATATTGCTGGTTATGCTTAACATCTAACAAGAGCACTGAGAGTCTCAGAAGATGGTCACTTATAATCAAAATATACTTTTCCTCATACTTTTTGAAATTGTCAAAGGGGAAAATTGTTGATAAAATTATTATTCTAAAAATCAGTTCCAGTGATTTTGAAGCAAGACCAACCTTTTATTTCAAAAATCAAAATAAATTTATCATTTAACAATTTTTATGCAATAATATAATTTTAAAAATTAAAATATAAGTGATATAACACTGGTTTCTGGTATATAACATAATTTTATATATATATATATATATAGTTACCACAATAAGTCTAGTTAACATTCACTACCACATGTAATTTTTATTTTACTGTTCATTACTCTTAAGGTGCCATTCTATTGTATTTTGCCAAATTTTGTTTGTGATGAGAAGTTGGCCATTATTTGTACCTTTGTTCTGTTTTCTCAAGTGTGGTGGTGGCTTTTCTTATAATTCTCTTTTTATTGTTGATACTTTGATGATTATGATGTGCCTAAATGTGGTTTTCTTTGTACCAATCCTGCCACGATTCACTTGAGCTTATGGGATGTGTCATAAATTTAATAAATGTTTATAATTAGTTTAGAAGCCTTTTTCTATGCTCTACCCTTTTGCCTCTCTAGTTGAGGTTCCATGAATATTTAAGTTAGACCTCTTAATGTCTCTAAGTCACTGAGATCTTGTTTTTGAGTCTCTGAGCTTTACATTGGATAATTTACTTTGAACTGCATTCAGGTTTATTGCTTTTTTCTTTGCTATCTCCAATTTTCTGTTAACTCTATTCACTAATATTTTTATTCTGGATTACTTATTTCTCAGTTCTAGAATTTCAGCTTTTAAGGATGATTTCCATTTCTTTGTTGAGATTCCCCATCTTTATTATCATTATGACCATTTTTTCTTGTTAGTCTTTGAAAATATTTATAATAACTGCTTTAAAGTGCCTGTCTGCTATAATTTCAACATCTCTGCCATCTCAGCATGAATTTACATTGACTGCTTTCTCTATTAACCATAGAACACATTTTCATAGTTCTTCACCTTTCTGGTTATTCATATTTGATTGGAACTGAACTCTGGTTGATGCATTGTTGAGATTTGAGATTATGTCTCTGAAATTGTATAATTTGAAGAGGATTAATTTTTGTTTCAGCGGGCTATTAAATTACTGTTTCCCTTGAACTTGTGGAGATTTGGTTTTACACATTGTTAAGGCACCAGGTATTTTACCTTGGTTCCTCGGGTAACCTGGGTATGCCAATCCCTTATTCCTAAACAGAGCCTGTTGGGGTTTCTGTGGAAAGGCTATGGTTCTTATTAAACATTCTGATTTAAAAGGACTCAAAATTCAATCTCTGTCTCCCTACTCTTAGACAGCAATTGTAATCTTTTGTTCAGCTCTTTTGGCCTTACAGATGTTGCTGTCTGCTGATTTTTTTAGAGTCATCCTTGTGCATATGCAGTTTAGGAGTCAGACAGGGATTTCAGGGTCATTTATAGACATATTTTGAGGCTTATTCCTTCATGACTTCCCCTTTTAACTTCTGGCCATGCTGGCTGCCTCAAACTACATCCTCTAACATATTAATCTAATGAGATTCTGACTTTTGCTTGAACTCCAGTTACCCATTGTCACCTAAACTGAGGTGGGTCTTTAATGAATAAGCCATATAAAATTGGGTCTCACTCCATGCAGTTAGCATTTTTGGGGGGACTGTATACCATACAGTTTCTGCCTGTGTTTGGTTAATCGCCAGACCTTTCAATTTTTTAAAAAATAAATTGATCCAGAATTTATAATTGTTATTCTTTGTTGGGTTAATCCAAACAAATTTTTCTCCATCATTTCCAGAATTAGAATTATTTCTGAAATGATTAAATTATTTAGAAAAACAAAAGATCTGATTAAGTTTTTTCCAAGAGATGGAGAAGAGAAAAAAATGAAAATATTTTAAGGTAGTGGTAGGAAAAACAACAAAGCTGTTTTTATATCCTATAAACCTTTATTGTGCTTGATTTATTTAATCAACCAATTACATATAGAATTTTATTTAAAAACATTAATATCAGTATATTTAATAAAAAATGGAATGATCCATTTTTAACCTTCTTATTAAAATAATAACAATTTATCTTATATTCCTTTATTGTAAACCCACAAACCCAATGTTCTGCTTTTGTATTTCTGAGGGATTCTCCCATATCTGAACCCAGGTAAGCAATAGGTCAAAATAACAATGAAAAAAAAGGCATTATATAAATATATTCTATATAGGTAGTGGATAAAATCTTCAAGAGGTATTATGCTAACAAACTTCACTTGCTAAATGCACATTATCAGTAAAAAACATTAGAATTAGTCTAATGTCACTTCTGTTTTTAATTCGGTTTGTGTTTGCTCCAGGTAGTTAAATTTTTGAGACTTGCTTCCTCACCTACAAAGTGAGAAGTACAAGTATGTTAATGGAAAGATCACTTCCAACTATAATTTCTTTTTACCATTTTAAGAATTTATTACATAGCCATACTAGCAATAGAATGTATTTCTTCATAGTCTATTTTTTTTTCATTTGCATGTAAGAGCATGTGTTTATTGCATGATAACTTAAAGTTCAACAGAGTCCTTTCACAAAGTAAAAATTCAGGCATAAAGTAGCTAACTGACAAATATGTGATTTTTAGCCAGAAAAAAATTATAAAGGTATTTGGTAACTAAGTTTGTATTTTATTTAATAAGCTATTTAGCTATTCTGACTATGCTTTGAGAAGGACTTAATAAGCAGGGGGAGGAGGACAAGCCTACATAAGCATTTGTGGATGCAGGCAGAGAGATAGGAAGAAAATTGAAAGGATGTGGAGCCACAAAAGCCAAGGGAAAATAATATTTTTAAGAAGGAAAGGGTAGGCAACGTTATAGAATGACGTCCAAGATTTTGGGATATATAACACTCTCTTTAACTATTCAGACTATTATCAATAGAGAAGTATGTTCTAATTTTCAGTATCTTAAAATATTTATTCAGTTGTACAAATTAGAATGCAGTAAAATATCGTAAAGTAATTTATCTTATCCAACAAAATGTATTATATTAAAACATTTACCAGGCTTATTTACCCCTGTAAAGTAAAATAACACTATTGAAGTGGCTTAATCATGTTATGACAGAGCTCCAGAAAAGGGGATTTACTATTGTCATGAATTTTTTACTGCAGGACACATTTTTAATGCATCAAAGTATATTTCAAATAACAGCATATATGGCCATTGAATACCTCTATCCATGACAATAAGCCTTTTAAAATTAACAAGATTAATTGTCTGTCTTCCTAAGGGGAAACTAAAACTAAAAGAATGTTTTTCAGAGTCCTTGTCATGATGATTATGGACAGGCCATCACATTAAAAAAGAGTCCAAGAGGAAACATGGAGAGTTTCTAAGTTTGTATGATTATTTCAGTGATTTCCAGGACTGGCACTAAGTCTTCAGAATTTGGTTGATCTCATATTAAGAGCCTTCCCCTTAAAACTAGATGTCAAGGGTTTAGTACATACATAATTTTCAGAAAGGAAAATACAGCCAAAGAGAGCGAATGATTGCCTAAATGTATATGTAGAGTCTGTTAAAAAACTGAAAATGTAGCAAATTCTCCTCCATTTCTTATCCACCTCACTACTTTTGTAACTTTCTGCAATTAATATACTCTTAAAATTTATGAGAACACAGATCTGGCCAAAGATGTTTCAATGTCAAATAGATAAATGAGAGATATGTTCTGCTCAGTACAGGAGCAATTGTTAAGGGTGAGTTAATGTGACTGATAAATTATTTTCTCCTGGTTTAAAAGGGAAGAGCAGAAATGAAAAGCCAGAGAGAAACTTTATATAAGAAATAACAAGTATATCAACTTTAGAACTACAAAAATTAAGAAAACAAAGAAAGAGAAACATGAGTTGGACAGCTAGATGGTGTTGTATTATTAATTTCTTCTTGGGGCAGTATTCTTTTAAGTCAGCCGCTTCAAAGTGGGGTAGTTGTACCTTAGGTGTATTTGAAGACTTCCCAGGGGGAAAGCTGATATGGGTAGCTTGATAGGAAAGAAGTTTCCATTTTCTCAGTTCTTAGAAGTAATCTTTCCTAAAAATGATCTGCCAAAAACATGACCCTTGTGTTTCTTATTTCCCTTATCCCTTATACAATAAATCTTCTTTTACTTTATAAAATAAGGGCATCTTGATTGTGCATGCTGAATCATTTTGACATGTGGTTCTGTGTGCAAATATTCTCTGAAGCACCAAACTAAGAGATAGTGGAAACACTGGTTTTGCTACAATCCTTTTATAAGTCATATAGTTTGTAAAAATATAACAAACAAAAGTAAAAAATATTTTGCCAAATTCTGGGTCATTAAAATAAAAATGTTTATGATAGCTTACAGTGATTTTCTACATATAGCATGGAATGATTTCGGTTAATTGAGTGACATGGGTAAAAAACAAATGTTTGTCTGTAGTTTAGATAAGGTAGATATTAGCCTCAAGATTAGATTTGCATCATTTTTTCATTTTATAGGAACCTCATCATATAAATGAATGGGTAAAAATAAAAAAAGGTTTCTTAAATTGCCCGCATTGGACCACACAGGTTTCCTCATTTATATAGTTGACATGAAGTTTAGCAATTCTTTAGTTTTAAAATGTAAATATATTTCCATCATAGATATTCTAGTTCATTAATGCACTCAACACACACACACACACACACACACACACACACACACACACCAAAACAAAACAAAACAAAAACAATAACAACAACAAAAACCATATATTTACCTGGGGATTTTATAAATATTTTTAAACATATCTTAATTAATGCCACAGCCAAGGCACTAAGTATGAATAAGGTAAGTACATCTATAACAAACACATTGCATTGATAGGCACCGGGGACACAAAGATCAATCAAACATAGTTCTCACTTAATGAGAAACACAGACATTGAACATGATCATTACAATTAAATGTTGAAATTGCAACGTTAGAGGCACGAATGAAACACTAAGAAAGCCATTGTGGTAAAGTAAGGGTAAACTTCCTAAAAGAGAAAATATGTATGGGGAAGACAAAATAACAAGTAGTAATCATCCAGGTAAAATGTAATTGACAGAAAGCAAAGGATACCTACTGACAGACAAAAGAGCTTAAGTAAAAGCAGAAATGTGAGAAGCAGCATGGTAAGTAGGCCAAGACTTAGAAGGTTCATAGCACTCCAAGCAAGAAGTGATGAGACTGTGTCCTAAGGTACTACTACTAATAATGGGGTGAAAATACAGAATTAAAGACCTAAAGGAGGTAGGATTAACAGAATTTATTGACTAAGGTGAAGAGAAGGGAAGAATCAAAGATAATTCCTAAGCTCATAGTATAAATAAATAAGAGAATGGTGTATAACTAATGGGGAAAGAGATGGCTAAAAAAGATTTAAAGAGAAAAGGGATAAGGTTAGTTTAGGTTAGAATGAGTTGGATTTGTCCATGGAATACGCACAGATATATAGGTCTCACAGCTCATCGTAAAAGCCCAATAAGAGACTCACAATTGAGTCATCAGTCTAGGAGTGGTAATTGGTAGCATAAAAGAGCATGAAATTGCTGAAAAGAAAATCTACAATAAAATTACTAGGGTGATTTTTAGCATGGAGCTCTAAGAAAAACACCATTTATTTTATTTATTTATTTTTAATTTTTTTTTTTTTTGTGGGGGGAATACTTCCCTGGCTGGGAATCGAACCCAGGCCATGGCATTGAGAGCTCTGAAGCCTAGCCACTACACCACCAGGGAACTCCCTAAAGCACCATTTAATAATTGACAAAAGAAGAGTTTATGAAGAAAAAACAACCAAGAATAAATAAGTCAGAGAAATATGACCAAACCATGGGAAGAAAAGGTCAGTGAGGCTAAGAGAGTTTCAAAATATAAGCTGTGACTAACAGTGTCAAAAATTTCTAAGTCATAAGGACTGTCAGATGTCCACTAGGTTGGCTATTTGGAAGTTGTAGGTGGCTTAACCCAAAACTGTTTTTGTAGCATGGTGGGGAAAGAAGCCAGATTGCAAAAGATTATAGAAAAACTTGGAGGTGAAAAACTGAAAGTAACATGCTTTAATATAACATGCATATATTATTCTTTCCAAAAGTTTGGATGGTGAGAAGAAGAAAGAAAGAGGTAATAGTTAGAAATATCACAGGTTTGGGTGGAGTTATGTTATTTTGTTTTTCAATTAAGAGAAACCTGAGCATAATTATAAACTGAGAGAGGACAGCAAAACAGAATTTAATATAAGAGAAGAAAGTTAATATATACAGGATAAAGATCCCAGAGAAGACAGGAGAAAATCTTAAACTGAGGGTTGATTTTGATGGGGTAAAGATGTTTCTTTGATTGTGAAAAAAACAAACAAACACAAAACCACAACATTGTGAGAATGTGTCTGGTAATATGTAAATATGTAAGTGAGGGTTTGGGAAGTTGAAAAAGTTTATATCTCATTGCTTTGAGTTTCTTGATAAAAATAGGAGATGAAGTCTGTTGACAGTAATGGAGAGAGGTATTATGTAACAGTCTACAGGAGATTGGGAGACTTAGATATTAAGGGAAATGATAGTGACTGCTAAATCAACATAGATAAAAGGATGGATCAGGGGTGCTGAGGATTAAGCTGCAGTTTATGAAAGACCACCACTTTTCATTACTACTATCCTGCACAATAGTGTCACTTCCTTCAGCTAAGAATAAATGCCCAGTATAAGAGCAGAGAAGATTAAAATATCCGTATCAAGGTTGCGATATGGTGGATAAACTTGCAAGGAAATTAAGTGAGATAAAGAAAAACTATAATGTTGAAGGAAACATGATCATGACTGGGGAGATAGAACTGGATAAAATTTTGAAAAACTTAATCAGAATGTCAATACAAGGTTGAAAAACAGGTGAAATATAATTGAAGATAGGTGAGATCTAGTAGGATTAACAAAGGTAAACAGAAACTGAAGTGTAGAAGTTGACCTTGTGGATCATAGCAGAATATTAGGAGACAAAAGGAATTAGAGCTGAAAATGGTCCAAAATGGGGCTCGCAAGGAAGGGATGAATAAGTGGAACACAGGGGAGTTTTAGGGCTGTGAATCTATTTTGTACAACACTGTAATGGTGGATACATGACATTACGCATTTGTCAAAACCAATAGAATGAGTGAACCCTGATGTAAACAATAGACTTCAGTTGATAATGACATATCCATATTGGCCCATCAGTTGTAAGACATGCATCACACTAATTCAAGATGTTAATGATAGGGAAGGGGTGGGAGGGATGGCATGCCACCAAGAGATGGTGGTGTATAGAAACTTTTTGTACTGTATGCTCAATTTTTCTGTAAATGAAATACTAATTTAAAAATAAAATCCATTAAAAAAATAAACAATGTTTGTTGTAAGAGACATCCACATTGATACTGAAATCTGTTAGAGGAGATTGGTAGGTTTAGGAGTGAAGAGAAATATTTAGCCAAGTCTCAAAGTTTTCAGTACTTGAGAAGAAAATATTGTGAAGTCTGCCTGGTGGAAGTGATAAGACAAGTACCCCTCAGAAAGCACATGCAACTGACAAATGAAACAAAACAGCAATTGCATGCATAGAACCTCACCAATGAAGAACACAAGTCAGGTTTCGAGTACCTGAGAAAATAGGCAAAACTTCATGGCTTCTTATAAGTCATGAATGTGATGGAACTGAGTTTTCACTCCACAAAAACTCAAAATAAGGATAAAGTTTTTGCCCAAGGCTCTTGATTTTTTCCTGTGTCCATCCCCATTCCCACTCTATGATCCTACACATGGATAATGTGCTATTGCTACAGGAGGTCATGGCACTTGGCTAAGTTTAGGTCTATACTCTAGTAGCTCATGTGATCAATAGAGCCTTCACTGATTCCCCAGTGTGCTTTAATTCATTAGATATTGATTTTTTTACTTTAATCTCTACAATGGCTATTCCAAACATTTTCTATATTTTTCAAGACTCCATTTCTAGTCCCACTCTCCATATTTGACACCCCTCTCATATAGCTCATGGTTTACTGCAAAGACTATGAGAATCCAGTGTGAGCGTCCTGTTCTGTTACTCTTCAACCTGAAAATTCTTCCACTTATTCTCTCATCCTTAAAGTCAACACAAAAGTTTTGGATTGAAACAGACATTAGTTATGGATACTGATGACACATTTACTAGCCATGTGAGCTTAAGACAATTTTTAAACTCTTTGAGTTACAGTGTCTAAATCCATGAAATTAAGTTATTGTGAAGATTAACCATGAAAACTAATTCAGTAATGTGTTGCAGAGAAGGCAAATAGACCTCTTCTTATCTGCTGACTCTGATAGATTGGTAAAATTTTTCTCAGGTTCTGTGTTAAAAATGTATATGTGTATAATGAGTTCAACATATATTTTGAAGGCAGATTGACAGGATTTGGGGATAGATTAGATGGGGAAGAGCAAAGAGGAAGAGCAAAGCCAGTAACATCTCACTCAAGGCTTTAACCTCATCTTTTCTGCCACAGAAGCAGAAAAATACTTTCTTTGTTCCCATTTCTCCTCAGCTCCACTCACTACCTTACTTCTAGCTATAGCCATCTCCTGCCTGGGTTGCAGCTATAGATTTCCAGTAAAGATTTCCCTTTCTTCTCTTGACTGCCTTCACTAAGAGTGACCCAGTCACCGTTTTGCTGAAAACCATTTGATAGCCTTTTCATCCTCCTTCGAGTAATCTACATACCCTGCCATGCTGATTCTCTTTGTGACCGGTCTATCTCTCCCTCACTCACCATGCTCCAAACCCACAGTCCTCCTCGCTCTTCCTTTCACTTGCTGAACTTGGCCTTTTGTACTTCCTGAACCATCTTCCTAGAATGTTCTTTTCCCAGCTTTCTCTCACTTCACGTCATTTTTTCCCACTCTGATGAAAAGTTACTAAGGTTTTCCACGGCCACCCTATTCAAACAACGTCTACCCTCTGCACTACCTACCCCTTATCTTGTTGCACTGTTCTGTGTAACACCTCTTGCTACGTACCTAATGGCTCATCTGCCTTCCCCTGGACAGTGTAAGCTTAATTGGGGTAAAGATTTTTATACCTTTGATTTACCACTGAAACTTCTATATCTAGAACATATTTTAACATCAAAGAATGAATAGCAGTCAAGTGATCTTTTAAGACATACATTAGATCATAACACTCCTCTAATTAAAATCCTTCAGTGACATCTGATTGTTCTTTAATAAAATCAATCAACCTGCCATAGCCTGTTCAGTCTAGCCTTATCTAAAACAAGTTTCCAGCTTTATTGCAAGGTTAACCTTTGGACTTCTGCTTCTGTCATTTTAAGCTCTTAATCATTGATTATATAGCTCACTATGTTCAATCACTCCTACTTTACCACAATTGAGTTGAGAATGGGACCATTTACTAGCATACAGAAAATGGAGGAAGAAAATACTTGGGTAGAAAGTGGAGAGCGTAGACTCAAAACTAATATTTTGGAAATGAGTAATAATAAGTAACATTTTAAAGTAGCCAAGTGCTATTCTAAATCTTTATCTTTATGAGTACTTACTCCTTAAATCCTCATAACAATTCTATGAAGTACATATAATTATTATCCTCATTTTATAGATAAGAAAACCCAGGCACAGAATCTGAAGTAATTTGCTCAAAGTCACATAGCTAGTAATTAGAAAAAGTAGGATATGAGTGTAAGTTGTTTGATGCCAGAGATCATTCTCTTAACTACCATGGATAAGCCTTCTTGGAGCTACCCAAACAGAAAATGAAATAAGCAATTTGAAATAAGCAATATGAGTCTGGATTTCAGGTAAAGAACCTGGGGTAGAGGGATACATTGGAGGCTAATTAGCATAGAGTGAAATTTAAATTGCCCCTTTTATCTTTCTTTGCTTCTTTTTCTCTTATATCTCAAATCTCTTTTACATCCTTGTTCTTTCCTCACTGCTTAAAAACAGGCTCAGGCAATCCTGTATCTTAAAAAATAATCTTCCCTTACTTTTTGAAGCTAAATTAATTAGATGCATTTGGTTGTAAATGGCAAGCCAATTGAAATGAAAAGATAATTTCATGGCTCCCAGCTATCCAGGGATGAGATTCAGGCTCACCTCCTCGGCCCATTGTATTGCCCTCTGCACCTCAGCTCTGCTTTTTATTGTCTTGTCCCAGTTCTCAGGCAGGCTCTCCTTCTGTATCAGCAAAATGACTTTCAGCAAGTTCAGACATAGATTTCATCAGCTAGTCTATCCTAATATAAACATAACTTCTCTTTCACCAACAAGTCCAACAAAGAGCCTCCGTTTGATACACAGTTTTAGTACTGAGATAGCTGGGAGGGGCCAGGCTCTCAATGCCAGGCCTACACCATGTGCCAGCCTTGAGCACTGAGGCTAAGAGTAGCTCAGTATAAAAATTGTGAAGTGAGCATGAGGGAAATGCTGATTCCTCAAGAAAATTGGGATGCTGCTATCAGATGATGGAGAGAATGGATACCAGGCAGGTAAAAGAGAAGATACCTTTCAGAGGTTTAAAAATAATGGTATTAAGTTACATGGATACTAAAAGTAGTTACATGTACACAAAAATGTAGATCATCAGTAAATAAAAAACTGTAATAATTAAGTTACAAACAATAAGCAGGAAAGTATTTGTGAAAGTATGATGAATTTTTAGCATCACTGCTTCACTGACACACGAATAGATCATAAAGGAGGGCAGAATGGGAGAGGCAGGAGAGGGCATCAAGTGTGTGGTAATGGGAAGAGAACTGACTCCGGGTGGTGAACACATAATGTAACACATAGACGATGCACTGAACAATTGTAATTTTTACTAATCAATGTCACCACAATAAGTTTAACCATTAAAAACTAATACTAAAAAACTTCCATAAGAAAATACAAAGACCTCAGTGGTAAATCTATAAAAGATAGAAACTTAGAGTTTCAAAAGAGGAAACTGATAGACAATATAAATGTAAAAGAAAATCTGTTATAATGGAGTAGGGCAATTATTAAAGTAAAAATAAGATATATACTATATGAAATATCAATGGTTAGTGATTTTATAAGGAAAAAGCTACAATTCTGTGTTATATATATTTTGTATGGACTAGTTTATGTTCTGTGTTTGTTTTTTTTTTTGTTTGTTTGTTTGCTTTTTGGTATGTGGGTAGCTCCCTGTCTGGGAATCGAACCCAGACCTCAGCGCTGACAGCACCAGCGCCGAAGCCTTAAGCCACTACACCATCAGGGAACTCCCTATATTCCGTCTTTTATAATAAAGATAAAACCACCAGAATCAGAGGCACATATTTCAGTCAGCAATATATGTACTTGACAGCAATTAACACAAGTACCACAGGTAATTTAAAAATATAGTTTGAATGAACCAAAAAATAATTATTAGCTTATACTATTGATGATACAATTCTATATATTTGCAATTATTAGTTCTCAGTACTCACAACATCCCTATGAGGTAGGTACTACTATTATCCCAATATTGCAGATGATGAAATTAGAGAGAGATAATAGAACTTGCCCAAGGTCACTTAGCCAAGTTGTGTAAAATTCATGATTCAAACCCAGACAGTTTGGATCCAAAATCCAAGTGCTTTGCCCACTAACCAGTTTACAGAGGGGAGCTGAGTTCCAGTGTAAGTTTGGTTTGAAAAGAATTGTAATAAACCAAGCCACAACACAGTGAGACAATGTTAGCTCAGCAACAGTTCAGCACATTCAAGGAAGGTTCAGATCGAGTTTGAATGGGTATGAATAGAAGACACAAATAAGGTTATTTAGAGAAGGAGTGACTAAAATATTTGCATCTCTAAACTTCTCAAAAAATCTCAACTCTCTTTTAAAAAACTGTCTCTTCTCTCCCTTCCTAAGACAAATTAAAACACATTTGAAAGGCATGCATTATTTTCTGCAGTCTGTGTCCCATTTCCACGTCACATTTTATCACATCCCATAATAGAGCACATTCAGCTTCTGTATGATTTGAGTATCTTTATTTCATCTTCCTAAATTCTCAACCCCAGCTAACTTCATGCTTTTTTCCATCAGGCTTTCAAACCATTCCCATCTCCTGGCAATCCTATCTTCTGAGTATACCTATTTCACTTCTTTTTAAACTCATCTTTTGGAACATGAGATAGATATAGATACATATAGGTATAGATATACATCTATAGATATAGATACAGAAGCCTTTTCTTTTCATAATCTCTCTTTAGGAAACCAGTAGGCTGAATTTGTTTACTTTGTATGCCAAGCAGAATGCCCTCTATTCATGCATTCGTCACCACATATTTTTGAATCCATGGGACATTCTGGGCACTGTGCCTAGCATCATAAATTCAAAGGAATGGAAGACATTGTTCTTGCCTTCAAAGATCCCATACTGTATGAGGAAGACAAATGTGTAAATAAATAATTAAAACAGTGCTATAAATGCCATAGAGTAATACGTACATGGTGCCATGGCAACGCAGGGGCAGTGTGGCAGGCTCTGAGTGGAGAGTTGACGAAATTTCACAGAAGGGGAGAAATCTGAGCTAGGTCTTGAAGATGAGTAGGGGTGTGAGAGGCAACAATAGGGATAATTATAAAAGCATGTTTGCTATGCTAAAGAATTTGGATTTACCATTTAGATGGTGAAAACTATAAAAGGTTTTTACATAAGAAAAAATGTGATTTAACTTATGTTTAAGAAAGATAGCTGAGGAAGGGACAAGGGTGTATTGGAGCAAAGAAGGAAAAAAGGCAAATAAATAGTTTTTTCAACTCTCTAGTGAAGAATGTCTAAACCAAAACAACAGCAATGGGAGATCAACAAAAAAATGATTTTGAGAAAACAATGTTTGAAGATATAATTACTAGAACTTGATAATTTGGAGAAGAAGAGAAAGGAGGTGTTGCAACTCAGTGAGAAACTTAGCAGAGTGAAATGAACAGATGGACACTCGCTGACAGAAATAGGGAATGCAGAAAGAAAGCAGATTGGAAAAGGGCAGCAGAGATAAAGAGTTTGGCTGTAGACATTTTGATTTTGTGATACCTGATGAACATCCAAATGGAATTGTCTACAAACAACTAGTAAATGTGCATCAGCTGTCCATGGCTGAAAAAAAAGTTTAGGAAGTATGGGTAGACCTCTCACCTCTATTATAAAAACTAAATTGAGAGTGTTAGATTACATGAACGTCATGTGTAAAATGGTTATTTAAGGCTCTAAATTATTGCATTTGAGCTTGGATGAGGAGCACTGGCATTGTTTCTTTTGCTACTAGGAGAGACAAAACAATCTAGAGGAAGGAGAGAGCTAATTTTGGAAGAAAGGTTTAGAGGACCTGAGAGGGTGGTGAGTTGCCCCTTTTCCCATCCATGGATAGGGAAGTACTGGGGAAGTTGGGAAGTCATAAAGATAAGCCCATGAAGGGGGCCTGTCTGTGGCACCAGAACAAGTTTTGGGGATCACCGTGTTTATCCCTATTTTCATCTCCATTTTCTAAGAAGCCAAGTTTGGGATGATTCCCTTGGTTTAGAGAAGGCACAGATTAGCTAGGACAAAGGTCAGATTGAGCAAGCTACCTACTGGGATCAGGAGAAGTCTGTGTATGAGGACTAATGCTGGTGGGTGAGGAGAATCCTCAGTGGGATGCTGAAGACTATCAAATATGCACCAATATTACACACATACACACACACACACAAAATACTTATGGACTTATATTTTGATTATATTTTTCTTATATAATAATATCTATATTCACCAATAGAATTTCATGTACTGAAGAACTCCTTCCCACACATACACCTGCCCAGTGATAAATGCTTACAAGTCTTATGAAATGAAATGCTAGTTTGCAAAGGGAGTCAGGATAAAAATGTGTGAAGAGAAAAGAAACTTATAGACACTTTATATTGGACAGTGACTAAGATTTTAATTCTTAAATTAGACTAAGCAAGTATTAATGAATTTATTGAATTTCCCAAAGTATGTCAGGCAAGAAGTTCAAAAAGTATATGTGATCATTGAATGCATGTGTGAATAGTGAATGTTAAAAAATAATCCAGTGATAGATATAGGATGGAGCTGAAGTATAAATAATGGGAGACCACACAAGCTGTGTGTGTGTATATGTAAAAGAGAAAATAAAAAGACCAAAAAGATTTGTTGTTAATAAGGAAAGATTTTAATACTGATGAAGGACAAGGAGAAAAAGAGATCTGTGAAAGGGAATAAATTATGTAGATGCAAATTGCTCGGTGAATGGCAATAGGAGCAATTTTCTAAATTTGCAGGTGATATTTAATTGGCAGACATTGCAAACAGTAAGGAGCAATTCAATCAGATAAAGGACTTGAATCATTAAGTACTTGGTCTAATAGATGGCAAGCATGGATAAGTAGTGAATAATAAGTTGTGAATCAAAGCTGAAGAACCGAGAGTCTTCGCCAAAGGAAATGATACTGTCCAGGAATGACTGCTAGGTTTAAAGAAAACTTAAAGAAAATGACAACAAAAAGTCAGTAAAACATGTGTGGAATTAAAAAGATGTGGTGGGTTATAGGATATAAATTACTAGACTCCTTCATCAGTCAAAGCCAAGGTGATATAAAGACTGGTGCTGTGATGAGAAAATCTCATAACTTGAGGATATATAAATCCTGAAACCCACTGTTGGCTACTGAAATGCCATCTATTACCTAGATTTTCATCTATCTCTGGTCATGGTTTGGGGGTAAAATTAATGAGTAAGATAACTTCCAGACATTAAAAAGGAGTGCCGATTTGAGTGAGGATATTTTAAGTAACTTTTAAAGAGCGTTTCAACTATGAAAGTTCATATGTATCTATGAACATAACTTAGGGCATTGTGTTCATATTGATGGGCCATTTTTTTATTTAGGATACTCATTCCATAAAATAATAGTCTATATTGGTTCTGGACATTGTAAGCAATGAAATATGCCATAAGTAAGAGGATAGTAAAACTTTATCATGCTTTAGGAAGATAGTTGATGTCATAGAAAATGCATCCCCTTTTCCTATATTTTTGCAGCATTGAGTACCTTAACTGCTAAACACAAAGGTTAACTTTAATATTAAAGAGAAATAGCAATATCCTTTATTATAACATCAAAGCAATATTTGGAACCTTTAAATATGCACTAGTATCTACCCGTGAATATAACAAGTGAATTCACATACTAATATCAGAATGAATATTTAGAAGTAGAGCCATACCTTGAAAGATAATCAATCATGGGTTTACTCTAGCCTGACATTTGGATAGTTCATATTTCAATTGTTTTAAGTCTTAATGATGCTCAGCTTTTTTTTTTTGGTCTAATTTGATGATATTATAGTGGCAGGCTTTAAAATAAGTAAAGATTTACCTAATTAAAAAACAAATGAGTGAGTACCTAAGAAGACTCAACTGCATCAAGGCAAGGGGGTGAGCATCAAGGTTCCCAATACCTGTGTGAAGACATCTAAATGTATTTCTTATTCAATTTATATTTCACTTAATACTGCATGGAATCATTAGGGAAAGAGCCAGTATAGATTCACTTCTCATAGAGACAAACTGTTTCTTGGAGCAAGTTCTCTCATTTACAGAGAAATTACATTTCCCCCCTGTGGGTCTCTAAAAACATCTATAATAGCAATCTTAAGTGAACTCCAGAATGATTGAGAATTTTGCTGTAATAAAAATAAAAATTCACTCAATTCCAGTAATTATCCTTGACTTGCATCTCATTGAAATGTGGATTTGCAGTTTGGATATTTCAGACAGAGATTGCTTCTATATGCTCTATGCACAAGCAGGCTTGAGATGACTTCTCATAAAGTTGAAAAAGTCTATAATGACTAAGAAACTCTTTCTGATGGTCCTTTTCTTTGAAGATGATAGCATTTCTTCTTACGAATTGAGAAATTGTGTTATTTTTAAATTATTTTTAATGCTACAGGGTCATGCCAGGACTACTACAATTTATAAATACTTGTAGATTTCTTCTCACTTGACATTCAGTAAGCATTTATTGGGGCCTAATTTGAGGCTGGCATTGTGTGAAATACATAACAATTTGGAACACAGAGTTTTTGATCTTCAAGATCTAGATAGCTAGATGAGAGAGAGAGAAAGAGAGAGAGAGAGAGAGAGAGAGAGAGAGAGAAAGGGAGGGAGAGAATGAATAGCTATCAGGAAATATACCTAACATTTTATTCCAGTCTCAAGGATTTAATTATCTATAAGTAGACCACTTTTGAATTTGCTTCTTCAGCCCAGACCTCTCACCTAAGTTGCAGACTTATGTTTCTTTGCACTCTGCAACATTTCCTTAGATGTTTAATGAATATCTCAACATAACATATTCAAAATGAAATTCTGATTTGAGCACCACCCCCCAACCTGCTGTACCTATAGCCTTCGCTGTCACAGTGTATAGCAACTCTAATCTTCAAGTACTTAGTCCAAAATATTTGAATTCTCTTTCACTCCTCTTTTCTCTGTTATACCTTATTCACTATGTATCATCACATTCATCTGAAAAAAATTATCTGATTATAAATCTGAAACATATCCTAAATATGATCACTCCTCATTGCTCTACCACTACACAGTAGTGCAAGCCACCATTTTCTTTGTGTCAGACTATTTCCATAGCATCTTAACTATTCACCATGCTACTGCCTTTTGCCTCTGTAATATATTTTAAACAGAGCAGCCAAAGTAATTATTTAAAAATGTAAGTCAGTTCCTATCACACTTTCCCTAAAACCTTGATAGTTTCCCACCCCTTTTTAGTATAAAAGTTATTCAAATTCTTATAATTGCCCATAATGCCTTCTATACTCATTCATACACATACTGGAGTACAAAAAATGTACACACATTTTAAGAGATGTTATATGTGTACTTCATTTTAATGTTGAATTGAATTATGGTAGCAATGTGTAGTATGATGTTCGCTCAAAAGATGGCATTAATCAAATGACTGTTAGCATAACCCTGTGACATGCAGGATAGTCAAATAAAACAGGGGAAGCATGGTTGTCATTCTAGAAGTGCAAGACCATTCGCCAGGACAATGGATAGGATGAAAAGGTGTGGTTTAATTTCCCCCACATTCTCCTGACTTAACACCATAGAAAATCGGCTACTCTGGAGGTACTTCTGAAAGAAATTGAAAAGGCATGCACAGTGATAGAAATGGACACTTTTGTCAGCATTGCTCAAGCCGTAGCTCGCCATAATCAGAAGTGTCTGAATGCTGATGTTTGAGCATCTCTTGTACTTGCAGAAGTCAAACGTGACTTGTACTCATCTTTTGTTATCAGTACATATTGAGTATTACAATTCTAATACAGTTTTCTTCCTTCCGTAAAATGTGTGTACATATTTTTGGCATCCTCTATGTATACCCCCCACAATGTCTGTTCACCTCTTTCTCCTAACACCTTCCCCAGTATGAGTTTGGCTTAGGGGCGAATCAGAAGTCAGAAAAATGAGAATAAGAATTCAAAAGCACACATGCTAAAGGAAAAATAAGGGAACAATGAATAAGTAGTGGTTACATAGCTAGGACAAAAAGATTATAAAGAAACCATAAAGCAAAAGAGTTAATCAGATTTAAGAAGCCCAGTGTTGTGGACAAGACCAATCCCACAATTTGTTCACCTTTAACCTTGGGCAAAATAGTCACCTTCTCTGAACCTCAGATCTTCCCTCAGAATGTGAGGGTAATGATACCTGTTGTACAAGGCTGTGCAGCTAACATATGTGGAGGGTGTGCCCCACATACATGAGCTGCAAACATTAAAACCTAGACTACTAAAGTCAGAGGTCCTGGCTGACAACTTGATCTGAAAACATAAAGGCAACAATTTCTTCACAATGATGGAGACTTTTTCAAGCAGTATACAGTCTGAGATCTATTCAGTTTCTGCCAAAATTTAGGGTTGTAGAAAAAGACCAATTTCTTTAACACATAGCAAAGAACAAATAAGTCAACAGACCTTTGTCTGGAAGTCTATAACGGGCAAAGCAATGCCTCAAGAAGTCTATAATTGAGAAGATAAAACATATTTATGGAATAAATACTACATAAGAGATACTGAAAAACAAAAAATGAAGGAATAATGGTAAGCTCTGAGGAAAAATATTATGAAATCAGATAAAAATACAAAGGGAAATTTTATATTTAATAATATACATATATACATACATATATACATACGTAAGTACATACAGGGTCTGGCACAAATAACACTTCCTTTTTATGAGCTGGTAACCTATAATAAATTTTTAATTACAAAGTCATAAACATGTAATTCTGTAACATAACAATATCACACTCAAGCACACTTTATTTATTTATTTATTTATTTATTTATTTATTTTGCTTTTTGGTATATGGGTAGCTCCCTGGCTGGGAATCGAACCCAGGCCGCAGTGCTGACAGTGCCAGCGCCGAAGCCTTAAGCCACTACACCATCAGGGAACTCCCTTCAAGCACACTTTAAGTGACATATTCAAATCATTGTTCATCTCGTGTGAGAAATTCATGTACAGACTCTGGCATTACTTCTGCCAGACCTTATATGTTATATGTGTGTATTTAAGCTGAAAGAGAAAAGCTGGAAACCAGTGGAAATTAGATCATTATGTGAATGGGCATGGTAGGGGGTGGCACAGCTGTGAAGAGAGCTAGAAGGAATGGCGTGTGGTTTCTGGGAAAAGGCTTGGGGATAAGACTAAGAATGACAACATAGAAACTAACCTAATAACTGTTTTTGTCACTATGGTGGTGTCAGAGATAAAATATCTATTGAAATATTAAAAAACATAAATTTCTAGAAATATCACTGTGGCAAGCTCCAAAATAGTGACCAACCATGGATCACTTTTTAGCTTCTACCAGGTAATCAGTCCCTGGCCTCTCTCAGGCAGTGAATAACCTGGACCTGCACTGGAGCCCCTTCGAGGAGGCCCCAGAACCAATATACTTAGAGGTTGGCTTCAAACTACAGCAGAGCACCACACAAGCAGCACATCCAAATGGTGATCTGAATAGGCACCAGAGCTTGCTGGAGCAAATCTGGCTAAGCAAAATAAGCCCCCATTCCAGCAAACTATAACCTGTGGACATGGCCAAACTCCACAGCCAATAAGGTGGAGAGCTAGCCCCACCCATAGCATACCAATAGCAATCAAGTCTCAGCTATAACAGGAGGGTACACTCAACCAACACAAGAGACACCCCTGGAACAACCAAAGGAGGTAACCAGGGAGACTGTGCTACTGGGTCTCACAGGGCATCTACTATATTAGGCTACCCAGCTAAGACTGGAAGACCTAGCATATGCACTTAACACATAGAAAATAATCACAGAGATGCAGCCAAAATGAAGAAACAAAGAAGTATTCACACATCCCAAATGACAGAAGAGAAAAAAGCTCCAGAAAAAGAACTAAACAAAATGTAAGCAAGTAACTTATCAGAGACAGAGGTCAGAACACTAATTATAAGTATGCTCAAGAAACTTAGTGAGAACTTCAACAAAGAGGTAGCAAGCATAAAAATGGTCATAGAAACCATAGAACCAGTCAGAAGTGAAGAATATCATAACTTTAAAGAAGAATGTATGAGAAGTAATCACCAGCAGACTAGATGAAGCAGAAAAATTTTTTAAAAAATGAGGATAGTTTAAGAGACCTCTGGGAAAACATCTTGTGTATCAACATTCACATCACAGGAGTACCAGAGGGAGAAGAGACAGAGCAAGAAATTGAAAATCTATTTGAAGAAATAATGACTGAAACCTTACCTAACCTGGTGAAGGAAATATATACACCCAGGAAGTGTAGAGAGTTCCAAGCAAGGTGAACTCAAACAGGCCCACACCAAGACACATTTTATTTAAAATAGCAAAGGTTAAAGATAAAGAAAGAATACTAAAAGTAACAAGAGAAAGACAACCAATTACTTACAGGAGAGCTCCCATAAAATTGTCAGCTGATTTCTCAACAGAAATTTTGCAGGCCGGAAAGATTGGCACAGAATATTAAAAGTGATGAAAAATACAAGGACCTACAACCAAGACTACTCTACACAGCAAGACTATCGTTTAAAACTGAAGGACAGATAAGGAGCTTCTCAAACAAGAAAAAGCTAATAAAGTTCATTACCACCAAACCAGTATTATAAGCAATGTTAGAGGAACTTCTTTAAGATAATAAACAAACAAACAAACAAACAATCAAATAAATAAATAATATGAATAATAAAATGGCAATAACTATGTATCTATCAAAAATACTCGGAGTTCCCTGATGGTGTAGTGGCTTAGGGCTTCGGCGCTGGCGCTGTCAGCGATGTGGCCTGGGTTCGATTCCCAGTCAGGGAACTACCCACATACCAAAAAGCAAAAAAAAAAAAAAAAAAAAAATACTTTAAATGTGAATGGATTGAATGCTTCAATCAAAAATATGGTAGCTGAATGGATAACTAAGCAAGACCCATGTGCTGCTTGCAAAAAACTCACTTCAGATTGAAAGACACACACAGAGTAAAAGTAAAGGGATAAAAATAAATTTAACAATAGCCAAGATGTGGAGGTAGCCTTGTAGTCTGTCCGTGGTGAATAAATAAATAGTAGGTAATACATATATACTACCAAATATTGCTCGGCCATGGAATGGAATGGATTCCTGCCATCTGTGGAGGCATGAATGAAGCTGGAGGGAATTATGCTGAGTGGAATATGTTAGACTGAGAAAGGAAGATGCAATGTGATTTCACTTATTTGTGGAATCTAAAGAAAAAAATTAATTAGCATAACAAAAGCAAACTTATAGATACAAAGAACATTTTGATGGTTACCAGATAGGAGAGGTGTTCACAGAGGTGGATAAAAAAGGAGAAAGGATTAAAAAGTATAAATTGGTTGTTACACATTACTCATGGAGATGTAGGGTATAGCATACGGTATGGCGTCAGATGGGTACTAGATTTATTGGGATGGTAGATGGGAGAGGAGTTGGGGAAAGGGTGAAAAAGGTGAAGGGATTAACAAGTATAAATTGGTAGTTACAAAATAATCATTGAGTTTAATAGCTGGCATAAAGTTGTAGTTAAATAAATTCAGTTCATTTTTTTTGTGGCAAAGAAAAAATACTATAATTGGCTTATAAATAACATTCTGTCGGCCAGCTGCTAAGGAGCCTTCTACAAAATTAACGGATTTTTTTGTTGTTGTCTAATTGAAAGCCACTGGTAACATGATGCTTGTTAAAAGTAATATCTGCATTTTTTTAGCATGCTAATATTAGGTTACTCTGAATTAAAAATGTAAACCTCAATGTATAGGTATGGAAATATCCCTATTTCCTGCATGAATAAGAACTAAATTTATGTACAAAGAAAAATGCACGATCTCCACTTATGATAAAACATACTTTCACATGTTCAGATCACTGAAAGTAATTTACATTTAAAGCACCAAATTTGTTTTTCTTCCTAAACACATTCCTTAATAAATTTGTTTTTTGAAAAAATAAAATTTAAGATCTAACCTTTGATATGGCCAAAACGATAAAGAAATGCAACAGCCTCAGGGTATATATTGAAAAGCAAAATAAAAGACAAAAATTATAAAATATAAATTACAAGTTGCTCAAAAGAAAATGGATAAGGAAGAAATAAAATAATGAAGTAAAAACATTTAGGGTAAAAAAATCCAAATGGAAAAGAGCCAAAAAGTGTATACATACATATTCAACATCTCTGAAGAAGAAGAAAAGAACACAATGATACAATTAATATTTACAGCTATAATCTCAGTAAACTTTCTGAAAATAAAAGAACTGAAATGTACATAGTGTTCCTAGAAAAGCTAATCTGGGACAATAAATGTTGAGCTATTATCTTAGCAAAATTATTAGACTTAAAAGATAAAGAAAAACATTTTTAAGGCAAAAAGGTCAAATTATGTTTAATAATGAAATATTTAAATTACTATCAGACTTTTCAAGAGCAATACATAAAACAAGCCGGCACTAGAGAAGCACTTTCAAGAGTCTCAAAAGAAGAAAATGCAAGCCAAGAATTGTATATCCATCAATGAGCACCTTCATGACTAAGGACAAAACAGTTTTAAACATTCAAGCACCAAGAGAGGAGTGGACACTTGAGCCCTTCATGAGGAAACCACTGGAGTGTGATCTTTATTCAAACAAGAGATAACAGGAGAAATCTGATGAAATGACTACTAGAGATTATTTATTGTAGAATTGATACTAAAACAAAGTTAGAAACATGGATTAAATAATAATATAATATCATCATATATTCCAAAATGAAAGTAGAATATTTTTAACTGTACTGTAGGAAATAAATGAAATTCACAGATTTCATTTAAAATTGAAATAACCTAGAGTTAAAGGTTAAATGGAAAAAGTAGGTGGTAAAGCACTATAAAAAGTATAAATATAAAGCTAATCACTATAATAAAAGTTCAAACCTTTCTAAATATCAAAAGAAAAAATAGCAAAGAAAAAAAACCACTGATACCACAGAAATATGAAGGATTATAAGAAAATATTATGAAGGACTTTATGCCACAAAATTTAACAATCTAGAAGAAATGGACAAGTTTCTAGAAACTTATAGCCTACCAAGACCGAACCAAGAAGAACTGGATAATCTAAATAGACCAATCAATAGCAATGAGATTGAAATGACTATACATAATCTCCCTAAAGGCAAAAGCCCTGGACCAGATGGTTTCACCGAGTTCTACCAACATTCAAAGAAGAATTAACGCCTATCCTCCTCAGACTCTTCCAAAAAATTGAAGAGGAAGCAATACTTCCTAACTCATTCTATGAGGTCAACATTACTCTAATACCAAAGCCTGGCAAAGACAACACAAAAAAAGAAAACTATAGACCAATATCTCTGATGAACACAGATGCGAAAATCCTGAACAAAATATTAGCAAACAGAATACAACAATACATCAAAAAGATCATATATCATGATCAAGTGGGATTCATCCCGGGAGCACAAGGATGGTTCAACATACGAAAATCAATCAATGTGATACACCATATAAACAAAATCAAAGATAAAGACCATATGGTCATTTCAATTGATGCAGAAAAAGCTTTCGACAAGGTACAACATCCATTTATGATCAAAACACTAAATAAAATAGGTATAGAAGGAAAGTA